>SJYT01057682.1:76369-109846 GCA_006410635.1 Cephalophus harveyi | reverse complement strand
GGTGTTGGAGAAGACTCTTGAGAGTCCCTTGGACTGCAAGGAGATCCAACCAGTCCATTCTGAAGGAGATCAACCCTGGGATTTCTTTGGAAGGAATGATGCTAAAGCTGAAACTCCAGTACTTTGGCCACCTCACGCGAATAGTTGACTCATTGGAAAAGACTCTGATGCTGGGAGGGATTGGGGGCAGGAGGAGAAGGGGATGACAGAGGATGAGATGGCTGGATGGCATCACCGACTCGATGGACGTAAGTCTGAGTGAACTCTGGGAGTTGGTGATGGACTGGGAAGCCTGGCATACTGCAGTTCATGGGGTTGCAAAGAGTCAGACACAACTGAGCGACTGAACTGAACTGAACTGAACTGATGGTGGTTTTACTCCTAGATTTTTAAGGAATCTCCATACCGTCTTCCATAGTGGTTGTATCAATTTACATTCCCACCAACAGTACAAGAGCATTCCCTTTTCTCCACACCCTTTCCAGCATTTATTGTTTGTAGACTTTTTGATGATGGCCATTCTGACTGGTATGAGGTGATACTCATTGTGGTTTTGGTTTGCATTTCTCTAATAATGAGTAATGTTGAACATCTTTTCATGTATTTGTTAGCCATCTGTATGTCTTGTTTGGAGAAATGTCTGTTTAGGTCCTATTGGTTTTTATTATTCATCATATATACCATTATGTTTCATTATATTCATTGGCAAAATTAAATCTGTGTTTTTGAGATCAAGATATTATTTATTTTTACCCAAATACTGACTTCAATTTATTTCTGTACAAACTACTTTGAATGTGCTGCAAAGCTCTTTGCAGAAAGTTGATTAATTGGGGTCAAAAGGGAAAATTTTTAACTAGCAGTAACTTGCATGCACACACACACAGAAACGCTCCTGGCATCTGGACTTTGAAATTCAATCTGAGAAGAAACGAGTCTGCTGTGTGAAGGCCTGCCTAGTTCACCTCAAGTTGAAGAGTCAATGTGAGTGCTTTCAGGTGAGACATCTAAGTGACATGCAGAAAATTCTCAAAATAATCAATTTCTTGCAGATGCTTTGTAAACTTCCTCGCCACCCAGGACAAGTGACAGTGTCCACCACTCCCTACAGTTTGTGCCCATCGGCCGTTTGTATTCCCTGAAAGGGGCTCACTTTTTAAGGCCTTAACAACAAAACCTGACCCTCCAGTTTTAGATTCAGTCATTCGTCTGTTAGATAGGAAGTTAGTGGGCATTTCATACTTCTTTTCTTTCAGCCCTGAAAGAAGCATTAGCAGGGAAAGCCCAAAGCAAGCAGAAAACTGGCATAGCTAATTTAGGCTAATTAGGATGGCGGAAGCCGAGCTCCGTTACTTCAGAGCTTCCCATGCCCTCCCCTGTCTCTACCTGATTGCTTTGTCCAGCAGCAAACCCAGGAGGCACTTCCAATTACATCATATCCTCTTCAAACACCAAACCACTCAAGCTAATTTTATCCTATTAAACAGACTGAAGGATCCAGAAGAAAGGTTCTCTTTCCCTCCCCAAAAGCTTCAATTACCAGGGTCCCTGATTATCATCACTTCAATCCTATATGCACTGCTAAATACTTTTTTTTTTTTGCTTAGCGTTGCCTTCTTGATTCAGATGAAAAGCAAATATTATGAGCATGTCTTTACAGCTCCGCTAAGTGACATTAGGAGTAAAACTAAAAGGAAGCACCCTGGTCATTAGCATGGTTAATCAAAGTCAAGTTTGAAGTTTCCAAAGACACGGAATCATAGAAATCATAGCGCCTCTCTGAATATGAGCATTTAGAGGGAGCACTGAGGATTCCTTTTCTTTCTTCTCTTTTCTCTTCCCTTTTTCTCCTCTCTCTCTCCCTCCTGACCTCCCTGCATCCTTATTTTCTCTCTTTTAAAGACTATTGAAAAAGTTACTAGCAAAGAGAAATTTGTTACTCGTGATAATAAATATGGAATAAACAACTTGGCCATGGAAGAAAATGTAAGGAAATGTTAGAGAGATGAACAATGTAATCATTATCCGGTCTACTTCTTCCTCAAACACAAATGTAAATAGTGTGTTTTCATGATGTATGTACACAAATAGTTATTTTAATAGAATATGAACTTTTAATTTCCAAACTCAAAATCATTTTTGCATTCAATTTTGACCCTGGAAGTCTTCATCTGAAAGATTTTGATATATATATATTTTTGATTACAGCAAGAATGGGACAATGTTCTAATTCTGAATATAAAGTCCTTTCCCAACTGTAAGTTTAAGACCTGGAATCAAAATGGAACATTTAATTGTTCTCGCTTCTTTCTTGGAAGAAGATTTATAAAAGCCACCTAAAAAAATCCTTGCTTAAGAAGACATGTCAAGTAAAGATATGAATTTACAGGAAGAGGGTTATGGTGTCTGAAAGACTTGAAAAACTATTTTTGAAGTTTAATACATTTAGCATGCAAGCGCTGCTCCTCTTCTGCACAAGAAGAAATAAGTTTGACAAATCTTAAAAGGTTCAAGTGTAACAAAGAAAAGTTTTCCCACCTTCAATATCATCCAGCTGCCTGGAGGATCCTTTTACAATGAAAGAAAATAGTGACTTTTTTTCATTTCTCTTAGAAATTGATTATAACTTTAAAAAAACCCTTTTTAAGACTTTTGGTAGGCCTCAAAGTATTTGTCAGTTTTAGTTTCAGAAAAACCTCATTTATATTCTGTGTAGTCAATGCAAATGATTGAAATTAAATGTTTGCTTTTTTTTTTTTTGCCAGCCACCCCCCCTCCGCCCCCCAAAAAAGAAACAAACACTAAACAACAGTCCATCCCAACTCTGTTTGGGCCAGTTTTCTTAATGTTTCAGCAAGGCTTAATCTGTTGGCAGAAGTGTTTAGTCCCATTAACAGCTAAAGTCACAGAGTCCACAACTCACTGTGCTGACAGTAAACAAGGAATTTGAGGAATGACTTTTAAACAATGACTAAGCCTCAAGCCATTTTGTCTGTGAAACTGCCAGAGTTGCCTCCTTTCTGCAGTCCCATTTCTACTTAAAATGCATCTCCCTCCCACCTTCCTGTGATAGGCTGATTAGATTTGTCTTGCTAACTTCACTCTTCTCTGACTGGCCACGGAGGACCCACGTGATCATGAAGATAAACCACTCATTATTTATTTCTTGCAGGATCAAGCTTCGGTAAAAACTGGAAAGTGGTGTTTGCCCACACCGGATTTCTTTCTCAAGGACCCCACTTGGTGTCCTGTGGGACACATCCCTTGGGTAAGAGCAGGGATGTCCTGACTTCTAATTTCATCTGTTGTGCTTGGAGAGAAGAGCAGGATGTACATAAACGGACCTCCTCGAAGACAAAAATGATTCCACAAGTCTCATCAGAGCATATTCACCACAAGTGGTTAATTCTGCTCTTGAAGTCTCTAACTTCACTTTGAAGGCATTCTGGGGTGCTTTAATCCGTAGATACATCCTTGTGTATAATCTTCCCAGCTAGTGTTTCTATATTTGTCAATTATGCTACAAGAAAGAGCCAACAACTTGCTGCTTCTCCATCCTCTTGCTCTCTCCACCACCCCCATTGCCCACCCACGACTTACAAACAATAACAAAGGAGAGTATTCTTTCCCTCAAGATCTTCATATGATTCCAGGATTAAAGAGATTCCCCAAGGGATCCAGGCTCCACTTCAGGGGCTTTTTTGCGTAGTGATCTTTTTAATGTGAGCTCAAATCTCCTACTTTGCAAACAACAAACACCAATTGTTTCCCTGAACCTACCACATCCCCCTGAAACAGCACACACATGATATTCAGACTCTCTCATGCATGCTGTCCAGCATTGCTGAATAGAATGGGGCTGCATTAGGAGTGTGGTATTCTGACCAACTGAGATTGGCCTTGTAAACAAAGGGAGTAAGGAGGAAGGCTGTAAGTGGAGAAGTTGATGTAGCTAGTACGAAAATTTGAAACTCCTTTCTCAATCTATCACATTAAAAGGTATACAAATTAAGAGGCAGAAAGAGGAAGGTGAGAGAGTGATAAATTCCTTTCACATCTTAACAATATTTAGCAAATGCTACTCTATGTCAGACTTGTATTTTATACACACTAAGTGCTGGTGGGCGTGGCAGGATATATTTTTCCTATCCAAGTCTCAGAGGGCAAACAGACCAGAAACATCAATTATGTCTACGATGGCACCCCACTCCAGTGCTCTTGCCTGGAGAATCCCATGGACGGAAGAGCCTGGTGGGCTGCAGTCCATGGGGTCGAAAAGAGTCAGCACGACTGAGCAGCTTCACTTTCACTTTTCACTTTCATGCATTGGAGAAGGAAGTGGCAACCCACTCCAGTGTTCTTGCCTGGAGAATCCCAGGGACAGGGGAGCAGGTGGGCTGCCGTCTATGGGGTCTCATAGAGTCGGACACGACTGAAGCGACTTAGCAGCAGCAGCAGAGTGTTAAGGTGCTTTGGGACAGAGGGGAAGCCCAGAGGAGAGACACCTAAGTCATCCGGGAGTGGGCAGGCTGGGTGTTAAGGATGAAGGATGCACAAAGGAGAGGGTGGTTTAGATGGGTTTTGAAGGGTGGGGAGCAAATTGAGGGTAGGGAGCTTCAGGGACAAAAGGTGTGATGAGGAGAGGAACATCTCAGGATAACAACAATAATGACAACACATGCAAAAACCCAGACAAACAGGATAGGATTTGGAAACTAAATAAGCATCTTGATGTGGCTAGAGATTAGGGGCACCAAGAGCAAGTATAGTCCTAACTCTTAAAGAAGTTTATAAATCTATAAAATGTGGCTATAACATTTCCATATTTCATCTTTTTCAATTTTTGGAAAATATTTAACATTCTAAGATCTGTGCTGTTATCCAGATAACACGATGGAGGTAAGTTTGTGGATGTCTATGACACAAGTCTTATGGCTGAAATCACATTATCTTCATGATTATAGTTGTCTTCAGTCCCTGCAGGCTCCAACTCTAAGATGAATCTGCTGCTTCTCAGAAGTCACCCATTAAACACTGGTGTTGTCCAGGGTTCTGTCTCTACACTAAAGTTCTGTATGGACTTTATCCACTCTCCCTGGGCAATTTTAACTGCTTACAAGACTTCAACCAACACTATAAACAATATAGAACTCTCTTAAAGGAGTACTCTTTAGTCTGAGTTCCAAGTCCCTTTGCTCACCTTTAATGCAGTGTGTTGCTCCCTGGTCCATCATCTTTGGGATGGCTGGGATTACACTTCTCGTGTCCACAGTGGTATTCTCAGTATTTAGCATAGTTCAGTTCAGATCAGTTCAGTCGCTCAGTCGTGCCTGACTCTTTGTGACCCAATGAACAGCAGCAGCCAGGCCTCCCTGTCCATCACCAACTCCAGGAGTCCACCCAAACCTATGTCCACTGAGTCAGTGATGCCATCAAACCATCTCATCCTCTGTCATCCCCTTCTCCTCCTGCCCTCAATCTTTCCCAGCATCAGGGTCTTTTCAAATGACTTAGCTCTTCGCATCAGGTGGCCAAAGTATTGGAGTTTCAGCTTCAACATCAGTCCTCCCAATGGACACCCGGGACTGATCTCCTTTAGGATGGACTGGTTGGATCTCCTTGCAGTCTAAGGGACTCTTAGGAGTCTTCTCCAACACCACAGTTCAAAAGCATCAATTCTTCTGTGTTCAGCTTTCTTTATAGTCCAACTCTCATATCCATACATGACCACTGGAAAAACCATAGCCTTGACTAGATGGACCTTTGTTGACAAAGTAATGTCTCTGCTTTTTAATATGCTAAGTTGGTCATAACTTTCCTTTCAGGGGGTATAGTGTTAGTCACTATTTCAATGCAAAGGAATAGAGGAAAACAATAGAGTGGGAAAGACTAGAGATCTCTTCAAGAAAATTAGAGATACCAAGGGAACATTTCAGGCAAAGATGGGCACAATAAAGGACAGAAATGGTATGGACCTAACAGAAGCAGAAGATATTTAGAAGAGGTATTACAGAGATATTAAGAAGATATTACAGAAGAACTGTACAGAAAAGATCTTAATAATCCAAATAACCATGATGGTGTGATAACTCACCTAGAGCCAGACATCCTGGAGTGCAAAGCCCAAGTTGGTCTTAGGAAGCATCACTACAAACAAAACTACTGGAGGGGATGGAATTCCAGTTGAACTATTTCAAATCGAATAGATGATGCTGTGAAAGTGCTTCACTCAATATGCCAGCAAATTTGGAAAACGGCAGTGGTCACAGGACTGGAAAAGGACAGTTTTCATTCCAATCCCAAAGAAAGACAATGCCAAAGAATGTTCAAGCTACCACACAATTGCACTCATCCCATACATTGGCAAAGTAATGCTCAAAATTCTCCAAGCCAGGCTTCAGTGGTATGTGAACTGAACTTCCAGATGTTCAAGCTGGAAGCTAGAGAAGGCAGAGAAACCAGAGATCAAATTGTCAATACCTCTTGGATCATAGAAAAAGCAAAAGAATAACAGAAAAACATCTATTTCTGCTTTATTAATGACATTAAAGCCTTTGTGTAGATCAAAACAAACTGGAAATTTCTTCAAGAGATGGGTATACCAGACCACCTGACCTGCCTCCTGACAAATCTGTATGCAGGTCAAGAAGCAACAGTTAGAACTGGACATGGAAAAACAGAATGGTTCCAAATTGAGAAAGGAGTACGTCAAGGCTGTATATTGTCACCGTGCTTATTTAACTTATATGCAGAGTACATCATTCAAAATTCCAGCCTGGATGAAGCACAGGCTGGAATCAAGATTGCCGGGAGAAATATAAATAAGCTCAGATATGCAGATGACACCACCCTTATGGCAGAAAGCAAAGAAAAACTAAAGGGCCTCTTGATGGAAGTGAAAAAGGAGAGTGAAAAAGTTGGCTCTAAACTCAACATTCAAAAACTAAGATCATGACATCTGGTCCCATCATTTCATGGCAAATAGATGGGGAAACAATGGAAAAAGTGATAGACTTTATTTTCTTGGGCTCCAAAATCACTGCAGATGGTGACTGCAACCATGAAATTAAAAGACTCTTGCTCCTTGGAAGATAAGCTATGACCAACCTAGACAGCATATTAAAGAGCAGAGACATCATTTTGGCTGACAAAGGTCCGTCTAGTCAAAGCTATAGTTTTTTCCAGTAGTCAAGTATGGATGTGAGAGTTGAACTGTGAAGAAAGCTGAGCACCGAAGAATTGATGCTTTTGAACTGTGGTGTTGGAGAAGACTCTGAGAGTCTCTTGGACTGCACGGAGATCCAACCATTCCATCCTAAAGGAAATCAGTCCTGAATATTCACTGGAAGGACTAATGCTGAAGCTCTAATACTTTGGCCACCTGACACAAAGAACTGACTCTTTAGAAAAGACCCTGATGCTGGGAAAGATTGAAGGTGGGAGGAGAAGAGGACGACAGAGGATGAGATGGTTGGATGACATCACTGACTCACTGGACATGAGTTTGAGCAAGCTCTGAGAGTTGGTGATGGACAGGGAAGCCTGGTGTGCTGCAGTCCATGGGGTTGCAAAGAGTCAGACACAACTGAGCAACTGACTTGAAGTGAACTGAATTAGTCACTCAGTCATGTCCGACTCTTAGCAACACCATGGGGTGTATCCCGCTGGGCTCCTCTGCCCATGGAATTCTCCTGGCAAGGATACTGAAGTGGATTGCCATTCCTTTCTCCAGGGGATCTTCTCAACCTAGGAATCAAACCCATGTCTCCACATTGCAGGCAGATTCTTTATTGTGTGAGCTACCAGGGAAGTCCATTTAGCATAGGACTGACCTCAAGAAATATTTATTGAACAAACAAATAAATATATTAGCAAAACAGGTTCTTAAATAGGAGAACTCAAGAAGAAAGAATTATCCTGGAGCCTGAGGAATGGTAGCCTTTTAATATGTTTGATTGAGTGGTTCTCTGCCTTTATTTATTACCCTCCCTCCTGAGATATGTTGCAAAGTGTAAATACTACCTCCAAAGCAAACGACTGTCCAGCAGTGGACCAGCGATGTCAAGGAATTCTGGATGATTGGGGAAGGATGTCAGATATCTGATGGTCTGAGAGAGCTGGTGAGGATGGTGGAGATGGAGTCATGGGGAGACTCAAACCTCCCCAACTCACTTTTCTTTGCTCGTTGGTAAAGGGCACCCCACTCCTCCTGATACTCCATGGATGGCCATTCCCCAGCCTCTTACTGTTTAGGCAAAGGCGGTGGGCTGAGGTAGGTCCTGGTGCTATAGTCCCAGAATAGATTCCCTATCTTAGAGTGTCCTACTCTTCATAGACTCAACCATAGGTGCCCCTTGTCCAAGGAGCTTTGAGAAGAGGGGATCGTTTTTCTGGGTTGGGGGGTGGGGAGGCTGGACCCTTTTTCAGTTGGAAAGTCGTTTCAAGATGAGGAAGCATTTTTTTTTTTCTATTCAATTTTTAAGGTTATTTAAATTGTGTAGTCTACCCCGTTCATCATTCTTCACAAGGTTAGATTCCTTTTCCTAGCTTAGCAGTAAGCCTCCAAACTTCACACACACAATTTTCACTCTAAATGGGAAAAAACAGGCCATATTCAACTCTGAAAATGAAAATTTATCACAAAACCTTTCTAAGAACTCTATTATTAAAGTTACCATCATTCAGTTGGATATTATCAAGGCAAAAAAAATTAAGGTAGAGATTGTGAACACTGCTGCTCTCTTTTCCTCCCTTGTGTGTAAATGAATGTTTTCAGCTTTCCCCATCCATCTTCATTAACATTGTGAGCAATTTGTATTGGCCAGCATGGCAGCATCTTTACATTGTGCAAATGTATGTGATGTTCTGGAAATGGGCAATTTAATATGAAAAGCACACCATGTCTCAGATTTTTTTAATTTTCTAAGTAGTAATTTCTGCTAGGAATTATTCCATGATTTGTGCATAATTTCATGCAGATGGTTATTTAAATATAAATAGAGAAATGTGTCACTTAATACCGTGCTTGCCTCTACTTGGGTTGGCATTCCCACATTTTAAAACATTGCCATAAGTAAACGATAAAAACATCCTTAAGCCACACACTAGTCAGAAGATAATTGTGCCTGTTTGTTAATTGTCATTCGAGTGCCCTCCAATTAACTTTCTTAATATTTTCCAGTTTCTTTAAAAAGAAACTTGAATGAGTCTTTTTTGTGAAATGTGTTTACTGTGTAATGAAAAACCTCTTTGTTTACCTAATTAAGACTACATTCTCCCCATAGTGAAAACAGAACTCCTTCTTTGGTGACCAAACCACTTTCCTCCTCTGCAAACACTAACTTTTGTCACTAAACTAATGTGGCAGTGGTTGGGACAGGAAGTCATAGACACAGGCCTGATCTAACCATTTTATAATTCAGGTATATCTTTTGCAAAAATTGCCACACAGTTGTTTGTCTTGACAAGCTTTGTAATAATTAAAACAGCCAACACGGGGAACAAATGTGTACAGCAATTAACCTTCTTTATTTGAACAAGATCTAATTTAGTGGCAGCAGATTTAGAGTTAAAGGTTCTGTGAATGCCAGTCCAGAACACTGCTTAAATAAATATCCTGCAACACTCATTAACCCCAAAATATGACCTTGAGAAATGGCAATGAGAACTTATAAAAGGGAAAAAGAAAATGTCTGACTCATCTCCAAAGCTCTGCCTTCCGTTTTGTCATGCAGTGTACCATTTCTTCACCCATGCCAGTGGGAGGGTTATGAAGATTTTTCCAGACCAAATTTACTCCTGTAAGTGTGAACCTCACTGAGAACAAAGGTGGTATTTTCCCATCCCTAAAAGATATCTTTCAACAAGAAAGAAAAAAAGATAAAGGGGTGACGACCTGGATGTGTATGTGTGTGAAGATGAACTGGACTTCCTAATGCCCGTTTTTATGTCCCACTGACCTTCAGCTCTGCATTTCTGGTCCAGATCTTTTCTCCCTTTCTGTTTCCTGATTTTTAATGCAACAGGGCATCTCCACTTGGGGATTCAATTTCCAATTAAAAGCAAGTATGTTGGGACTTCTCTGGTGGTTCAGTGGTTAAGACTCTGCCTTCCAATGCAGGGGACGCAGGTCTGATCCCTAGTCAGGGAAAACGAAGATCCCACCTGTGCAATGCAATGAAGAGCCTGCATGCTGCAACAAAGACCTGATGCAGCCAAATAAATAAGTAAAAATAAAACATTTTTTAAAAAGCAACTTTTTTAATATTTAAAATCTTATTTTCTGTCCTTGTCTTCCTTCCCAATTTCATCATTGCATTAAAATTGAAGTCTTCTTTTCCCTCTATTGTTCATATCAACTGTTAGGCAGTTCAGTCCTACAATCACTTTCTTTTACATCTTTAGACATTCCAGTGATTTTTATGCCTACCAGCAGAAGCAGGCATCATCTTCATACATATCTTTCTGCCTATTTTGCTCTTTCCCTAAGAACTCTGACACTGACTCTGGACACTGGGAAGAGCTCTAGTTTGGGACTTGGGAGAACTGGGCGTTCTTGACTTGTTCTGTCTCTGGAAGTGTAAAGTCATTTCACCAGTCTGGACCTCAGTTCCCTAATTTGTAAAATAAAAGGATTAGACTTCAGTGAGCTCTTAACTCCTCTCTGAGTCTCACACCCTGTGCATCCACAGGTCTAGATGAAAACTCCTAAACAGGAATTTAGAGCCTCGTGAGAAGTGCTGTCTATTGCTAGTCTTGTTGACTCCATGTATACCTTCCTCTGTTTCCCTGGGCAGATGTTTCTCACTGGAATAACCCTGTAAGCTGAGGGGTAACTTGATATTTTCAATTCTATTGAATATGTGGAAGGCTAGTGTAGTGTGATTAAGACAAATTTAAGTCAGATTACCTGCTTTTGAATACAGCTTCACTGTTTATCAGCTGTTTAGCCAGGAGCATGTTATTTGACCTCCCTGAATCTCAGTTTCCTCATCCATAAAAAGGGTACAATAATAATAGCATTTCATAGAGTTACAAGGTCTATTGTAAGCTCTCAGAAAGTGCCCAGATCTTGGTTAGGACTTAGCAAATATTAGCCATTGAAATGAAATAGCTTCTTTTTCCAGATTCTAGATCAATAAGTAAAATGTACAAGAATGTATTAGACACAAATGGCTCATAATATTATCTTCTTTTTTTTAACATCAGCTATAACACCTGGGAGGCCTGGCATGCTGCAGTCAATGGGGTCGCAAAGAGTCAGATATGACTAAGCAACCGAACAACAACAAATCACACCTGCCTTTAGAGCTATGTCTGATAAGGAACTATGTTTTCATCATATCATAGAAAATTTGCATTTGCTTATCTTTGTCATAACAATTTCTACTTGTAAGAGTAGAGGGTCTCCTCTTGATAGCTGTGTACATATACAATGTTCAAAAAGCCAGTTGATTTAATTACATAAAGTATTTTTTTAACTTAAAAAAATTTTTTAAATTTTTAATTGGAGGATAATTGCTTTACATATTGCATTGGTTTCAGCCATATATCAATATGAATCAGCCATAGGTATTATATGTCCCCTCCCTCTTGAACCTTCCTCCCACCTCCCACCCCATCCCACCTCTTTACACTGTCACAGCACTGGATTTGAGCTCCCTGCATCATACAGCAAATTTCCACTGGCTATCTAATTTTATATATGGTAATATATATGTTTTAGTGCCCCTCTCTCAACTCATCCAACCTTCTCCTTCCTGCCCTGTACCCACACGTCTGTTCTCTATGTCTGCATCTCCATCGCCACCCTGCAGATAGCTTCATCAGTACCATATTTCTAGATTCCATATATATACATTAATATACAATATGTCTTTCTCTTTCTGACTCACTTCACTCCAAAATAAGCTCTAGGTTCATTGAGTAAGTGATCCATTTAGAAAAAATGAAAGATAATTTATATTGGGTCTAGCTTCAAAAGCAATTAAGATATTTTAATTATATATATATGTAATTTATTTAAATGAACAAATATTTTTAAAATGGGAAGTGTGGCATTATTGTAAGTTTAAAATGCTAAGGCTCTTTGGTCCTCTTTAATAGGAGGCATGAGATTTGGTAGGCTAGAGTTGTATTCAACATACTCGTATTTTGGAGAATCGTATTTATGTCTTTGAAAGCCTTTAGATAATGGTATTTAATGAATGTGTGGTGCTGACTTGATGACATGTTATATTAAATGGCTCCTACCATGAAAGATGTTAAACTTCAGAAGGGACATTATTAGTATGTCACAGAAAGGTCAAATAGGTTCTTCTGAATAACATGGTAACACTATGTACACGATGTAAAACGCTATATGTTTGCTAGTGATATACTGATGAGCTAAAAATATTAAAGACTTTGTTAATATTAGCAATTAATATATTTTGATTAATCACAAAGTACTTTTTTTTAAAAGGCTCAAATCTGATATTTAGAGATTCTGGTTGTTTCTCTGTTTTTGGTGTTCACAAAACTTAAACTAGAAAGCTTGTCATCACTTTCCTTTCCCTTCCCTTCATTACTTTTGTGAATTCTATGTCCAGAGCTGAGATTTAACTATGGGTCACACTCTTTCTTTCCCTGCCCACTGCTCGAGCTATTCCAGAATCCAGAGTAACCCAAATGTTGCTTTACTCAGAGTCCTTCACACCTCGATGCCTTTGCTCTCAAGTGCTTAAAAAAAAAACCAACTCTTGAATTCACTTTTAGTTTACCCAGCAGTGGATATTCTGTGTTTGCTTGACATCACATTTGAACTTTTTAGATGTGAACATCCTTCTCTTATTGTCTAGATAGCCAAGAGTCATGTTTCTGGGGTTGGTCCTTTGAAAGGACATCTAAGTTTCCAATTTGTGAGGATGTGAGTGTGTGTGCACACAAGAAGATCCAAGATTGTGTGTCCTAAGCTGGTAGAAAAGGATACATCTGTGAATAATTAAATAATCAATTATTTGATGACAATATATCACAAGTTTCATTAAACCGTGTCTTTAGAAAATTACCAATAGTATTAGTGAGTTAAGACTGTCTTAAATCATAAGCAGCCATGTATATAGCCAGTTTCTTGTTGGCACTGACATTTCTAACAAGTAAATGGCATAGAACAACATGAATATTATAAATTAAAAAAAAAATTATACTTACTGAAATAGCAAAGAATGGCTTTTTAAAAGTATCATTAGGATAAGTGAAGAAAATAATTGAAGAATGATATCTCTATTTAACATTTTTACAACAGTTTTATTTTACTCTTTCTTCCTTGTCATGTTGTTAATTCCACACAAAATTTTCCATGGAAACACAACCCATGCAAACTAAAATGATTTTCTTTAAATGAAGACAACACAATTGAGTCCTTGATCCATGGTTTGTTTCTCGCCAAGAGAGAGACATTTGACCCAAAATTCCAAGCCAGAAGAAATATGAAAATAAAAAGCCGGGGCTAAGTTCTCTAATTCCAAGGAAAAGCTCAAAGGACACTTCCCCCCTTATCTTAAGAGTTGTGCATCTTGAAATAACTGCTTTCTATGCACCTAAGTGCCATTGCTTCTTAATAGTTAAAAAAAAAATTTTTTTTTAATTAAAAAAAATTCTTACCACAAAGATGAGCTAAAGGTGTCCTCAGAAAATATGCAATAAAATTGAACCAGATTCAAGACTGGGAGGGTGTATTTTGTGGGTGTTTTGTTTGGAGAAGGGCTGTGGGACAGAGTGATACAATCCGCAGGAGAGTGAAAAACATGCAGGGTACACTATTCAAAATCAAGAATCCCGGAAGAACACAAATTAACGTAAGGACACCTCATCTGTTAAACGAAAACACCAGCTATCTCAAGAAATTTAAACTGAGATACACGCAGATGAGTTCTTTAAAGGAATATTTAATTCTTTAAAATGTACTTCTAGAAAAAAGGTTCTTGCCTACCTCACTTCATAAGTGCTTCTCTCAAAAGCCTGCATATTTGGAAATATAAATAGATATCCACCAGTGAAATATGACTTAATTAGACCAATCTGTTTCCCCCTGTATGCTCAGTGTAAACTGCTTAAATGCACAACTCAGAGAGAAGATAAAAGGGAGCAATCCCAGACTTCCATTTTCTTACTCTCAGATAAACCTATTCAATGCCCAAGAATTATAAGGGAAGTTTTAGACAGCTTTAAGCAAGCCCCACAGAATTATGGACTAACAGACCCAGAATGTACATTTTACTGCCTTCTATTTCCTAATGGCATTTTTAATTACAAAGTACCTTCTGCAGAGTTCAAAAGTCATCGTGTGAAAACCACACATTTCCTTTTTAGTTGCCCCCGCTCAGAAAAAGTTCTCCATTCACTGATTCCTGAATCTGATTTCATCAGTCTAAAATTTTGAGCGTATGTTCAATGACACCGTATTTTCCTCTTAGAAAACCTGAGACAATGGCAGGAATTCATAGTAAGTTTTCCCATTCAACCAGACATTTCTTGAGGGAATTGCAAAGGCTCTGCAAAGAAACAGTTAATATGTATATATCTCTCTGAAATTGGTAATTGTCTTTTATTTCTTCTAATATTCTAGCCAAAGATCTGAGCTTATTTTTTCTGTCCATAGGCTACCCGCCGCCCACCCCCCCCCCACCAAAAAAAAAGACTGTATTCTGACTGTATTCGCTAATTATACATCCTGAAAAGAATTTGGTTCAGTGTAAGATGATCCTAGTGATATGCTAATCCCTTTTTCTGCTTGGTGCTGCCTGAAGCTTGTGTCTAACATTTTTTTCAACTGTATGACAATAAAAGTTCTGGCAACAAAAGAAATAAATGGGCAGCTAAAGAAGGTATAGCTCAAACACATGGCAGGCCGCTCTCCCCTCTCCTTCTGGCTGCTCTTTTGTAGACGGCAGTTTGCTATCCTTAAGTCAATAGCCGAAATCCAGCCACCTTAGCAACTTAGTATGACACCCAAGCCCTCTCTCTTCACGTTCATGAATAGTCAGCACCCAGCAGACAAAATAGAACTAATCTTTTTTGACAGAATTGTTCAATTTTAGAGGAAAAGCTTTTGAGTCTTCCACACATTTGCAGAATATGAGACAACAATAGCGGCAATCAAATTTTAAAAACAACAGTGGCCAAAGGGGCTGGAAAGAAGTCTCTTTGAGTTAAATAGCACATTCAGTCAGTCCCAGTGGTCATAAACTTGGGGGCAAACATTCATCTCAATACGTGAAAGAGAGAGATAAACACAGGGGATACCCCACAGCCCTGTTCTGGGCTTCAAACAGCAATTCCTTCTGCTATGATACACATGCAATTTTTTTTTTTTTCAATTTCCTTTGTACGTTTCTTTTGCAAAGACTCATAGAAATATTTCTTCCTTTTCTAAAATAATTTTGTTTGGGGTCGAGGGTGGGGGGAAACTGACAAGTCTTGGTTTAAAACGCTTTTTATCCACCAGCCTTTTGTAGTCATTTGAAAGCAGTTTTACCATTTAGAAATCCTATAACGTATCAGTCACTCACAAGTCTCACATGGGCTAAAAATGAATCTTCTCTCCAGTCCTGCCCCCCACCCCCATTTAATACAAGGCATCGCTATACCTTTGGAGACAATATGAACAAGACGAAAAATCTACCCAGTTCATGGCAAAAACAGAAGTTAGCAGCATGGTCCATGCAGCTGCAACACTGCATTTAAAATTCAGTTTCCTCATAGGAAGAGGGCTAATCCTGCCCCCGTAATTCCCTACAGCCAAAATGTGCCCCCTCCCCTAGTGACAGTGCAATGCAAAGACACTGGCTCGCTTATCTTGCCTAACCAGATGGCCGACTTGGATCAATGCACACACGCCACGATCAATGGGAGAGATAAAGAATTAGGAAAACAGTGGTACATGCTCCCAGAAAGCTTGTACACTGCATAATTATTTTATGATTCTACACATGGCTACATGTGATACTGAAGTAGAGAAGGAAAGGATAATTAGAGTGCCAGGAAGAATTTTGTAGCAGACTACACTTTGTCTGTCAGCACTTCCCACTCTAGCAAACTCACTGTCCTTATCTGAAAGTGAATTTAGAAAACATGAGCAAAAATGTCAGGGGAGGTATTTCCATTTTTGCTAGGTCCTGTCACTTCCCAAAGTTTAGTTCAGATCCCAAGGAGCCTTGCTGGGGTTTGGATATGCCTCTCGTCATTAGCCACCCCCTGGTTCCCCAGCCAAGGAAACCCACCAGATAATATTTGCGTGTGATGCAGACTGTAACCAGGGAGAATTCGGACTCCAAGTGATTCCGTCAAGTTCATTCAGTAAAATGGAGCAGGACGAGGCATTCCCTTAATTTCTGTTTCCTGATTGGCTAACCAAATCAGTGCTTTTGAGGAGGTTAGTTACAGATTTCAAACTAAGGGGGGGAAATGGACTTACCGCCATTCAGGTCAAAAAGAAAGTATATGAGGGTCTGAAGTTGGCACATTGCCGCGTTATTCTGAATTCAGATGAAGATCATAAACCAGAACAATAAAAACTGCTACAATCCTCCACTGCGGCAGTATGTTAATCAGAAAAAAGAAAATGTTTCTTCAGCTCCTGGCAGCTCCTGGGTTTCTAATAAATGATTATATTATTATTGCAAATAATAATAAAAATCTTTTACCTTGTGCTATTCCAAAATTGTATTATTTTATCACCTTGTGTAGGATGCAATTAAAAGTAGTATTAGGTTCTCCTTTGGATTTAATACTCAGCTTGCATGCTAATTAAAACATTCAATGAACTTTTTACACCATTTCTTATGTAAAGAGAGACGGGAACTGGAATCTTGAATTAGACACAGCTCTCCACCACTATCAACCTCAAAACCCCCGTGGGGGAGCCAGTCATTTTAAGTAGTCCATTACATTCAAAATAGAATGAATATTCACAATCCAAATAATTAAAATTACTATAATTTAATTCCTAAGGATAACTAAAATATAGTCTGGATAAAAATTCAGAGGGGAAAAAAAGAAGTGTTGATTATCGAGAAAGGCCATAGTCATCCCCTTTCTAAGTTATTTTTGTTAGGTTTGACATGATACTGGAGATTTTTACATTCAGTTGTTCTGTCTGATGCTCTCTATAGAGTTGTTTTGTTATCTTTGCCCCAAACACTTCTCTCCTTGATCTCAGTGCAAAATGAAAAGCTATATACATAAGTAACATTTAGCTTGGCTGCCCATAATCAGATTTAGAGAAAGATCCTAGATTTGGGAATATTAAACATATTTTGTCACCAAGTTTTAGTTCAAAACCCTTAAAAGGCACAGCTATCATTTTACTGTTTTAGGCTTATTTTCATTTTCTCTGAGACTCAGAAAGAGGAGTGCAAACATCCCATACCCTCGCAGCAGTATAGCAGATTCACTGAAGGTCCCTTTTGCTGCAAAGCAACAAATTCCACGGTATCCTACTTTAGATCATGTAGCTGAGCTTGCAGGAAGTAAGGGAAACCTCTAGGTAGGGGCAAGGGGAGAAATCCATGAGTTGGAACTTGAGCATTTGAGTCGAAAGAGTATGTGAGGTTTCTCTAAGGGCAGGGCTGGCATGGGTTCAACTCTGGTCTGGAGACAAGGGATGTGGCTAGACCTACATCCCAACATTAAGCTGGAAAACCTGGAACAAAGCTGGTGTGCTCTCAACTCAGTAGTAACCCCTGCTCCCTGTAAGAACAAACCTGAATACTGTCTGTAGAAAAGCATCATCAGGGAAGACCCCCAATCCTAGGTTTTCACAGGATTTAGATTAATGAAATACAAACTTTTAATTGAAGATCATCAATGACAAAAGAAAATAATCCTCTGTAAGTGAGAGTCAGTGGAAACAATCAATACCTTTAGATCTTCGAGGACTAAATGATCAGAATTTACCAGATATAGAATACAAAATAAACAAGTATATAATGTTTTTTAAAATTAAAGTTGGAATCACTAAAGTGAGTCTACAATAAGAGACTATCAAAAATTATAAGGCAGGTTTGTAAAAGAACCAAATAGTACTTTTATTTCTTTATTTTTCAAGTTTGAGGAATAATTTATAGAAAGTACATTGCATTCATTTAAAGTGTACAAATCAGTGGGTTTTAACATGTGTATATGTATGTGTGTATGTGTGTATCAGGCTTCCCTGGTGGCTTAGATGGTAAAGAATCTGCCTGCAATGCAGGAGACCCAGGTTTGATCCCTGGTTTGGGAAGATCCGCTGGAGAAGGAAATGGCTACCCACTTCAGTATTCTTGCCTGGAGAATTCCATGGACAGAGGAGCCTGGCAGGCTACAGTCCATGGCATCACGAAGAGTCAGACACAACTGAGTGATTAGAGCATGCATGCATGCACACACACACACACACACACACATAGGTGAAGCCATCACTGCAAGCAAGATACAGACAACTACCATCAACCTCAAGTTATTCTTTGTGACCTTTTGGAAATGATCCCTTCTACACCTGGCCCTGTGCAAATTATTGGAGACCACTACTGATGTGGTTTGTGTCACTAGAACATACTTTGCATTTTCTAGAATTTTATCTAAATAGAATCATAACTTATAAGCATTTTTGGATCTGACTTTTTTGACTTAGCATAAGAATTTTGAGGGCTTCCCCGATAGCTCAGTTGGTAAAGAATCCACCTACAATGCAGGAGACCTGGGTTTGATCCCTGGGTTGGGAAGATCCCCTGGAGAAGGGAATGGCTAGTTTTAGAAAAGGCAGAGGAACCAGAGACCAAATTGCCAACATCTGCTGGATCATAGAGAAAGCAAGAGAGTTCCAGAAAAACATGTATTTCTGCTTTATTGACTATACCAAAGCCTTTGACTGTGTGGATAACAGTAAACGCTGGAAAGTTCTGAAAGAGATGGGACTACCAGACCACCTGACCTGCCTCCTGAGAAATCTGCATGCAGGTCAGGAAGCAACAGTTACAACTGGACATGGAACAACAGAGTGGTTCCAAATAGGAAAAGGAGTACATCAAGGCTGCATATTGTCACCCTGCTTATTTAACTTATTTGCAGAGTACATCATGAGCAACGCTGGGCTGGATGAAGCACAAGCTGGAATCAAGATTGCCGGGAGAAATATCAATAACCTCAGATATGCAGATGACACTACCCTATGGCAGAAAGTGAAGAAGAACTAAAGAGCCTCTTGATGAAAGTGAAAGAGAGTGAAAAAGTTGGTTTAAAACTCAACATCCAGAAAATAAGATCATGGCATCCAGTCCCATCATTTCATGGCAAATAGATGGAGAAACAGTGGAAACAGTGGAAGACTTTATTTTGGGGGGCTCCAAAATCACTGCAGATTGTGATTGCAGCCATGAAATTAAAAGATGCTTACTCCTTGGAAGAAAAGCTATGACCAACCTAGACAGCATATTAAAAAGCAGAGACATTAGTTTGCCAACAAAGTAGTCAAGGCTTTTCCAGTAGTCATGTATGGATGTGAGAGTTGGACTATAAAGAAAACTGAGCGCTAAGAAGTGATGCTTTTGAACTGTGGTGTTGGAGAAGACTCTTGAGAGTCCCTTGGACTGCAAGGAGATCCAACCAGTCCATCCTAAATGAAGTCAGTCCTGGGTGTTGATTGGAAGGACTGATGTTGAAGCTAAAATTCCAATACTTTGGCCACCTGATGCGAAGAGCCGACTCATTGGAAAAGACCCTGATGCTGGTAAAGATTGAAGGTGGGAGGAGAAGGGGATGACAGAGGAAGAAATGGTTGGATGCCATCACCAACTCAATGGACATGAGTTGGGGTAAACTCCAGGAGTTGGTGATGGATAGGGAGGCCTGGCATTCTGCAGTCCATGGGGTTGCAAAGAGTCAGACATAACTGAGCAACTGAACTGAACTGACAAGAATTTCGAGATTCATCCACCTTGCTGTGTTTGCCAATAGCTCATTTGTCTTTTATTAGTAAGTAGGCATCCTTTAGATAGACCACATTTTGTTTATTGACCCCCCAATTAATGGACATTTGGATTGTTTCCAGGTTTGGGCTTTGTAAATAAAGATGCAATGAACATCCACATAAAAGTCTTTGCATGGACATATGCTTTCATTACTTTTGGGTAAGTATCTAGTAGTGAAAATGCTTGGTCATTTGGTAGGTCTATGTTTATATCACTTTATGTCCCCGGCAGTAGCGTATGAATGTTCCAGTTGTCTCATATCCTCTTCAACACTTCTGGTATTGTCAGTATATATTATTTTAATTTTTTTTTAATTTATTTTTGGCTGTGCTGGGTCTTTGTTGCTACACATAGGCTTTTCTCTGGTTGCTGAGGGAGGGGGCTACTTTTTAGTTGCGGTGCCCAGACCTCTCATTGCAGTGGCTTCTCTTGTTGTGGAGCATGGGCTTTAGGGGCAGAAGCTTCCGTATTTGCAGCATGCAGCCTCAGTAGCTGTGGTGCCTGGGCTCAGCGGTTGTGACTTGTGGGCTCCAGGGCACGGGCTCAGTAGTTGTAGCACACGGGCTTAGTTGCCTCTTGGGCACATGGACTCTTTAGGGGCCAGAGATGAATCTGTGCCCCCTGCGTTGGCAGGTAGATTCTTAACCACTGGATCACCTAGGAAGCCCAAAATTGTCAGTCTTTTAAATTCTAGCTGCTTTAATGAATATGTGGGCTTCCCAGGTGGCTCAGTGGTAAAGAATCTACCTGCCAAGCAGGAGATGTAGGTTCAATTGAACCCTGGGTTGGTTAGATCCCCTTTAGAAGTAAATGGCAACCCACTCCAGTATCTGTGCTTGGGAAATCTCATGGAGAGAGGAGTTAGTGACTGAACATGCATGCACAGAATGAATACGTAGTGGTGTTTCACTGTGGTTTTCATTTGTATTTCCCTATGTCGAATGACATGCTTATTTACCATTCTTATATCGTTTTGTGAAGTGTTTGTTCAAATTTTTGCTCATTTAAGAATTTGTTTTCTTTTTTTATTGACTTGGAAGAGTTTTTTTTTTATGTATCCTGGATACAATCTTTTGTCAGATCTATCTGTCATGTACAAATATTCATCTATCTATTGAATATGTTCTTCCATTTTGTGACTTGCCCTTTGTTTATTTAATGGTGTATTTTGAACAAAAGGTTTTAATTTTAATGAAGTTCATTTTATCAATTCTATGTTTTATGGAGTACATCTTTTTGTGGCTAAGGAATATTTGAATGTTTAAAGCTTTCAAAGACTATTTTCTTTTACACATTGTTTTAGAAGTTTTATGTTTCGCTTTTACATCTGTGACCCATTTGGGGTTAATTTTAGTGTATGATAGGATAAAAGCCTGTGTTCCCCATAAGATATTCAATTATTCTAGCACTATTTTTATCAGGAAGACTTTATTAAAAAAAAAAACAAACAACTTTTTATTTTGTATTAGAGTATAACCAATCTCAGCACTATTTCTTCAAAAAGACTTTTCTTTTCCTTGTTGAATTTTTCTGGCACCTTTGTTGAAACATTAATTATCTATACACATGTGGATGTCTATTTCTGACTCTGTTCTGTTGGTCTATCCTTTCATCAACACTGAATTGATTTTTATAATTTTATAGAAATAAGGTAATGATATATTCTCATTTTGTTCTTTAAAAAATTGCATTAGTTATTCCAAGGCACTTGCATTTTGTTATATATTTCAATATCAGCTTGCCAATTTTGGGGGTTGCCTACTGAGATTTTGGTGTTTTCAGTGTTTAGTTTATTAATCAATTTGTGGATAACTGACTTCCTAAGAATACTGTCTTCCAATTCATGACAACAGAATGTTTTGACTAATTTAGGACTTAAATTTTTTTTTTCTTGGTAATGTTTAGCAGTTTTTACTGTAGGGGTCTA
Source organism: Cephalophus harveyi (assembly GCA_006410635.1). Lineage (NCBI taxonomy): Eukaryota > Metazoa > Chordata > Mammalia > Artiodactyla > Bovidae > Cephalophus > Cephalophus harveyi. Next base: position 87,931 of record SJYT01057682.1, on the reverse strand, counting down.
GCATACAATTTCTTATGATTTTATTTGTAAGTAGGTTTTGTTTTGGGATACTGTTATAAATGGAATTTATTTTTTGAACTTAATTTTCCAATTGCGTGTGGCCAGTATATAGATGTATAACTGATTTTGTTATACTAATCTTGTAGCTTATGATCTTACTAAACTTACTTAATAGTTCTTACTAGAATGTAAGATTCATTAGCATTTTCTCTATAGTTGTGTCTTCAGCAAATAAATGATTTCTTTTTCTCTCCAGTATTTATAACTTTTGTCTTACCTTATTGCAATGGCTAGGACCCCCTAGTACAATGCTGAATAGACAGCAAGCATCTGTGCAATTTCCCAATCGTTTTCATATTTTGATGATAATTTTTAAATCATAAATTGATGTTAATCATGTCAAAGTTTTTCTGACCCCATGGGAATTATTATATAGTTTTTCTTTTTTATTGTATTAATATAGTGATTGTGCTTATATGATTGATTTCATATATTAAAACTACCTTCCAGTTAGTTCCAGGATAAATCCTCCCTGGTCAAAACGTATAAATTTTTAAAAATATTGTTGAATATTATTTGCTAATTTGTGTTAAGAATTCCCCTTTATGTTTAAGCAGGATCTTAATCTGCTATCTTCCCTTTTTAATTTTTTTGGATCATCCTTGTCACCCTGCCATCTTTTGGTAGTAAGGATTTGATATCTGTATAGCAGTATGCTCTATAACTCTAGAGCCCCTCTTCTAATCAAGATAGTAGTCTGCATCTTTTTATATTAAGAGGTTTAATTAACAAAAATGATTTTATAACATATATCAATATTAAGAAGATAAAGTGTAAATATTCACAAATCAGTCCAGGGCAGCAGTAGTTTGCATTATAATTTCATTTCTGATAGGATGCCCTATTTAAGCTGTGCCTAAGTGGGCACAATTAAGGTTTTCCCCAGTCCAGATGTCTTACTGTAGCAAATCTGAATGAGGTGCTTTTAAAATACACTTTTGGAAATTAGGGCTTCTCTGATAGCTCATTTGGTAAAGAATCCACCTGCAATGCAGGAGATCCTTGTTTGATTCCTGGGTCAGGAAGAGCTGCTGGAGAAGGGATAGGCTACCCACTCCAGTATTCTTGGGCTTCCCTTGTGGCTCAGCTGGTAAAGAATCTGCCTGCAATGTGGGAGACCTGGGTTCAGTTCCTGGGTTGAGAAGATCCCCTGGAGAAGTGAAAGGCTACTGCAGTATTCTAGTCTAGAGAATTCCATGTACAGTGTATTCCATGGGGTCCAAAGAATCGGACATGACTGAGCGACTTTTGCTTTACTTTACTTTGGAAATTATCTGAATTATACTATAGGGGAATTTATATATTCAGAATTACTCCATTAACTTAGATAATAGAGTAACTCTATTAAGTTACTAGAATTACTCTATTAACTTAGATGTACAATGGTTTTATTTCAATACAAGTTCTCCTTTCCTAGAGAGTGGATCTATAGCCACCGACAACTGAGTCTTGTTCTGATGTTTTTCTGCTTCTTTTCTGCTTTGTACTATTCTATCCTACCTGAGACACTCTCTTCTTAGGTCCCATGCTGTCCTAGGAGACCAGTGGACATCTTCTTGGGGTATAGTTGGGGTACTGCCTGTAGTTGTCCAAAGGTCACAGAGCTTCACTGACTCCCTTTGTGAACTGTGCTATGTCCTTATAGTACAGAAGTTTGCTGCCCTTAACAGCAAAAAAATGTCCTCTGTTACTGCTGGTCTTTCTATACTTTCACTGTCCTTTTGCCCTACACATTCCATACAACACCAGGCTTCTTTCTCTTAGCTTATTAACTCCACCCAAGGTTGAGCCGGAAGCAATGGAGGAAAGTTTTTAAGTCCATTTCAAATAGAACTATTATGAAAATCACTCTCCCCTCCAGAAAGCTAGAACAAAGTCTCACTGTGGTTTTTCATTTTCCACTTCAGAATGACCCCTTGAATGCCACAAAGGAACCAAGATCAAAGGTGTTATCCAGCAGTAAAATGCTACCCACTTATCTACTAATGTTTTGTTAATAATGATCTCTATTACATTAATGCAAAAGGACAGCCAAAATTTATTAAAATAATTGAACCACTTGGCCTTTACTCCCCTCATATCACATAGGAATATGGGGTAGACCAGTTGGTTATAACTAGGCTAGGTTGCTGCTACCATCCCTCCCCTTCTGGGAGTTTTAGGCAGTCCTGTGTTGTCTAATCCTTTTGCCTTCCCTGAACATTTACCAACAACTTCTGGAAAATACCTTGTCATACAACCATCCTTAAAGATATGGTCCTTAGAAGAACAATTCAGTTGGACATTTCTTAAATTCTTTCCAATACCCTAGATTTCTGAGCCTTTAATGGAGGACTCCAAAGAGACTCATTCAGTGTCTAGTTAGGGGTTGAACTCAACTCCATGATACAGATATATATATCCTAAACAAGCTCTGAATCTAGGGTCAGGGATGTGCCTTGAAGGTCCCAGAATAACTACAAGTAACTACTAATTTTATGAAGTCTTATCTTTCTTTTAAAAGAATAGCTGTACTATTCTTTTAAGTGTACTCTAGATGTACTAAAATGCCATTTCCTATGAAGGCTCATAAAAATATGAAATGAAGAAAAAAGATTAGACTTATCTTTCAATAATTCTCAGTCTTATTGCCTGATTCTTTAAGTAGAAGACAGACCTATCATTGTTTCTTCTGGCATGGTCCCTGCTTGGAGGGGCCACAAGTTACATGAGCCCACCCCACGGCCACAACTCATGATCAGGGTAAAACATCTAATCAAGGGGAGCCAGTCAAATTGTCAATCTTGTGAATCTGAATCAAGAGCTGAAGAGAGTAGTTGCCAGCACTGGAAGGTCATGCAGACACGGGTGTGATGGCCAGGTTTTGCCACATGTGAGATGAATAGATACTGCCAGTCAAACAGTAAGGAGGAGCAGGCAAATGGAGAAGATGCCAGAGAGAAATGAAGACAAGAGATCCTGTAGCCCTAAGAAAGACAGAAAGACTTCATACTTGAGAGTCCTTCCAGGAGCTGAGATACTAAATAATTTTTTTATTTTAATATAAAACAGTTTTATTTTCCATCCTTGGATTCTGTGAGAACTGGATCTTTACAATAGACTGCTCTTTTATTTGTACCAGCTTGAGTGGGCTTCCCTGATGGCTTATACAGTAAAGAATCCACCAACAATGTAGGAGACCTGGGTTCAACCCCTGGGTTGGGAAGCTTCCGTGGAGAAGGAAATGGCTACCTAGTCCAGTATTCTTGCCTGGAGAATTCCATGGACAGAGTCTGGCAGGGGATAGTCCATGGAAGTGCCAAAGAGTCTGACACAACTGAGCCACTAACACTTTCAGTTTTTTTCTTCACTTTCAGTAAACTATGTTCTCATCTTGGAAATTCACTGCAGCATACTAAAGGCTCTGAGAAGTTGAATAAAGAAATCTACTGAAGTCTATTTATGTTGGGTTTGGTGGAGGTGAGTAAGGCATACCCATTGAGGAAACCGTCTGGTTTAGCATAATGATTCTGCCACCTATCTGTTGGGTGACTTAGACAAAAATAATATTAGGATAATAGTAGCCTTATCTTCTGGAGAAGGAAATGGCAACCCACTCCAGTATGCTTGCCTGGAGAATCTCAGGGACGGGAGCCTGGTGGGCCACCATCTATGGGGTCGCAGAGTCGGACATGACTGACATGACTTAGCAGTAGCAGTAGCAGCCTTATCTTACAGATTTATTGGGAAAATTAAATGAGGTCTTAAATGAGGAATATAAAGCACTTAGCCAGCACATAAAAGCACTCAGTAAAAGCTGTTCTTATTATTAACATAGCTTTTCCTAAACTTTCTGAACTGTGCCTAGGAAGTGCAATCACTATTAACATCTCTCAGAATATAGTCTTTGGAGGATGTGAGGAGGAAAAAAGCTGTTTAAGAAAGGAAAGAAGCAAGAAATGCTGAAAGAGAAAAAAGTGAAATGGACAAGGGTAACTTCACTTAGTTTATTATCCTGTTTAATTTAGCAATGATAAATTTAGGCATAGGCCTCTCTTCAATCCTAGTAGAGTGCAGGCTTATAGAAGGCATTTAATAGAAAGGCTTGCTCTTTAATTAAAAATACAAACTGCAAAAAAAAAAAAAATACAAATGGCAAGTTTAACTCTCTTGTATATGCTATCACCTTATGTTTCAGAGCAAGAAAAAAATTTTGATCTAGAAAAAGTCCTATAAAGAACTGATCACTATGTGTTTCCAAGCAGCCTGAGAGTTCGCTTTCAGGGTTACAGAAGCACTTCTAGTGTTCCAGAGACGGCCAAGCCAAAGCATGTCCCCACAACTCTACCTTCTTCAGGCTTAGAACCTAAGGCCAAACTCCAGTGCTAGGATGAAAGCAAAATAAAATAACAACACCCTGATCGTTAGAAAACAAAGACTGAACAAGCAGAGACTGATCTGAGCTCTAGTGCAATTTTAACTGCTTTTGTGTTGCGACTCGACACCAGGGTGTGACTGTTACCTCCGTTTTGTGTAAGAAACTGGCAGCATCCATTCAAAAGAAAAACTATAATTGCTCAGTGAAAAGAAAAATAACATAAAAGGCCTCTCAGAGTATTGTTTCAGAAACACCTAAATTAAGAACATATAATTAGGGGGTAAACAAGCGCAACTCTGACTGAAGTTTGATAAACATCTTTAAGTCTCAACCCAGTCTTCAAGAGTTCAAGTTTCATTAAATCTGTCATTGCTTCTGTGGCCAGCACTTCTCCTTTGCTTTTCATAAGACAGAGAGGCAGATAGACAGACAAATGCATGGAGAGGACTCTTCCAATGGCCATTCAAATATATTAATTTTTAAAATTTTCCTTATATTGTATGTGCTACACCATCCCTCACCACCGGCAGTTACAGGGAGGCAGACAGACATAAGGATTCAGGAGTGAGTGAGCAAAGGGAGAACTGTACAGCCAAAGACAGTCTGCCCAGTGGTTAAGGGAGGTTCTAGAATCAGGGAGACCTGGACTCTCGGTTATGGCCCCTCCACATAGTATCAATGTGACAGTAGGAAAAGCACTTACCTTCCTCAGTTGCAATTTACTGAAAGTAATGACATCTAAATTTTCAGGTGTTGTAAGGATTCAATGAGCTAGTAGACATAAAACATTTAGCACAGTGCCTGGCACAGAGCCGTAACAGCTAACGTTTAGTGACCCTGTGTACCAGGCATTGTGCTCATCGCTTTAAATGTAATATTTCCCCGAGTCCTCAAAATAATTTTTTCAGGAGTAGATGCATTGACTAATTCCTCTTTACAGGTCAGAAGTTGGAACTTTAGAGACATTACATAATTGACCCAAATAAGTGGCAGAGCTAGGATCTCAGCCCATGTCTGGTTGACTCCAGACACCTTACTCCTGGCTGCTGCATATAAGGCAGTCAGATGGCGGTTACGGCTTTTACCAAGAAACCACTGTGTGTCTGGAGCATCACAAGTTTCACAAATAACTCATTTAATATCTGCTACACTAAAAAGCCAGTGTTTCCTCTCGTTCTACAGATAAGGAACTTAAGGTATCAAGAGATTAACTGTGACTGTCAGGTAGGGCTGGCTCCAGGGTCTCTGACCTCTGCAATTACACAGGACCCTGTGCTTAGGCCCCAATATTGCTTTGCTGTTGCCATCTTGAAATTCTTAAACCATACATATATTTCCTTTCTGGTTTTTTTTTTGCATTGAGGTGAGGTGAGGTGAAGTCGCTCAGTCGTGTCCGACTCTTTGCGACCCCGTGGACTGTAACCTACTAGGCTTCTCTGTCCATGGGATTCTCCAGGCAAGAATACTGGAGCGGGATGCCATTTCCTTCTCCAGGGTATCTTCCCGACCCAGGGATTAAACCTGGGTGTCCCATTGCATTGGGTTCCACCAAATAAACAGCCAGTCATGCCCTTCCTGCACTGTGCTTGGGAGACCGTGGAATTCAAGCTGAAGTTAGGGGGCTACTCCTTTCTCTGAAGCCAGCATTAGCAGCATCAGTGCCTTCAGGATCCTAAAAATAGAAGCTCCCCAATTAATGTCTGCAAGTACTGACTATGATGGGGCAGTCTTAGAAAATGAATGGAATGGTAATAGAGCTGAAGTAAGAAATTTAAAAATATGCATTACATTGCATTCTTATAAGTACTCTTCAAAGGAAGGGAAACTCGCAGTCTGCCTTGAAGGTGTTCATGTCAGCAACACCATAGATTTATTATCAAAGAACAGATGTGAGATATATCACATCTGTACACCACCCTACTCAGTAAAATTTTAGAGAAATGATGACAAACATATAAGAAAATACATGTTTATAGTGGCACAGTGGCCAAGATGATGGGTTTGTTTAATGTGTATTGTAGGGTAAGACATTGCAACTGAGTTTATCTGGCATTGCTAGGGGAAGAGTACTTAATCACAATCAAACCTAAGCACAGAATAGCAGGCGTATTTCCAAACAGAAGAAATGGTCAGAACACTTTCTCTTTGTCTTCATATCTGGTCCTATGTACTTTTTTTTTTTTAACCTACAGCACTTAGCATTTTTTCTTACCTACTGCATGTAGGCTCTTTCCAAATGTCAGAAAAAATGACTGCTGCCCACCCAGTTGGATTCCTTGTAGCTTGCAACACAAGCGGAAAAGAGACCATCTCTCTCCCAGATTCCTTATATCAAATCACATGGAAAGGCTGTGATTGGCCCTACTTGGGACAATATTTATGCATTAGACCAATCAATGTGAACAGAGGATTTTAGATACTGTGATTGGCCAGTCCTGGGTCACATGCACTTCTGTGAACATTCTGATTGGCAGATAGAGTTGGCCATTTATTTATTGTTTTTCTGAAATTCAAGTTTAGCTGGATGTTGTGTATTTTATCTGACAACTCTGACAGGAGGACCACACAAGAGCTAGAAGGAGCAGTTCTCAAAAGAAGGAAGGGTTGTGGACTAATGCTTCTTAAAGATAGAGTTAAATTCTATTGGTTTGATCCCCTCAAGGCTAGATCTCCTTTCCAAGTTACCTGAGAAGATGCTGAGTTCTAGTTATCGCCCCATTTTTAGGGCCAAATCCTTCCTTTTTGAGTTAACACTTGATGCTCTAAATTGATTGCCACAACTGATTTCCCTGTCTGAAAGCTATTGAAAGTGAAAAATATTAGTTGCTCAGTCATGTCCAACTCTCTGAGACTCCATGGACTATACCCCACCAGGGCCCTCTGTCCATGGAATTCTCCTTAAAACTTTTAATTCATTTCTCTGGTTAAATTAAAACTAATGAATCCAGCAAAGTCACAGTACTTATTACCATTTATGCATTTGGGTCTGTCATGTTAAAAGTTCAATATAACATTTCGGTTTTAAAATGCATGAAAGTCTAGTTATTTATTTTTAACAAACCAGGATATATATATTTTTAATGTTGAACCAAAAAATATATTTTGCCAAAGGTTTATACAGCCAAATCTTGTTGCAAAAATCAATCTATTTAATTGAAAAATATTTAAGGGGATTCTAGCCAATGGCCTAAATATTACAGCCAATATAGAATAAAATTAAATTACTGAGCAAAAGGAAAATTTGGATGGCCCTCTACAATATGTTAAAATGTACTTTAGCTTTGAAAACCAAGCTCAAGTATTGTGACCCTGAGGTATATTTTAAAAAGAAAAAAATTTCCCTTTTTTCCTCCCTCAGGCTTCTGGCAGTTCTTCTGCCCTCCCTTGGATTCTTATTCTCATGAAAAACATGATGAAAATGTAGGAAAAAACATAAAACATCACTGTCCAATTGCAGTATCATGGGAGCCAAATATGTAAATATGCTTATGTAATTTTCAAATAGGTGCATTTAGAAAAGTGAAACAAGTGAAAGCAATTTTACTAGTATATTTTATTTAACCTAATATATTCAAAATTTTATTATTTTGACATGTAATCCCAATTCTATATTCTTTTTATGTTTATGGTACATCTCAATTTGACACTAATTTAAGTGGGGATATTTGATCTGTATTTAGATTTTACAAAATTTACAGTTAGAAAAGTAGACTAACATAACCAAGTTGTTCCAAAAATAGTTGATAATTTTCCAATAAGTGAATTGAGCTTTGTTTCAGGATATGTATCAGTTAGGGTCCACTCAGGAGACAAAACCACATCAGTATTGGAACAGAGAGAATTTAATTCAAAGAATTGTTAGCTATACAAATTTTAGCTTTTGCATAAGGCAGGGAGGCCTGGCATGCTACAGTCTATGGGGCTGCAAAGAGTATAACACAACTGAGTGACTGAACAGCAACAACATACAAAATTATCAACTTGATAACTAAACAGTTTTTAAAGAAGGTAACTATATGTTCTCACAGACATAGCGACTGCAAGAAGCAGCTACCACTACTGCAAGGTCTGGGAAAACAAAAGGAAGAAACTGGAATTAATAAAACTTAGAAACTTAAAGATGGAGTCCTGTGAAGATGAAATTCAGCCTTTGGAGAAAGGAACACTGCTTGCTTAGTGCTATGTCAGCATTAAAGATTTCTAATGAGCCAGAGTAAAATTTTTATATACATGTCTAAACATTTCAATACCAAAGCTAATACATTCTTATAGGGCTGCTGAAATGAGTCTACACTCTTCGTAGACATAAAATTAACAGTATAAAAATTGATGAAGAGATGGATTACATGGGTCACAAAAGCTGTGACTTTTAAAATTTTTATGGTAGGAGGAGATACCTATATATATATATATATATATTTTTTTTTTTTTTTCAGCTTTGAACATTGACAAATATTATCCAAGCCAAATATCAGCAAACTATGGCCCATGGGTCAAATCTAGCCTGCTTCTTGTTTTGTAAGTTTTTATTTATTAAATTTTTATAAAGTTTAATTGCAATACAACCATGCTCATTTCGGAGAAGGCAATGGCAACCCACTCCAGTACTCTTGCCTGGAAAATCCCATGGATGGAGGAGCCTGGTAGGCTGCAGTCCATGGGGTCGCTAAGAGTTGGACACGACTGAGCGGCTTCACTTTCACTTTTCACTTTCATGCATTGGAAAAGGAAATGGCAACCCACTCCAGTGTTCTTGCCTGGAGAATCCTAGGGACGGGGCAGCCTGGTGGGTTGCCATCTATGGGGTCGCACAGAACTGGACACGACTGAAGCGACTTAGCAGCAGCAGCAGCAGCATGCTCATTTATCTATGTATTGTCTATGGTTGCTTTTCCACAATGACACACTTGAGTAGTTATAATAGAGCTCATATGGCTTACAAAGTCTAAAGTATATACTGTTTTGCTTTTATAGAAAAGTTTGCAAAACCTTGATATAAATTTTTGCTGAGACAAATGTTTTGCTCGTTTAAACATGACACTAATAGCAAAGCATTTCCTAGTGTACCAGACTATACATATTCCTATATTGTATAGCCAACTTTTGGCATACTGACATCTATTTCTTAAAATTGGCTTACTTTAAGCTTTCCCAATACCAACAAACAAATCAAAAATAGCCTTGCTGATGGTATTCCCTCCTCTATATTTCTAAATTCTGTTGTACTTATTTTTTCATGGAATATAATCTAAATTTAAGACTAGAGTATATCCACATATTCCTTTAACTCATATTAAAGGATATGAGTTAAACTCCCTCATAATATTAAATAATATAATATTTAGGATAATATTAAACTCCCTCATAATAAACAAACTATTCCGTCAGCACAAGAAACAAAAATAAAAACTCAACACTCATATTGTGGGATAAAATATATCTTATTCATTGTCAAAGTCAGTTGCACTATGAAATTATATTTATTTTTCTATTCATTACATTAAAATTGCATAAAGTGTCAGAATCTTTCCGAATATTTTTTGATAACATAATTTTCCCAGAAATGGGAAAATGAATATTTTTACAGTTATTTTAAAGCTCTAAGTTTAAAAAAAATTTCGAGGTTTTATTTAGGCTCCCATGCAAAAAGTTTAGTACTTTAGTACTTAGTACTAAACTTTAGTATTTAGACAAAAGCTGTGACTCTTAAAGAAAGGAAAAAAATCTAGACTTCTCTCTTTGACTTCTTAATAATGGCTTTCATATTGGCCTTCATCATGTGGGCATTCTACCCATTCATGTATCTAAAATCATAGCTAGACACACAAATAAACAAGAAGACAATATTCAGTTCAGTTCAGTTCAGTTCAGTCCCTCAGTCGTGTCCAACTCTTTGCGACCCCATGAATCACAGCACACTAGGCCTCCCTGTCCATCACCAACTCCCAGAGCTCATTCAGACTCACATCCATCGAGTCAGTGATACCATCCAGCCATCTCATCCTCTGTCGTCCCCTTCTCCTCCTGCTCCCAATCCCTCCCAGCATCAGAGTCTTTTCCAATGAGTCAACTCTTCTCATGAGGTGGCCAAAGTACTGGAGTTTCAGCTTTAGCTTCATTCCTTCCAAAGAAATCCCAGGGCTGATCTCCTTTAGAATGGACTGGTTGGATCTCCCTGCAGTCCAAAGGACTCTCAAGCGTCTTCTCCAAAACATAATATTCACTTATGTTACTTTAATCATGGAAATTTACATTGAACTTACCAAACAAGTTTCAAACTGAAAGAGACATTTTAAAATTACCACCATAAATAAATTTCCATTGAGGAAAAACTGTTACTTATTAAAAAAGCATTGTTGTATAAAGAAGTAATCATAGAACATGTAACCCCCAAAATGTAAGAAATAAAAATACTCTAGAGTTGTATTATGTTATTCATTAATAAAATATTGTGTTTTAAAATAAAAAAGAAAGTTAAAAATAATAATAAAATAAATGTAACTAGCTCTGAAATTTGAGCATGTTCCTTTAAATAAGAAGAGGTGGCTAGAATACACAGAAGAACTGTACAAAAAAGATCTTCATGACCCAGAAAATCATGATGATGTGATCACTAATCTAGAGCCAGACATCTTGGAATGTGAAGTCAAGTGGGCCTTAGAAAGCATCACTTAGAACAAAGCTAGTGGAGGTGATAGAATTCCAGTTGAGCTGTTTCAAATCCTGAAAGATGATGCTGTGAAAGTGCTACACTCAATCTGCCAGCAAATTTGGAAAACTCAGCAGTGGCCACAGGACTGGAAAAGGTCAGTTTTCATTCCAATTCCAAAGAAAGGCAATGCCAAAGAATGCTCCAACTACGGCACAATTGCACTCATCTCACATGCTAGTAAAGTAATGCTCAAAATCCTCCAAGCCAGGCTTCAGCAATACGTGAACCGTGAACTCCCTGATGTTCAAGCTGGCTTTAGAAAAGGCAGAGGAACCAGAGATCAAATTGCCAACATCCGCTGGATCATGGAAAAAGCAAGAGAGTTCCAGAAAAACATCTACTTCTGCTTTATTGACTATGCCAAAGCCTTTGACTGTGTGGATCACAATAAACTGTGGAAAATTCTGAAAGAGATGTGAATACCAGACCACCT
>SJYT01057682.1:53097-75980 GCA_006410635.1 Cephalophus harveyi | reverse complement strand
GGAGAAGACTCTTGGGAGTCCCTTGGACTGCAAGGAGATTCAACCAGTCCATTCTGAAGGAGATCAGCCCTGGGATTTCTTTGGAAGGAATGATGCTAAAGCTGAAACTCCAGTACTTTGGCCACCTCATGCGAAGGGTTGACTCATTGGAAAAGACTCTGATGCTGGGAGGGATTGGGGGCAGGAGGAGAAGGGGATGACCAAGGATGAGATGGCTGGATGGTATCACTCACTCGATGGATTGAGTCTGAGTGAACTCCGAGAGATGGTAATGAACAGGGAGGCCTGGCGTGCTGCAATTCATGGAGTCACAAAGAGTCGGACACGACTGAGCGACTGAACTGAACTGAACTCCCTTAAATAAAAAGTTTACCATTATGGGAATAATGAGCAGTAAACCTGCCTGATCTTTGCCCCTAAAGGGCAGATTATTTTTATTCTATTGGACAGTAAGTAAATTTGCTTTTTGTGCTGGAAAATGACACAATCTTTGTCTTCTGAGGCTGTTTGCTATACAAGAACTCTTGAAAAGGTATTTGGAACAAAGAAATATTCAGTACACTAAGGAATAAGGGCATAGAGAAATTGACTAGTAAAAGCAATAAGGTAGATGTAATAAAATTATATATAATACTTTGTTTCCTACCAACTCAGAGTGTGCATTTTTGTATGACTATAAAATATGCAAAAATTGATGGTATATTTGACTACAAAGAAAACTTTAAAAAATTTCTTTTCAAGGGAGAATACTCAGAAATCACAAAATTAGAAGCAAGTAAAAACTAATGCCCAAAACATCTTTACATTTTGGAAGTTAAGAAACGCTCTCTTAAATAACCTCTCAAATAGAAATTTTTAAACTGAAATTACATATTACCTAGAAAGCACGAAAAAGTGCACATTTAACATTAAATTCTTAATATTAAAAAAACTGAATTTATGTTCAGAGAACAATGTATAGCCTCAAATTCTTTCATGTTTGAAGAAACTTGAAAATAAAGTAATTTTGTTAGGTCTGAATTATGTCTACCCAAAATTCATATGTCGAAATCCTAATACCTAGGATCTCCAAAAGTAAGTGTATTTGATTATAGGGCCTGTAAAGAGCGAATTTGGGTAAAATGAGGTCATATAGGTGGTCTCTGATTCAGTATGACTGGTGTCCTTATAAGAAGAGATTAAGACACAGACAATGCACTGAGAAACAATCACGTGAGAACACAGGGATGAGAAAGTTATCTGCAAGTCAAGGAGGAAGGTGTCAGAAGAACCCAGACCTGCCCACACCTTGATCTTGGACTTCTAGCCTCCAGAACTGTGAGAGATAAATTTCTGTTGTTTAAACCACCCAGTCCAAGGTAGTTTGTTATGGTAGTCTGAGAAAATTAATACATCCATCTTAAGAATTAGTAAAAGGATACCTAGATAAACTGAAGAGTATACAGTGGGAATTAATAAAGACAAAAGATAGTTAATAAAATAGGAAACACAAAAATGAAAGAAGAAAAAAACAATAACAAAAAAGATGTTATAAAAACAATAATAAATTGCTATTAGATTGAATAGGAAAAAAGAATTGGAACTGGGAAGCCCACATGATACTAAAGCATGTTTATAAATTTTGTTAGTTGTGGTGATGGCGAGTTATATTTAAAATCTCTTTATCTGTTAAACAGGAAGACTGAGATATTTGTGAGTGACATTATTAGTGTTTGAAATTAAATTTTAAGTACTCTAGAATTTTCTTAAAAAGATATCTATGTGTGATGGGGGAACCTATATAGAGAAAATAAAATTTACAAAACTTTGGTAGCTTAAATGTGTACACTGGGATTCAACAGGTTATCCTCTTCACTTTGGTATATATTTAAAAATATTCCTTATTAAAATTTTTAAAAATATTAAAATTATTAGCTCAGACTTTCAGGTGAAGAAAAAATATTTCTGCTCATGGTTTGGTATGAACAGACATTGTTCAAGTTTGCAAATTTGAGCATCATTATTCTTTAGAAGCTTCCCTGGTGGCTCGGAGGTTAAACCATCTGCCTGCAATGCGGGAGACCTGGGTTCGATCCCTGGGTTGGGAAGATCCCCTGAAGAAGGAAATGGCAACCCACTCTAGTATTCTTGCCTGGAGAATCCCATGGACCGAGGAGCCTGGTGGGCTACATTCAGATCTGAAATCTCAACTGGAACGAATAGATATTTGGGAATTCTGTTTAACCTTATTTAACAGGTTTTTGAAAATGGTAAGGAAAATCATAGGGTAAAACAGATTTAGAGAAGCTGTTGTAAGAGGAAATATATCTGAAAAGCCAAAAAAAGAAATAAAACTGCTGTAAGTTTGTTCTTTCTGAGGTGTTGCCTAAGAATAACTGAGACCTTCAGAGTCCCTGGAGAAATGGATGGCTATCCACTCAAATATTCTTGCCTGGAGAATTTCGTGGACAGAGGAGGCTGGCGGGCTACAGTCCATGGGGTTGCAGAGTCCGACACAGCCGAGTGACTAACACACTCTTCAGAGTCCCTGAGAAGGAATAAGGGTCTCCATGGACATGATTCTGCATGTCCAAAGGGCAGCTTAGTGAAAAAGGGGGAAAAAAGGAATCACGAGTATTTTTTAAAATTTTATTTATTTTGGCTCTGTTGGATCTTCACTGTGGTATGCGGGCTTAGTTAGCCCACCACATGTGGGATCTTAATTCCCCAACCAGGAATCAAACCCGTGCCCCCTGCACTGGAAAGCAGATTCCTAATCACTGGACTACCATGGAATTCCTCAAGAGCATTTTTCAAGTTGCATTCTCTCTAGTAGACTAGATGTCCAAATCCTGCAAGGAGATGCCCTTAGTTCTCTCTGAACTGGGAGACTGTCAATTCTCTCCTCACATTTCCCTTAGGCATGACTAGCTTGTCACACTTGCTCTGTACCTGTCCTGCCCACTGGAGTGTAAGAGTCATGAGGACAGGGACCGTGTCTGCAGAATCACTGACCAACCCCGCACCCCGCCACGGTGCCTGGCACACAGTAAGTGCTCAATGACTATTATTTAACAAATTTATTTTCCTTTTTGTTATAAAATTACTTCCCAATCTCTTCTACCCTATTCTATATGATAAAAGTTTGGTTTTATTGATAAATGGAAAAATAAAGACTTTAGAACTCCTGAAGATTAAATACAAAAATCCCCACAGCAATTTTTTCATTCTTATGAGACTGCATGGATGTGAAGGATATTTGTAATGCCTAATAATGCTCTAGGAAGTTAGCCAAAAACTCCACCATCACCCAGGAGTTTCAAAACCTTGAGAACTTTTCTCCTGGTGTGTTTAAGAGTATTCAAACTCACTCTGCACGAGCAATGCACTGGCTTATGCTGACATTTTTGTCTCTCCTCGGCTCCCCCCTTAGTCACACTGGGGTTTCTTTTCAGGGTCACACGCGATTCCAGCAGCTTTTTTGGTGTGAGGAAGATAGCCCTACATGCTTTGCTCAGCTCTCACGGCTCTAATAAGAGACAATCCCTACAGCCGAATACAGTTGCTCAGCAGGATAAAAGCTAGTTTCTATAAGGTAATATTTCTCTCTTGAGAAAGTATAGTTTGTAACTCTGGCACTATCAAATTTCCAGGTCATCTCTGCTTGCTGGGAAAAAGAATCCTTATGAAGAGAAGTTGTTCCCTGGAGGGAGAAGAAGGCAACGATCACCACCTGAAACGACCCTGTGTCCGGCAAGGCTGACTACAGCGGCCCCAGGGAGGCTGCTGAGTGGTCGGGCAGAGGAGGTTTGGGTGACCACAGAAGGAAAGAAGATCTCTTAAATGGAGTGACTTTCCTGGCCCTTCTCTAAAGCTTTCACAAACTGGCCAGCATGGTCATCAACCACGCTCTGATCATTTTCAAGTTGCCAAAGTAGCTCACCGGATTAATAGGACTTTGCACATGCACGGAATCATTTAATGGCATTGTCAAGGACACAGGAAAGACATCTGATAGCCCTGCAAGTGAGCAGATAACAACAACATAAAACCATCACTAGCATCAAACAGGGAAAACACTTCATGGGAGAACTCATGTCCTCTCGTAGTCCTGCCCTACATCCCCTCCAAAGAAACTCTGCTTTCCCATCCCAACTTTACCGGGTCTCCACTTCAGATACTGGGTCCCCATCTCAGAACCAGAGGAGGGGACCCTTAGCTGTGCTCAGGGAACATTCATGTCTCCTCAACACAAACCCTTTCCTCTTAAAGTACATGAGTGTGCATCTCATTGCATGTCTAGCCTCACCCCAGTCAGAAGAACAACTTCTTTTTGATCTTTGGAGTTTATCTTGATTTTTAAAATCTAGATGGACCTAGTAAAGGGGGAAAGAACAATAGCTGATTCGGGTTGAGGTTTTACAACATCGTTATTTGGTCATATTTACCAAATGTCTTTACCTGCTCTATTATCTGCCTTTTCAGATGTGTGCTGTTTTTGATGTTTAATTGCTCTTATTTACCAAATGTCTTATTCATTATATTATCTGGTTTTTCAGATGTGCTCTCTTCTTCATTTCACTGCTAAGAGAGCCTAGCCTAACAAAATCGGTGACTTGCTTAATAATTCAAGAACTGGGGAGCACCCTATGCAGGTTGAGCTGGCTGATCCCATGGCAGTGACTGGTGTTTCTGTAAGTCTTCATTCTCACAATCAGTGCTTTTTAGAACTTAAAGAATTTACCTTCAAAGGGAAATTTTTGATGCTGACAATTTATTTGATAAGGATCAAATATTTGTTGTATCAGATGCTTTCAAATATTCAAAAGGACTGTTTCAATAGTCCTCCCATCATCTTCTAAAATCAAACAAACAAATAAATCTTTGGAATCTTTTGTAATTTAAAGAAGTTATGTTAGTGCTTCAATTTCTGACAATACCCATGTTGACAAATATATCCTAATATGTTTATGGGAGGAGGTAACAGTGGAAAATATTTCCAAAAAGTAGTCAATGATTGAGTGCAATATACTTCCAATATACTCAATGGGAACAATGTACTTTATAATATTTTAGATGTTTACATTTGGCTTTTTTTTTTTTTTCATTTATATAGTGGACAGAAAAATATTTTGCCTTTTCTATTCTCTTCTAAGAAAGTCCAGACTATTTTACTTGTGGCCAAGCACAGAAATAGCTAGAACTCTATACTAATACTGCTGCTGCTACTGCTGCTAAGTCGCTTCAGTCGTGTCCGACTCTGTGCGACCCCATAGACGGCAGCCCACCAGGCTCCCCGCGTCCCTGGGATTCTCCAGGCAAGAACACTGGAGTGGGTTGCCATTTCCTTCTCCAATGCATGAAAGTGAAAAGTGAAAGTGAAGTCACTCAGTCGTGCCCGACCCTCAGCGACCCCATGGACTGCAGCCTTCCAGGCTCCTCCGTCCATGGGATTTTCCAGGCAAGAGTACTGGAGTGGGGATACTAATACTAATTAGCTAGAACTTCCCTGGTGGCTCAGATGCTAAAGAATCTGCCTGAAACACAGAAGACTCAGGTTTGATCCTTGAGACAGGAAGATCCCCTGGAGAAGGAAATGGTAACCCATCCAGTATTCTTGCTGGGAGAATTCCATGGACAGAGGAGTCTGGTGGGCTACATACAGTCCATAGGGTTGCAAAAGTCAGATATGGCTGAGTGACTAACATTTTCACTTTCACTGTACCAAAACACTTCACTGTACAGATTGAGAGATGCTAGGAGACAAATCATGCCCAACATAAAAATTATAGCCATGTAGAGAAAAAGTCTTAAATAGCAGAGCACATGCCTATCTATTTGGTTTCCTCCTAAGGCTTTTACTTTCATTATGTGCTAGACCCTTTTGGCCAACTATATTATCATTTGAGTTTTAATCAATATTTATAAACTCTATAGTTTATATTATATAATGTATATATAATATGTATGTAAAATACTGTGTATATGTTTATATATATATAATATACCTAAAATGAATAAATGTATATATGTAAAAAGCTGTTTGTATATATTAATATATATAAAACATACTTAAAGTGAATTCACAGGTCTTTACAAGTCCTTTAGTCACCTTTCATGAACTCTCAACCATTAGCTGTGTGAATGTGTTTAATTATCAAAGAGATCTTTCAGATTTCTCTGTCTCAAAGCTATTAAAGAACTAACTGCTTTGGAATGACCATCAAAACTCTACAAACAATGAATGCTGGAGAAGGTGTGGAGAAAAGGGAACCCTCTTGCATTGCTGGTAGGAATACAGCTACCATGAAAGACCGTATGGAGATTCCTTAAAAAAAACAGGAATAAAACCACCATATTAACTATGCCAAAGCCTTTGACTGTGTGGATCACAATCAACTGTGGAAAATTCTGAAAGAGATGGGAATACCAGACCACCTGACCTGCCTCTTGAGAAACCTGTATGCAGGTCAGGAAGCAACAGTTAGAACTGGACATGGAACAACANCAAAGCCTTTGACTGTGTGGATCACAATAAACTGTGGAAAATTCTGAAAGAGATGGGAATACCAGACCACCTGACCTGCCTCTTGAGAAACCTATATGCAGGTCAGGAAGCAACAGTTAGAAGTGGACATGGAACAACAGACTGGTTCCAAATAGGAAAAGGAGTATGTCAAGGCTGTATATTGTCACCCTGCTTATTTAACTTCTATGCAGAGTACATCATGAGAAACACTGGGCTGGAAGAAGCACAGGCTGGAATCAAGATTGCTGGTAGAAATATCAATCACCTCAGATATGCAGACGACACCACCCTTATGGCAGAAAGTGAAGAGGAACTCAAAAGCCTCTTGATGAAAGTGAAAGAGGAGAGTGAAAAAGTTGGCTTAAAACTCAACATTCAGAAAACGAAGATCATGGCATCCGATCTCATCACTTCATGGGTGGAAACAATGTCAGACTTTATTTTTGGGGGCTCCAAAATCACTGCAGATGGTGATTGCAGCCATGAAATTAGAAGACGCTTACTCCTTGGAAGGAAAGTTATGACCAACCTAGATAGCATATTGAAAAGCAGAGATAGATATTACTTTGCCAAGAAAGGTCCGTCTAGTCCAAGCTATGGTTTTTCCAGTGGTCATGTATGGATGTGAGAGTTGGACTGTGAGAAAAGCTGAGTGCTGAAGAATTGATGCTTTTGACCTGTGGTGTTGGAGAAGACTCTTGAGAGTCCCTTGGACTGCAAGGAGGTCTAACCTGTCCATCCTAAAGGAGATAGGTCCTGGGTGTTCATTGGAAGGACTGATGCTGAAGCTGAAACTCCAATACTTCGGCCACCTCATGAGAAGAGTTGACTCATTGGAAAAGACCCTGATGCTGGGAGGGATTGGGGGCAGGAGGAGAAGGGGATGACAGAGGATGAGATGGCTGGATGGCATCACCCAATCGATAGACATGAGTTGGGGTAAGCTCCAGGATTTGGTGATGGACAGGGAGGCCTGGCATGCTGCAATTCATGGGGTAGCAGAGTCAGACACGATTGAGTGACTGAACTGACTGAACTGATTGGATCATAGAAAAAACAAGAGAATTCCAGAAAAACATCTACTTCTACTTCATTGACTATGCTAAAGCCTTTGTGTGGATCACAACAAACTCTGGAAAATTCTTAAAGAGATGGGAACACCGGACCATCTTACCTGTCTCCTGAGAAACCTGTATGTGGGTCTAGAAGCACCAGTTAGAACCATTCATGAAATAAGTGACTGGTTCCAAATAGGGAAAGGAGTACAATAAGGCTGTAAATTGTCACCCTTATTTAACTTATATGCAGAGTGTGTGTCTGTGTACTCAGTCATGTCCCACTCTTTGTGACCCCACAGACTGCAGCCTGCCAGGATCCTCTGTCAATGGAATTTTACTGGTTAGAATACTTTCAAATACAGGAGTTGGTTGCCATTTCCTGCTCTAGGGGATTTTCCTGACCTAGAGATCAAAATCCATCTCCTACACTGGCAGGGGGACTCTCTAACACCAGGGAAGCCCTTTTATGCTGATTACATCATGTGAAATGCCAGGATGGATGAATCACAAGCTGGAATCAAGATTGCCTGGAGAAATATCAACAACCTCAACCTTCATGAAGAAGGCTGATGGCCAAAGAATTCATTCCACCAGGGCTTGGAATCTGCATCTGAAGATCCTCTTCACATTCTAAGGGCAGAATGTGAAGAGGAACTAAAGAGACTCTTGGTGAAGATGCAAGAGGAGAGTGAAAAGTTGGCTTGAAGCTCAACATTAAAACAATTAAGATAATGGCATCTGTTCCCATCACTTCATGGCAAATAGAAGGGGGAAAGGTGGAAGCAGTGGCAGATTTTATTCTCTTGAGCTGCAAAATCACTGTGGACTGTGACTGCAGCCATGAAATTAAAAGACCCTTGCTGCTTGGAATGAACATTATGACAAACCTCGGCAGAGTATTAAAAAGCAGAGACACACTGATTCATGTTGATATATGGCAAAAACCATCACAGTGTTGTAAAGTAATTATCTTCCAATTAAATAAATTTTTAAAAAAACAGAGATATCATTTTGCTGACAAAGATCCGTATAGTCAAAGCTATGTTTTTCCAGTAGTCATGTATGGATGTGAGAGTTGGATCAAAAAGAAGGCTGAGTGCCAAAGAATTAATGCTTTCGAACTGTGGTGCTGGAGAAGACCCTTGAGAGTCCCTTGGATTGCAAAGAGATCAAACTAGTCAATCCTAAAGGAAATCAGCCTTGAATATTCATTGGAAGGACTGATGCTGAAGCTGAAGCTCCAATACTTTGGCCACCTGATGGAAAGAGCTGACTCATTGGAAAAGACCCTGATGCTGGGAGAGATTCAGACAAAAGAAGAGGATGTCAGAGGGTGAGATGATTAGATAGCATCACTGACTCAATGGACATGAATTTGGGCAAACTGGGAGACAGCGGAGGACAGAGGAGCCTGGTGCGGTACAGTCCATGCCATCCCAAAGATTCAGACGTGACTTAGCGACTGAATGACAGCAACATATGAAAATCAACCTCACTACTCACAGGTACACAGACCCGGTTTTTTGAAACACCTGGGAATCTGGGCAATCATTCCCTTTCTTTGCCTGCAGTCACACTCCAGACAAGCTACAATCAGAGTGATTTCATTTCCATTTACTCACAATCACAGTCCAGTCCCGCCTTTGTGATCACCCTGATTAAGGTTTTGTGTGTGTTCTCATTTTCTCAGTTGTGTCTGCACAACTGAGACTCTTTGGACTGCATGGACTGTAGCCTGCCAGGCTTCTTTGTCTATGGAATTTTCCAGGCAAGAATATTGGAGTGAGTTACCATTACCTACTCCAGGGGAACTTCCCAACCTAGGGATCAAACTGGCATCTCTTGTGTCTCCTGCATTGGCAGGCAGATTCTTTACCACTAAAATACTTGGGAGGCCTTAAGGTGTTCTCAAACTGGGTAGGGTCACTTTTACAGTCAAGCTCCTGATGTAAAGACAGCTTCAGCATCCTCTTTACTCTTTACTGTGAAGCTGCCAGTGGAAGTCTCAGAGGGTAACTTTATTTGCAAGAGGAAGAAGGGTGAATTGAGGAGAAGGGTGATGACTGGCTGGTACTGATCACCAGGACTTGGAATCTGCATTTTTACTCTGTGGAAGGGTGTGTGACAAGGGGGCCACACATGATGTTGGTGTTGGCTGGTAAGGCAGTAACTGTTTTGAGTCCAGTTACTAAGTGTGACTAAGGCAGAAGAAATAAAGAAACTAGAGGATATAAAGGATACGTGTTTGCTCACAGGTGAGAGTGTGCTATGGGTCTTTGCCTGTCTGGGGTTAGGTGAGCACCCACTGAGGCTGGTCTGGGAGGAGGGAGAAATCTGTGAGTAGACCAGGGTGACACAAGGCTCTTCTATCTGGAGACCAGTCAATGGAGGAAATGGGACAGAGAAAGAAATCCTCTGACATTTTCCTTTAACAGAATTTTTTCACAGCCTTACATGTGAATGACCACCTCTTTCCAAAAGATCTATTTCCAAATAAAGCAAGAGTCCCCAAACCCTCCTAGAGGACAATTTCTGCTGGGCAGGGTGAGGCATTTACAGAAGAGGCTCTTCTCGGCTCAGCTTTGAGGCCCTTTCCTACTCAAGGGCTTTGAACCGAAGGCATTTTCACTCACCCTGAAATAAAGGACAAATTCACCTTTTGGGGGTTCTATCCAAACCCAAAACAGTTCTTGAAATTATATGACATGTATAGTGTCTGAGATAAACCACCCATTTTAGAGTTTATATTATTAAGGAGTTTGGTTTTTTTTTAATTTTTAAATTTTTACTTTATTTTACTTTACAATACTGTATTGGTTTTGCCATACATTGACATGAATCCACCATGGGTGTATATGAGATCCCAATCCTGAATCCCCCTCCCACATCCCACCCCATTTCCTCTCTCTGAATCATCCTCGTGTAAGAAAAAACACCTACTGTGTTATGCATGCATGCATGTTAAGTCTCTTCAGTAATCTCCCAACTATTTGTGACCCTGTGGACTGTAGCCCACCAGGCTTCTCTGTCTGTGGGATTCTCCAGGCAAGAATACTGGAGTGGGTTGCCATTTCCTCCTCCAGGGGATCTTTCCAACTCAAGAATCGAACCTGCATCTCCTGAGTCTCCTGGATCAGCACGCAGATTCTTTACCACTAGGGCCACCTGGGAAGCCCAGGTGTTACACTATCTTCTAAATGAAAGAAAGTGTCAAAACATTTTAACAATCCATGCTGCTATTGCCTGTGTGCTTCTGCTGAATGCCAGTCCAGCTCACGAGGGGCACCCAGCTTAGAAACTAGCAACACAGGTGTTGCCAGGTGCTGTCATAAAGTGTTGTTGCTAAGGAGAAAAACTGACAATGGGGTTCTTTTGTCATTTTTGTACCCTGAAACTCTAGTCTCTAGCAAGAACCCTGTTAAGTCTCTTAACTCTTCTCTGCTTTTAATAAGCTGTCTAGGTTGGTCATAACTTTCCTTCCAAGGAGAAAGCATCTTTAAATTTCATGGCTGCAGTGATTTTGGAGCCCCCAAAATAAAGTCTGTCACTGTTTCCACTATTTCCCCATCTATTTCCCTTGAAGTGATGGGACCAGATGCCATGATCTTTGTTTTCTGAATGTTGAGTTTTAAGCCAACTTTTTCACTCTCCTCTTTCACTTTCACCAAGAGGCACTTCAGTTCTTCTTCACTTTCTGCCATAAGGGTGGTGTTATCTGCATATCTTAGGTTATTAATATTCCTCCCAGCAATCTTAATTCCAGCTGTGCTTCATCCAGTCCAGCATTTCTCATGATGTATTCTGCATATAAGTTAAATAAGCAGGGTGACAATATACAGCCTTGATGTACTCCTTTCCTGATTTGGAACCAGTCTGTTGTTCCATGTCCACTTCTAACTGTTGCTTCCTGACCTGCATACAGATTTCTCAAGAGGCAGGTCAGGTGGTCTGGTATTCCCATCTCTTTCAGAATTTTCCACAGTTTATTGTGATCCACACAGTCAAAGGCTTTGGCATAGTCAATAAAGCAGAAGTAGATGATTTTCTGGAACTCTCTTGCCTTTTTGATGATCCACCAGATGCTGGCAATTTGATCTCTGGTTCTTCTGCCTTTTCTAAATCTAGCTTGAACATCTGGAAGTTCACAGTTCATGTACTGTTGAAGTCTGGCTTGGAGAATTTTGAACATTACTTTGCTAGTGTGTGAGATGAGTGCAGTTGTGTGGTAGTCTGAGCATTCTTTGGAATTGCCTATCTTTGTATTTGGAATGAAAACTGACCTTTTCCAGTCCTGTGGCCACTGCTGAGTTTTCCAAATTTGCTGGCAGATTGAGTGCAGCACTTTCACAGCATCATCCTTTAGGATTCGAAATAGCTCAACTAGAATTCCATCACCTCCACTAGCTTTGTTCCTAGTGATGCTTCCTAAGGCTTCCTAAGGCCCACTTGACTTTGCATTCCAGGATGTCTGGCTCTAGGTGAGTGATCACACCTTCATGATTATCTGCATTGAGAAGATCATTTTTGTATAGTTCTTCTGTGTATTCTTGCCACTCTTCTTAATATCTTCTGCTTCTGTTAGGTACATACCACTTCTGTCCTTTATTGTGCCCATCTTTGCATGAAATGTTCCCTTGATATCTCTAATTTTCTTGAAGAGATCTCTAGTCTTTCCCATTCTATTGTTTTCCTCTATTTCTTTGCATTGATCGCTGAGGAAGGCTTTCTTATCTCTCCTTGCTATTCTTTGGAACTCTGCATTCAGTGGGTATATCTTTCTTTTTCTCCTTTACCTTTCAGTTCTCTTCTTTCCATAGCTGTTGGTAAGGCCTCCTCAGACAACCATTTTGCCTTTTTGGATTTCTTTTTCTTGGCGATGGTCTTGATCCCTGCCTCCTGTACAATGTCACGAACCTCCCTCCATCATTCTTCAGGCACTCTGTCTATCAGATCTAATCCTCTGAATCTATTTGTCACTTCCACTGTATAATCGTAAGGGATTTGATTTATGTCATACCTGAATGGTCGAGTGGTTTTTCCCACTTTCTTAAATTTAAGTCTGGATTTGGCAATAAGAAGTTCATGATCTGAGCTACAGTCAGTTCCCAGTATGTTTTTGCTGACTGTATAGAGCTTCTCCATCTTCTGCTGTAAAGAATATAATCAATCTGATTTCAGTATTGACCATCTGGTGATGTCCATGTGTAGAGTCTTCTCTTGTGTTGTTGGAAGGGGGTGTTTGCTATGACCAGTGCATTCTTTTGGCAAAACTCTAGTACCTTTGCCCTGCTTCATTCTGTACGCCAAGGCTAAATTTGCCTGTTACTCCAGGTATTTCTGACTCCCTGCTTTTGAATTCTAGTCCCCTATAATGAAAAGCACATTTTTGGGGGGTGTTAGCTCTAGAAGGTCTTGTAGGTCTTCATAGAGCCATTCAACTTCAGCTTCTTCAGCATTACTGGTCAGGGCATAGACTTGGATTACTGTGATATCGAATGGTTTGCCTTGGAAACGAACAGAGATCATTCTGTCGTTTTTGAGATTGCATCCAAGTACTGCATTTTGGACTCTTTTGTTGACCATGATGGCTACTCCATTTCTTCTGAGGGATTCCTGCCCACAGTAGTAGATATAATGGTCATCTGAGTTAAATTCACCCATTCCAGTCCATTTTAGATGGCTGATTCCTAAAATGTCAATGTTCACTCTTGCCATCTCCTGTTTGACCACTTCCAACTTGCCTTGATTCATAGACCTAACATTTCAGGTTACTACGCAATATTGCTCTTTACAGAATTGGACTTTATTTCCATCACCACTCATATCCACAACTGGGTGCTATTTTTGCTTTGGCTCCATCCCTTCATTCTTTCTAGAGTTAGTTCTCCACTGATCTACAGTAGCATATTGGGCACCTACCACCTGGATAGTTGATCTTTCAGTGTCCTATCTGTTTGCCTGTTCATACTGTTCATGGGGTTCTCAAGGCAACAATAGTGGAGTGGTTTGCCATTCCCTTCTCCAGTGGACCACATTCTGTCAGACCTCTCCACCATGACCCGTCTGTCTTGGGTGGCCCTACATGGCATGGCTCATAGTTTCATTGAGTTAGACAAGGCTGTGGTCCATGTGATCACATTGGTTAGTTTTCTGTGACTATGGTGTTCCTCCTTGGGTTTATCTTTCATGGGACTCTCTGTGCTTCCTGGACTTGGTTGACTATTTCCTTTCCCATGCTCAGGAAGTTTTCAGCTATTATCTCTTCAAATATTTTCTCAGGTCCTTTCTTTCTATCTTGTCTTCCTGGGACTCCTATAATGTGAATGTTGGTGCTTTTAATGTTGCCCCAGAGGTCTCTTAAGCAGTCGGCATTTCTTTTCATTCTCTTTTCTATATTCTGTTCTGGGGCTGTGCTTTACACCATTCTGTCCTTCGGGTTATTTATCCATTCTGCCTCAGTTATTCTGCTATCCATCCCTTCTAGTGTATTATTCATCTGTTTCTTGGTTCTTTATTTAGTTCTCCTAGGTCTTTGGTCAGAAGCCCGCCAGTTGCGACAGACGGCTCAGGGTGGCCAAGAGGAGCTACCCACCACCTGAGGCCAGGGGTGGTGGCTGGGAAGAGCTAGCCCATGTCAGAGGTCAGGGGAGTCAGCCGGGAGGAGCTACCCCACGTCCAAAGAGCAGTGGCTGTGCGGGCGCAGGAGGGCCTAGAGGAACTACACCATATTCAAGGTCAGGAGGGGCTGCGGTGAGGAGATACCCCTCGTCCAAGGTAAGGAGCAGTGGCTGTGCTTTGCTGGAGCAGCTGTAAAGAGATACCCCACTTCCAAGGTAAGAGAAATCCAAGTAAGATGGTAGGTGTTGCAAGAGGGCATCAGAGGGCAGACACACTGAAACCATACTCACAGAAAACTAGTCAGTCTTATCACACAGACCACAGCCTTGTCTAACTCAATGAAACTAAGCCATGCCCGCGGGGCAACGCAAGACGGGCGGGTCATGGTGGAGAGGTCTGACAGAATGTGGTCCACTGGAGAAGGGAATGGCAAACCACTTCAGTATTCTTGCCTTGAGAACCCCATGAACAGTATGAAAAGGCAAAATGATAGGATACTGGAAGAGGAACTCCCCAGGTCAGTAGGTGCCCAATATGCTACTGGAGATCAGTGGAGAACTAACTCCAGAAAGAATGAAGGGATGGAGCCAAAGCAAAAACAATACCCAGTTGTGGATATGACTGGTGATAGAAGCAAGGTCTGATGCTGTAAAGAGCAATATTGCATAGGAACCTGAAATATTAGGTCCATGAATCAAGGCAAATTGGAAGTGGTCAAACAGGAGATGGCAAGAGTGAACGTCGACATTCTAGGAATCAGTGAACTAAAATGGACTGGAATGGGTGAATTTTACTCAGATGACCATTATATCTACTACTGCAGGCAGGAATCCCTCAGGAGAAATGGAGTAGCCATCATGGTCAACAAAAGAGTCCGAGGTGCAGTACTTGGATGCAATCTCAAAAACGACAGAATGATCTCTGTTCATTTCCAAGGCAAACCATTCAATATCACAGTAATCCAAGTCTATGCCCCAACCAGTGATGCTGAAGAAGATGAAGTTGAACGATTCTATGAAGACCTACAAGAACTTTTAGAACTAACACCCAAAAAAGTTGTTCTTTTCATTATAGGGGACTAGAATGCAAAAGTAGGAAGTCAAGAAACACCCGGAATAACAGGCAAATTTGGCCTTGGAATATGGAAGGAAGCAGGGCAAAGGCTAATAGAGTTTTGCCAAGAGAATGCACTGGTGATAGCAAAGACCCTCTTCCAACAACACAAGAGAAGACTCTACACATGGACATCACCAGATGGTCAACACNAAAGTAGGAAGTCAAGAAACACCCGGAATAACAGGCAAATTTGGCCTTGGAATATGGAAGGAAGCAGGGCAAAGGCTAATAGAGTTTTGCCAAGAGAATGCACTGGTGATAGCAAAGACCCTCTTCCAACAACACAAGAGAAGACTCTACACATGGACATCACCAGATGGTCAACACTGAAATCAGATTGATTATATTTTTTACAGCCAAAGATGGAGAAGCTCTATACAGTCAACAAAAACAAGACCAGGAGCTGACTCTGGCTCAGATCATGAACTCCTTATTGCCAAATTCAGACTTAAAATAAAGAAAGTAGGAAAAACCACTAGACCATTCAGGTATGACCTAAATCAAATCCCTTACAGTGGGAATGATAAATAGATTTAAGGGACTAGATCTGATAGATAGAGTGCCTGATGATCTGTGGCATGAGGTTTGTGACATTGTACAGGAGGCAGGGATCAAGACCATCCTCATGGAAAAGAAATGCAAAAAAGCAAAATGGTTGTCTGGGGAGGCCTGACAAATAGCTGTGAAAAGAAGAGAATCAGAAAACAAAGAAGAAAAGGAGAAATATAAGCATCTGAATGCAGCATTCCGAAGAATAACAAGGAGAGATAAGAAAGCCTTCCTCAGTGATCAATGTAACTTCCAGTTGTTCAAGCTGGTTTTGGAAAAGGCAGAGGAACCAGAGATCAAATTGCCAACATCCGCTGGATCATGGAAAAAGCAAGAGAGTTCCAGAAAAACATCTACTTCTGCTTTATTGACTATGCCAAAGCCTTTGACTGTGTGGATCACAAGAAACTGTGGAAAATTCTGAAAGAGATGGGAATACCAGACCACCTGATCTGCCTCTTGAGAAACCTATATGCAGGTCAGGAAGCAACAGTTAGAAGTGGACATGGAACAACAGACTGGTTCCAAATAGGAAAAGGAGTATGTCAAGGCTGTATATTGTGACCCTGCTTATTTAACTTCTATGCAGAGTACATCATGAGAAACGCTGGACTGGAAGAAGCACAAGCTGGAATCAAGATTGCCGGGAAAAATATCAATAACCTCAGATATGCAGATGACACCACCCTTATGGCAAAAAGTGAAGAGGAACTCAAAAGCCTCTTGATGAATGTGAAAGAAGAGAGTGAAAAAGTTGGCTTAAAACTCAACATTCAGAAAACAAAGATCATGGCATCTGGTCCCATCACTTCATGGCAAATAGAAGGGGAAACAGTGGAAACAGTGTCAGACTTTATTTTTTGAGGGGCTCCAAAATCACTGCAGATGGTGATGGCAGCCATGAAATTAGAAGACGCTTACTCCTTGGAAGGAAAGTTATGACCAACCTAGATAGCATATTGAAAACAGAGACATTATTTTGCTAACAAAGGTCTATCTAGTCAAAGCTGTGGTTTTTCCAGTGGTCATGTATGGACGTGAGAGTTGGGCTGTGAAGTAAGATGAGTGCTTAAGAATTGATGCTTTTGAACTGTGGTGTTGGAGAAGACTCTCGAGAGTCCCTTGGACTGCAAGGAGATCCAACCAGTCCATTCTAAAGGAGATCAGTCCTGGGTGTTCTTCGGAAGGACTGATGCTAAAGCTGAAACTCCAGTACTTTGGCCACGTCATGCGAAGAGTTGACTCATTGGAAAAGACTCTGATGCTGGGAGGGATTGGGGGCAGGAGGAGGAGGGGACGACAGAGGATGAGATGCCTGGATGGCATCAAGCACTCGATGGACGTGAGTTTGAATGAACTCTGGAAGTTGGTGATGGACAGGGAGGCCTGGCGTGCTGCGATTCATGGGGTCGGAAAGAGTCGGACACCACTGTCAGTTCAGCGACTGAACTGAACTGAACTGAACTGAAGGTTTTCAGTCTGTCTGCCCTCTGATGGAGAAGGATATGAGGCTTATGGAAGCTTCCTGATGGGAGAGACTGACTGAGGGGTAACTGGGTCTTGTTCTCATGGGCGGGGCCATGATCAGTAAATGTCTAATCCAATTTTCTCTGACGGGCAGGGCTGTGTTCCCTCCCTGTTATTTGACCTGAGGTCAAACTACAGTAGAGGTAAAGAAGATCATGGTGACCTCCTTCAGAAGGCCCCAGGCAGGCACTGCTACACTGAGTGCCCCCCACCCGGCAGCAGGCCACCGCTGACCCACGCCTCCACCAGAGACACCTGGACACTCCTAGGCAAGTCTGGGTGAGGTTCTGTGGGGTCAGATCTCCTTTCTCCTGGGTCCTTATGTGCACAATGTTCTGTTTGTGCCCTCCCAGAGTCTGTTTCCCCAATCCTGTGTAAAAGCGAAGTTGCTCAGTCATATCCTACTTTTTGAGACCCCATGGACTGTAACCTACCAGGCTCCTCTGTCCATGGGATTTTCCTTGCAAGAGTACTGGAGTGGGTTGCCATTTCCTTCTCCAGGGGATCTTCCTGACCCAGGGATCGAACCTGGGTCTCCCACGTTGCAGGCAGACACTTTACCGTCTGAGCCACCCTTCGATGCTTCTTAACTCTGAAGTCCTGTTAACAATCCATCAGGAGCTCTTAGGAATACTCTGCTTTGTGGGGGAGACCAAACTCAAACTTCATGATTCTATAGAATGCAACATAACTCTATAGAATGTAACTTTACAGAAAGTAACATGGCTTTGTAGAATGTGGCTGATTTTCCCAGATAAACTGGCCCTATAACCTGTATCATTTTGAGATGTTTTTCCCCAGTATGGGGAAATAGGAATTTTTGTAAAAATAGCTATTGAGGAATGCACTGATATAAGTGCAATATGACCCAGATTTCTCTTTAAATCCTTCCCCCCCCCCCAGATTTCTATTTTAAAATGAGAAATAACTTTATTTCATTCACCTTATTCCTTAATAACAAGCAATATTTTCAGGCAAGATGGTAGCTTCAAATTGTAGTATCTATGCTGCTGTCTGCCGTACAGTGGCCAGGCTGATTTGGAGTGCATGTGCAGGATTAGTCTTTCTGCATGGAATAAAATGCTTTAGTACTAATAAGGCTGGAGAGCATCTATATGTGTACTGTAAGTAGATGACCAACTTGGCTTGGCTTGCCTGGAATTTTTGTGATTTTAAAATGAAAAGTCCTACATTCAGGGAAACCCCTCAGTCCTAGACAAATGAGTATAGTTGTTTACCCTAGATTTAGGGTTGCTGTGAGCCTGTTCCTCTTCCCAGCTGTCCCCACCTCTTTCATGGGCTATAATAGGGCTGATTGTACATGATTTCAAATCCATTTCTTTGAGTCAAAACATTGTCCCATATTAAAATGTAAGTGTCTTTGAGAGAGGTGACCCATTAAACTACTAAAGCTGGAAGCAACATTCTACACAGCTAATCACTTCCTCCTCTTGAAACAATTGTCTTCTTCCTCATGGAAATGCAAATTAAGATCACAACAAGATAGCATTTTATGTTTACTAAATGTGAAAAATAGAGAAGGCAAAAAATAAAGAGTCTGACAATACCAAGTGTTGACAAGGACATGGAACACTAAGCATTTTATTTACTGCTGGTGAGTATGTAGGTTGGTACACCTACTTTGAAAAATAATTATCATATAAACATTCTCTTATAAAGTTGAACATGCGCAAACTGAAGTTAGTTTCACTTTAAGATGCCCTAGAGAAACTCTTCTATACTTGGGCCTCAGAAATCATTCACAATAATTTCAGAGTAAAAAAAAATACTGGAAACCACCTAACTGATAACAATTAAGAGAATGGATAAATGAATTATGGAGTACTTATATAGGGGACAGGGCTTCCCGGGTAGCTCAGCTGGTAAAGAATCCACCTGCAATGTGGGAGACCTGGGTTCCATCACTGGATTGGGAAGAGCTCCTGGAGGAGGGCATGGCAACCCACTCCAGTACTCTTGCCTGGAGAATAGAGGAGCCTGGTGGACTACATGGAGTTGCAAGGAGCCAGACATAGCTGAAGCCACTGAGCACACACACAGGAGACAATATGGAGAGTTCAGGAAAAGCTCCCAGGAATATAACCCATTAACAGTCCATCTTCTTTTCTTTCTCATTCTTATGTCCATTTTTTTTTTTTTTTTGGTCTCAGCTCTATGTTCATCTCTCTTTCCTCCAATAATCAAACGCACAGCAACCAACTCAGATTGGAAAGCTCATCCACATCTACTGCATTGCCCCTTCTGGAAAGTCTGATTTTTAACCTGTAGCTTCTGATAGCAAGTGAACCACTGCTCTGTTGGTGCGATTACTATTATTAGAGCAGGGAAATGTTCCCAACTGGGAGTGAGAAGGGCTCCTTAGATCACCCAAGGAAGGCCTCTGACCACCACCAAGGAGGAAAGAACAGAGATTACTCGTTTAAAGTGCTTAGCATAGTGCCTGACTCATATAAGAGCTTGACAAAAACTTAATGTCATTCAAACTAATAGATTTTCATTTCTCTTAGTTTCCCTTTGCCTCCACTTTATTATTTTCCTCTCTATGAAGACTCTTTTTCTAGGCAAAATGTCCAAAGACATCTTGGTTTGCTTTTCTACGTTCTGCTCCAATATGTTCCAATTACACTGTCTATGCCACTTCCCAAATCATGGAGGGAGCACAGAGATGAAACCAGGGCCCTAGTCGGGATGTATTCAGGGGCACTGAGGGTCCTCTTTGAGCATCAAAAAAGCAAATAGTAACTCTATATGCTTTTCAAACCGTAAATATTCTTTGGCTTCATTTGTTCCTTTTCTGATACTCATACTGTGTGCAAAACGTTTACCACCATGACTTGTCTCCTATAGCTTCTTAGTGAGAGTTCTTTTTTTCTTTTTTTGTAGTTCTTACACTACTTACCATATTTTTAATCTATTTAATAACAAATCCTGAACATTCTCAGGATTATTATGGGGAAAATAAGGCAAAATAATTCTAATGTTCATGTAAAGTGATCATAACCATTGAATCATACACCCACGAACTCTGACAAATGTATTAAAGCATCAAAATCCTGTCTTTGCTGGAGGCCTTACCAAACAAGATAAAATATTTGCAAATCGTATACCCATCAAGGGGTTAATATCAAAAATATATAAGGAACACATACAACTCAATGTAAAAAATGTGATTAAAAAATGGTCAGAGGACCTAAATAGACATTTTTTTTTTTTTCAAAGAAGACATACAGCTGGCCAACAGGCGTATGAAAAGATGCTCAACATCAATAATCATCAGGGAAATGCAAATCAAAACCACAGTGAGATAACACCCAATGCCCATTAGAATAACTGGTATCAAAAAGGCAAGAAATAGCAAGTGTTGGAGAGGATGTGGAGAAAAACTCTTGTGCACTATTGGTGGGAATGTATATTGGTGCAGCCACTATGGAAAACAGTATGGAACTTCCTCAAATGAAATAAAAGTAGCAATCCACTTCTGGGTATATATCCGAAGAAGATGAAAATTTTACAGTTCCTAAGCAGTTGTGTCACCTCAGGCAGGTTATTGCAACACAAAGTGCAGAGCAGGTTGTTAGAAGTTGGTGTCATTATCTATTTATTTATCAATCTACTTATTAAAGTAGTGTTGATTTATGATATTGTATTAGCTTCAGGGGTAGAGCATAATGATTCAGTAGCTTTAGAATATTTTATACTCCATTATAAATTATTACCATAGATAATGGCCATAGTCCCTGCACTATACAATAGATCCTTGTTGCTTATCTATTATATATAGTATAGTAGTTTGTACATATAGTAATTCATATCTGTTAAGCCCATACTTCTAATTTATCCTTTCTCCCTTCCCTCTCCCCTTTGGTAACCATTAGTTTGTTTTCTATGTTTGTAACAGAAGTTGGTTTTGAAGTAGTTAAGCTGATCTGTCCGCAGATCACAGCATTAGAGAAAGTAGTTACTCTTCAACCTATTACTCACATTTCAGGATTGAGACAAAGATAATCCTTACTGAATTTAGAAATCAAAATGGGATTATAGCTTTATGCAGGTCAGGAAGCAACAGTACAGTTAGAACTGGACATGGAACAACAGACTAGTTCCAAATAGGAAAAGGAGTACGCCAAGGCTGTATATTGTCACCTTGATTATTTAACTTATATGCAGAGTACATCATGAGAAACGCTGGACTGGAAGAAACACAAGCTGGAATCAAGATTGCCAGGAGAAATATCAATAACCTCAGATATGCAGATGACACCACCCTTATGGCAGAAAGTGAAGAACTCAAAAGCCTCTTGATGAGAGTGAAAGAGTAGAGTGAAAAAGTTGGCTTAAAGCTCAACATTCAGAAAACAAAGATCATGGCATCTGGTCCCATCACTTCATGAGAAATAGATGGGAAGCAGTGGAAACAGTGTCAGAGTTTATGCTTTGAAGCTCCAAAATCACTGCAGATGGTGACTGCAGCCATGAAATTAAAAGACGCTTACTCTTTGAAAGAAAAGTTATGACCAATCTAGATAGCATATTCAAAAGCAGAGACATTACTTTGCCGACTAAGGTCCGTCTAGTCAAGGCTATGGTTTTTCCAGTGGTCATGTATGGATGTGAGAGTTGGACTGTGAAGAAGGCTGAACACCGAAGAACTGATGCTTTTGAACTGTGGTGTTGGAGAAGACTCTTGAGAGTCCCTTGGACTGCAAGGAGATCCAACCAGTCCATTCTGAAGGAGATCAGCCCTGGGATTTCTTTAGTGGTCATGTATGGATGTGAGAGTTGGACTGTGAAGAAAGCTGAGTGCTGAAGAATTGATGCTTTTGAACTGTGGTGTTGGAGAAGACTCTTGAGAGTCCCTTGGACTGCAAGGAGATCCAACCAGTCCATTCTGAAGGAGATCAGCCCTGGGATTTCCTTGGAAGGAATGATGCTAAAGCTGAAACTCCAGTACTTTGGCCACCTCATGCAAAGAGTTGACTCATTGGAAAAGACTCTGATGCTGGGAGGGATTGGGGGCAGGAGGAGAAGGGGACAACAGAGGATGAGATGGCTGGATGGCATCACTGACTCAATGGACATGAGTCTGAGTGAACTCCGGGAGTTGGTGATGGACAGGAAGGCCTGGCGTGCTGCGATTCATGGGGTCACAAAGAGTCGGACACGACTGAGTGACTGAACTGAACTGAACTGAACTGAGACCCGCCCTGGGCGGCTGGAGATGCGGGGGCACTTGGTGGAGGATATGAGATCCAGGGCACAGAATGGGCCCCAGGGCTCTCAAGGGTCCTCTAAACCTGTGCCCCAGGCCCGAGGTAGCTTCAGTCTTCCAAATCTCAAATTCTGTGTCCCATTCCATTTTTACTGCCCCAAACCATGAAGAGAGCCACCAATAGGACCAAGAGGGACAGAGCGAGTTTTGTGGTGGGATGGGTCCAGAGGGGCACTCTGAAGGTTCCTTTCTGGGCACTGAGGACAGCACGGGGCCT
>SJYT01057682.1:20205-52961 GCA_006410635.1 Cephalophus harveyi | reverse complement strand
GCACGGGGCCTTATTGATGCCGGGGGTGGGGGGGGGGAGGGAGTGGGGGTCAGGTTATTCTCCCTTCCCTTAAGCCCTCACCTGACCATCTGCCTCCCTGTGCCCACCCACCTCCTCCACTTCCACCCCTCCTTGGTGGTGGTGGGATCAAGCAGGGCACAAGCCTGAAGTCTCAGGCCCAAAGCATTTTGTTGTTCAGCACCTGTGCCTCTAAATTTCCCTGACTGGTGGGGACCTCAAGCTGCTATAGTCCCTTCCCAACCCAGGGGACAGCCTTTCCCCCTCTCTGTGGTCATCTTCCCTCAGGGGTCTCTCCTCCCAGGCTTGGGTGGGCGGGGGCGGGGAGTGGGTTCTCTCAGTAACACTCAATAACTCACTAACTTAGGACTTTACTGGTGGTCCACTGGCTGAGACTCCGCGCTCCTAGTGCAGGGGGCCTGGGTTCGATGCCTGGTCAGGGAACTAGATCCCACATGCTGCAACCAAAAGACCTGGCACAACCAAATAAATAAATAATTATAAAAAAACAGACAAACCCAACTCACTAAGTCAATTCACACTGTGTCCCCAGGCCATCTCTACCATCCCCGCTCCCTTCTTAGCCAGCCTCTTCAGCTGAAATGACTCTTCCTCCCATAGTCTGGGGTCCTACAGTCTGCCACCACACACCTGCACTTTTAGCACATCCAATGTCACTTTCAGACTAGCCTTCCTATTCCCCCATCTTTTTGCAACTGGGAGACTCCCCCAAACTTCCCTGGATGTTCCTCTGGGATTTTAATGTCATGGCCCCCAATGTTTTTTGGAGAGAGGTCTTTATTTTTTTGCCACGCATTGCAGGATCTTAGTTCCCAACCAGGGATTGCACCCAGGGCCATGGCAGTGAAAGCGCCGAGTCCTAACCGCTGGCCCGCCAGGGAATTCTCTAGAGAGAGGTCTTTTCAACCTGTCAAAGGTACAAAACCTCAGCTGCAAGACTCCCGACGTGTGCCCCTCCAAGAGATCCACTAGGAACTCCCTTCTCTGTTCCCCCGCTGTCCAAGCCTCCAGGGCCCCTGTAAACACTCCATCTGCCCTTATGCACCCTCTTGGCTACTCAGAAGACAAGCACCACCCCCTTCCCTTCCACTACATCAAACCCCCCGGGGCTCCCGGCCAAGGCGTCCCCCTTCTTCCGCCCAGCTGTCTTTGACTGCTAGTGAACCCTGGCAGCTGGGAGAGGGTGGCCCTGGCCCCAGACTCCAGGTTGGCTGGCCTCGTGCCCCGACACCCACGTGTCAGCCTTGGGGCAAAGTGGGGACTCAGTCCCAAGGGTGAAGCATCTGGTGGTGGGGAGGGGCTTGATTCCATCAGGACAAACAAGGCAACTCCAGGGAACACTCGGAGTGGAGTGCAGTGTGTTGGAGCCAAAGCACGCAAAGGTCAGCTTGGAAGATACAAGTCCTGGCCTGTCCCCTGTGGTGAGGACGGCGTTGGCACCTCCAGGCTCCAGCCAAGCTTCTCTGAGTGTAATTTCCAACCGGCTCCTCCAGCCCTAAACAGCAGGGGCCTATTGCACACCCTCAATGTGCCTCTCTCTGCAGTCTGCACCCAGCACCCAGTAGGCTTGTCAGGATAGACAAGAAGCCAACCACCCGCTTGGAGAGAAGGAACAAGAGGAAGCGGTGAAAGGCAGAGGGTCTATGTGCAACAAAATGGTGGCGAGGGCAAACCCAGATGAAAGGAAGAAAGAAATAAGCCACTCCAGGAGCAAGAGAGGGCTTCCCAGGTGGTGCAGTGGTACAGAATCTGCCTGTCCATGCGGGAAAAACAAGTCGCAGGTTTGATTCCTAAGTAGGGAAGATCCCCTGGAAGAGGAAATGACAACTCACTTCAATATTCTTGCCTGGAAAATTCCATGGACAGGGGAGTCTGGCGGGCTACAGTCCATGGAGTCACAGAGTCGGACGCAACTGAGCGTGCGTGCACGCGTGTGCACACACACACACACGTGTGCGCACACACACGCACACACACATGTGCACACACACACATGTGCACACACACATGTGCACACACACACACAGGCAAGAGAAACCAGAGTGAAAAGATGGAGGTAAAGTGGAAGACAGAAAAACAGAGACAGAGGCCGGAAGGAGGCAGAATCAGATCAGGCAGGAGGGAGAATAAGAGTGGGAAAAAAAAAAGAACTGAAGATGGCTAGATTAAAAAAGATTTTTCATTTTTAGCTACACTGGGTCTTTGTTCTGGCAGAAGGGCTCCGGAGCATGCAGACTCAGTAGCCCATGTGGGATCTTAGCTGCCCACCCAGGGATGGAACTGGTGTCCCCTATACCAGGAGATGGATTCTTTACTACTGGACCACCAGGCAAGTCCAGAAAATGGCTCAATATTCACAGCAGTGGTCTGAAGTCTTTTGAGTCATGAGACAGATATTGTGAACCCAGGCCAAACGAGGCTCAGCGAGGTTGCTCTTTTTGCCCAGAGTAGTCAGGGGCAACCCTGAAGAGTTTAACCCACCGGTGGATTTGTTCCAGAACTTTGTCTCAGCAACAAATCAGTGAGAATTAAGGAAGAGAGTGAGCAGTTGTGAGTAGAGATGGAGGAAAAAGGGAAAGACTTAACAGGGGACTTGCGTGAGTGCTAAGCCACTTCCTATGGACCATAGCCTGCACCAGGCTCCTGTCTATGTGGTTCTCCAGGTAAGAATACTGGAGTGGGTTGCCATTCCCTTCTCCAGGGGATTTTCCCCACCCAGGGATCAAACCCATGTCTCTTGAGTCTCCTGCACTGTAGACGGCTTCTTTACCACTGAGTCACCGGGCAACTCTTAAAAGGGGACAGAAGGAAAGAGACACAAAGAAAACAGGCACACACAGGCTCAGGGGGCAGGACAGTGCGCTGTGTAGTCAGCAAGGGGAAAAAATGGGAAACTGAGGCTTGAGCTGTGACAAATCACACATGGACGCCCAGCAGCTGCCATGAAACTTGATAAATCTTTATTAAGCTAGGGCCCACCAGGAGGACAGCTGGGGCAGCGGCAGGGCCTCCTGCAGGCTGGGGGCACAGGAGGCTCAGGGTGGGAGTAGGGGAGCCCCCCAGGGCGATGCCCGGGTGCTCAATGATTCTCGCTGGGCGGAGAAGTGGGGCTGAGGTGCAGAGCCAACTGCACCTTCTCCACCAACCCGGCCCACTGGCGCTGCATGTCTTCCACCAGGGGCTCGAACCAGCTCCTGAGGCGGGCCTGGAAGGCCTCGGCCTGCAGGCGCATCTGGTTGCCCTGCTCCTCGACCTTGGCACGCACCTCCTCTAGCTGCTGGCGCATCTTGTCCAGGCGGTCCTGGGCCCGGACGCCCACCTCCTCCAGGCGCCCGTGCAGCTTCTGGCGCCAGGCCTCGGCGCGGTCCAGCAGCGGCTGGCCGGCCAGGGTGCTCAGGGTGGCGGCCCGTGATTGGCCCTGCTCCACCAGGGGCCTGAGGCGCTCGCGGATGGCGCTCACGCTGCGCTCGGCGCCCTCGCTGGCCCCAGCTTGGTAGACGGCCAGGCGCTTCTTCAGGTCGTCGGCGTCGCGGAGCAGCCGCTTGCGCAGCTTGCGCAGGTGGGAGGCCATGCGGGCCCGCAGCTCCTCGGTGGACTGGCCCAGCATGGCCTGCACCTCGCTTCGGTACTGTGCCAGGCGGTTCCGCAAGTCCTCCATGTCGGAGCCCAGCCGGGCCTGGGCTGCCTGCAGCTCCTTGGACATGCGGGCCTGTGTCTCCTGGGCCATGGGGGCTAGCTGGCCCTCCAGCTCCTCCCTGTAGGCCTTCACCTCCTTCATGGTCTCCTCCATCAGCGCCCTGGGGGCCGAGAGGGCAGGAATGGAGAGAAGAGGTAGGGATCCTGAGCTAGGGTGATAGAGGGAGAGATGAAGAGGAAGGTGCCAGACAGGAAACGCCAAAGAACAGGATCAGAGAGAGGAGCCCAAGGAGAAAAGAAAGCAAGAAAAGAGCAGAGACCAGACCCCTGCCAAGTGTTGGTGATGAAGACGGAAAGAATCCCAGATCAGAGGAAACTGGGGTCCCGAACACACTGCC
Organism: Cephalophus harveyi; assembly: GCA_006410635.1. NCBI lineage: Eukaryota > Metazoa > Chordata > Mammalia > Artiodactyla > Bovidae > Cephalophus > Cephalophus harveyi. The sequence goes on along the minus strand of SJYT01057682.1, from coordinate 48,888 downwards.
CACTGGAGGGATCAGGGGCCAGGGCAGAGGCACTCACGTCAGTTCCTGAATGAGCTGGCTGTTGAGCAGCTCCTCCTGCACCTGGTCAGACAAGGTCTGCACCCAGCGCAGGTAATCCCAGAAGCGGCCCAGCACCTGCTCCCAAGGCTGGCTGTCTTGCCCCGGGGACTGCTCCGGAGCCAGGGGCTCCTCGGGCCCCAGCTCTCCCTCCATATCCGCCTGGCATCCTGCACACAGAAAGTTCACCGCGGTCAGGGTCCTCTGCCCGCTCCAGGCACACAGTACCCGGTACAGAGGAGGTGCTCCACAAAGGCTGGTGGGCTTCTTTAGAGCACTGGGGGGTGGAGAGACGCCCAGCCGGTTTAATCACTTGATAAGCATGGATTTTGTGTGGTCCACGTACTGCCATGGGGGGCGATAGAGAATAAAACAGCCCCAGATAGAGAATAATCACCGCTGACACTTAGCTGCTCCTCACTACCTGCCTGACAGCAGTGAGCTAGAAACTCTCGTTTTAAGGATGGGGAAACTGAGGCTCTGACAAAGTAACACTGCAGCTCAGAACCAAGGAATGTCAGAGAGACCTCAGACCTGGGGAGATAGACCAGCAGATGAGAGGCCCCAGGGACCACGGATGGGAGGGGGGGCAAGCTGAGGACGGGAGGGGGTGGGGCAAAGAACCTGGGCAAGCCCCGCCCCCATACCTGCCAGAAGCGCGACCACCAGGGCAACCCACAGAACCTTCATCTTCTGGCTTGCGATTGGCCAACCTGAAGGAGGGAGAAATTGTCACTCAACCCCGGGGGGCGGGGGGACTCCTTCCTCCTCAGAGCCCCGCCCCACCCGGTCTTAGCCTTCAAAGCCTGGCTCCCAGCAACATCCTAATCCAATTCCAAACATTTACCCAGCGGCGCCTACATTGTCTATTTTATTCCCTCATTGTCTTCTCTTATCTCCCCATCCCCAGGTCTGCCGCCGCCTAAATTCCATCCCTCTCCCAGGGTTCAGATTCCACTCACCCCGCCCTCCCCTCCATCCCGGAGTTCCGAGAGCCCCGGCTGGACTTTCTAAAGTTCCGACCTCGCATTCCTCACTGTATCTTCCCATTCTCAGCTCCAACTTCCCATTTAAACGCTGTCTTCCGCATATTCGCTAATTTAATCCTCATTTAGAAGTCCTTCAACCCACGCTTTAGCTACCGTGCCGCCGCCCCTGAGCCTCCCCTTACCGGAAATCTTAGGACGATTGTGGGCACCCAGTAGGTGCTCACTAAACAGCAGTAACAGTGGGCTTTTGCTATCTCTCGTCTGGTTTTTCCTGCAGGTCCAGCTGCTCCCCTGAACCCACCTTCCAGTCCAAACGGGATGCGCCTGCTCCCCACCCCTCTAGGTCCAGTCCCCTGCCTCCGGTCTCCTCCTCTGCTCAAGCTTTTGTCTTGGTCCGGGCGGCGTCGGACCGTCACCTCGTCCACCTCTCCCGCAGCCCGTCCCCCACAGAAGCCCTGAGCTGGTCTCCGTGCCCCGCTGCTCTGCTTCTCACCACGCTCTTCGCCTCCGGAAACCGCGTCCTTCGCCTCCGGGATTGAGCAGGGACTCACGGATCCCAGATCCGTCCAATTATAGGGCTCCCCCCTGGCCCGCCCACTCATCCTGAGCTGGGCCAAGCCGGGCCAGCCCCCTCAGGTCACGAGGTAGGCTGTCCTCCCCCTTCCCACACAGCAAGGAGGGGAGGGGGTGGGGCTTGGAGGCTTGGCAGCCCCCACTCCCAGCCCCCGTGAAAAGATGACTTCTCACCCAGTAACTCAGGCGGCTTCCTCCATTCTGGTGGGTGGGTGAGCTGGTGAGGGCTGGGACAGTGGGCATGGAAGGGGCTGGAACAGGCCACTGCCCACAGTACCCATCCCCAGCCCCTCTCTTTTCCAGCGGATGGATGAATAGAATTTGGGGAAAGGACTGGGGGCCTGAAATCCCTGGTTAGAGGAAGGAGGGGGTTGGGACTCTGGGTAGGGAGGGGGAAGGGAGCTGGCTGGCCCAGATAGAAATGGGATAGGAGTTCTGGGGACAGTGTAAGGTATCTGCTAAAAGCCCAGGCTTTGAGAGTGCAATCTGGACTTTAACATGAGCTCCCTCTTGGGCTCTTACCTTGGGCACAGGAGAGTGCCTCTCTTGAGCCCCCTTCCCCAGTTGAGACCTGAAAATCCAGCATTTCTCCCAACTGTGTATTGTTCCTTCAGTGGGGCTTGAAGCATGGGTGTTGCCTGCTTAGGACTGTGGACTCCAGAACCAAACTGCTCAGGCCTGAATCCAGGCTCTGCCAGTTGTCAGCTATGTGACCCTGAGCCAACAACCTAGCCTCTCTGAACATCCAGTTTCTTGGTCCACAAAACCAGGAAAAGAGTTGCACTTAACACCGTCATTAAGGAGTAGGGTTAGCTGGCAAACAGCAGCCCCATGTTGGACTTCACTTCTGTGCGGGCCGCAGTGAACACTCCTGTTCCTCCCTCCCTTGCAGCCCTGTTCACCAACCCCAGCTGTTTCACAGATGGGCATCCTGAATTAAGAGTGTTGTAGCCACACTCTGCTCTCTGGGAAGCAAACTCACTCAGAAGGACAAGACAAATAGTGGAGTGCAGTTTATTACACAGCGGGCCCAAGGCAGAGTCTTCTCTTAGCCAAGGACTCGGCCAGTTTTTGTGACAACCTTATATACCCTAAGTGTACGTGCTCAAACCCCCCTCCCCGAATTCCTCAAAACTAGCCTGGATAATGTAAAGGGGCTAAATCATGATTCATATATTAGTCCAGACAGCTAATTAGGCTAACATATATCTATAGGATTTGTGCAGATAACAATTTGTTTTGCTCTGGGATAGATTAGTATATTCTTTTCGGCGACAGAAAGTCCAGGTACAAGTCCTGGAGTCCCTTTATCCGGGGGGTCTGTTTTTCAGTTGGATTGTTGTTTCTATAGATTCTGGGCACATAGCTCAAAGTCCCCTGGGAGAACACTCAGGCATATAGTCCAAAGTTTACAAGAAGTCTAAAATGGGGTCCCGCAGCCAAGATGGAGTCCGCTTTGCCCACTTTCCTCTTTCATTCCTCTCTCTTGATGCTCCTAACTCTCAGTGGGAGCATCACTCATAGGAATATATTGTACCCTAGGCTTCCTAACACCGATCTGGGAAAGTGAGGTTAGTCTCTGGGATACAAAGTTAACAACACGTTGTAAAATGCAAGGTCCACATAACAGAACTATTAAAATGACTATAATAACAGTGAGCACAGTTTTGCACCAATCACCCTTTACCCAAGATAGGACCGAGGTCCAGAAGGGAATATTTTCATCTGCCATTGCTTTTACTTGGTCCCTCATGTCACTCAAAGCAGTCGTTACATTGCCAGATAAATAAGGAATATATACACAATGTTCAGCCTTAAGTATGACACAGGTTCCATACACAACATTCAACCTTAAGTATGGCACAGGTTCCTCCCTGTGAGGCGGTGAGTATGTCTAATGCCATTCTATCCTTGCTTTTTGTTGTCTTGCTTGATGCGAAAAAATCTCATAGTCATATCACGCCTCTGTAGAGGTGATACCCACCATGGGAGCCCGTCTATCACAGATAGAGGCATGGCACTGGACTGGCCCAACAGCCTTGTGCCCCTCTTTAGAAGGTGAAGGTGAAGTCGCTCAGTCGTGTCCAACTCTTTGCGACCCCGTGGACTGTAACCTACTAGGCTTCTCCGTCCGTGGGATTCTCCAGGCAAGAATACTGGAGTGGATTGCCATTTCCTTCTCCCAAATACCTCACCTCCTCCTTGCAGATCCGAGCCTTCTTTTTCGAGACCGGGTAACCACCCTCTATCAGCAGTCCCAGCGAGGCCTTGGTTCCTTCCCAGCAATCATCCTTGTTCTCAGCGGCCAGGAGCAGATTGTCCACATATTGCAGCAGCCAACAACCAAACTTTTCTGACTGAAATGCGCCTAAGTCCGAAGCCAGGGCTTCTTCAAAAATGGTTGGAGAATTTTTAAACCCTCGAGGGAGGTGGGTCCAGGTTAGTTGTTGTTTGGCGCCCCCTGTTGGGTCTTCCCACTCGAAAGCAAAAATTGGTGGTGATACCCGGGCTAGGTGTGTACAGAAAAAGGCATCTTTTAAGTCCAGACAAGTATAGAACTTTTGCGCTTGGAGGGAGGAGGCTGAGTAAGGTATATAGGTTTGGGACTGTGGGTTGGCAGCTTCGCTGACCAGCCTTAAATCTCGTATTGGTCTATAGTCCTGTCCCCCTTCCTTTTTAACTGGCAGGATTGGTGTATTTCAATCAGGATGCCGGCCGGTTTCAGTCTATTTATATGTGGCAGTATGCCGAGACGAGCCTCCAGGGGCAATGGATACTGGCGTTTTCTAACTGGGGTGGCACTGGGCTTAAGCTATATTATTATTGGAACGTGGTGTTTGGCGAGCCCAGGGGAGTTTCCTTCTGCTCAGACCTCGGGCAATTGTTGAGCCAGTGTTTCCTCCCGGCCGTTCATCCCCTCTAGTCTATTCTCAGTATATTTATGTAACCTCCATTCATCTTGTGGGGTAACTGAGAGGGAGAGTAAGTAAGTAGCTGGGCCCATGTGCAAAGTGGGGCGTTCGTGGGGGAAAAAGGTCACTTGTGACCCCAGTTGAAAGAGTAGATCTCTTCCCGATAGAGGTACTGAGCATTCAGGGGTATATAAGAACTCATAAGTCACTTGGTGCCCCCCGCCATCTGGCACTTTTAGGGCTTACAGAATTGTTTAATCATTTCCTTTCCAGATATCCCAGTTATAGCAGTGGCCTTTTTCAAGAGAGGTGCCATGGGTTCAGTTACTACTGACAATCCTGCTCCGGTATCCACCATGAAGTCAGGAAGTTGGTCCCCTACTTTTAATGTTATCATGGGCTCCTGTGGACCTGTGTCTCTGAGCCCCGGCATCCCTATTCAGTCTCTCGTCCATCAAGGCTTACCACTGTACTGGTTGATTCCCAGCTTTTACTGGTTTTAGGACATTCATTTTTCCAGTGGCCAAACCCTCGGCACCAGGCACACTGATTGGGCTGCAATGTGGACCTAGGCTTTCGTGGTGGTTTCCTGAACGTGGACCTAGGCTTTCGTGGAGGTTTCCTGAGGGAGTGGTCTCGTCTCCAGGAGGGAGGACCTTTCGTGGGCAGCCCAGCAGGCCTTCCCAAGGCCACGGCTAGGATTGCAAATCTCTGGTCTGCTCTCTTAGTGTCCTCTCTCCATCTTTTTTCAATTTCTTTCTTGGCTTCCACATCTCTGTTTCTGAATACTTTGTTTGCAATTTCAATTAGTTGGGAGCTGGACATTGGTAATACTCCATCCAGCTTCTGGAGCTTTCTTTTAATATCCGGATAAGCCTGTGACACAAATGTTGAGCTTATAACGATGTGGGAGCCCCTGGCCTCGGGGTCGATCAGCGTATGGAGTCTATAAGCCTCACACAGTCTTTCATAGAGTTCAGAAGGGGCTCGGGCCCTGGTTGCACTGCCCCAGCAGGTTTTGCCGTGTCCGTAGGCCTGCGGGCTCCCCTTTCAGTCCCTGCAGACTGGCTGCACGGTATCTGTCTGATTGGTTTCTCCCTCGTCTGAATTATAGTCCCAATTAGGTCTGTTATCAGGGAGGGTTTGTTCCACCCACCTTTGTGGGTTTACAGTTCCTTCTGGAACCATTTCTAGCAGCCATTTCTTTGCTTCCGTAAGAATTCTATCCTGCTCTTCAGTACTGAAGAGGGAAGTTAATAATTGGATAATATCGTCCCATGTCGGTCGGCGGGTACAAAAAATTGTTTCCATCCATCTAATCATATTCTGTGGCTCCTCTGAATATGGTGGCGTATATTTTTGCCAGTTCAATATATCAGTAGACAAAAATAGTTGAGAGTAGTAGGCCACGGGAGCCTGGTGATAATTACCGTCTTTCCCCTGTATGCGGGCCTGCTGGACTTCCCTAAGGGGCATCTGAAATGGTGCCTTTTCTTCTAACTCCTTGGCAGAGCACAGTCTCTGTTTAATTCCAATGTTCCCCTCCCCTTTCTCATCGGTACTCATGTTGGGGGGTGGGTGTTGGTGGCGGGTAGAGCTTGGGTTGTGCCTCTGCGGCAGGAGCTGAATCCGGAGGGCGGTATCCAGTGGTCCCTCCCACTGGGGTGGGAGCCTGCTGGGGTGGCGGCTCTACGACCCCTGGGGGGGTGCTGAAGGAAGGGCCGGGGACAGCGGTGATGCTGGAATGTCCTGTGGCCTCCGTCTGGTGGCTGTTAAGGCCCCCGGCCTGGCCGACACATCTGAGGGCGGATTCATCGTCCAGTACAGTGGGGGAGGAAGTTCCTCATTTGGATCGTGTAGAATCTCTTTTTTATCATCAGTTTCTGCACCTTTTTCCTTCTCCATTTTGAATATAAAATCGTACCCATGGTGGGGGAGTCTTGGGCCAACTCTAGCCAGGAGTACGTAGGGGAACCGGTCGGGTGTCCAGGCAGTCACCAAGACTGCTTTTATTATTTTCAAGTCCATTGTGCCCTCTGGTGGCCAGCCAACTCCCATAGCAGACTATTTGACCTTGAAGAGGGTGCACAGCCGGCCAGGTGTCATTTTTACCCCATGGTCTCCTCTGAACCCGTTTTTGAAACTTTTGATCATATTGTCCAGTATGGTTGCCTTAGATCCGTTTTCTCCCGTTTTGCCTACCTTTCTGGGAGTGTTCCTTCTCCTGTTGGTGGAGTTTCTGGCACCCCAGATACTTCTGATATTTCCACTCGATGAAGCACTTAAATTGCCACTCGGCTTCTTCCCTGATAGGACTGAAAAGGGCTTTGCCGGCCAAGTCCCAGAGGGAGAGGGGAGTGCAGCGTGCTTTTTCCTGTTGTTTTATGAATTGAACCAGAATATCACTTTGTCTAGGACCACTCCTCCTGGAACTTTAAATGCCTTCTCCACCTTGGTGAGCTTGATCGGGTATCGACAAAAGCCCAGGTGAGTTAAATAACCTGTGTCCCAGGCGATCTCCGGAAAAGCCAATTCGTCCGCACTTATGTATTTCCCTTTCTCTGCCTTAACAAGCTTGAGGGGATTGAGACTTTCGCAGCAGATGGGACACCTCCTGGGGGAGGGCAGAATACGGGCACACAGAGACCGAGTTTCTTCCCCCAGTAACCCTCTTGCGATTGCCTGGTAATAATTTTCCCCAAGACACCACCTCCTAAATGACATTCACAATAGAGTCTTCCTTAAAGCCCCGTCACATCCGTCAACCTGTACCCGACAATCGCAGTCACTCTCATACATCAGCCACCATAGGTCCGTGCGCTTCTCTAATCTCAGGGGGCTGAGCAGGCCCCCTCTTCCACCCTATTGGGTGGGACCCTCCTTACCTGAGCGCTGTTTCCTCGCTACCATCCACTACTTGCTAACAGGAGAGGTTCGGGTGTTGAAAGGCAGAATCCTTCCAGAGGGGCGAGGCACCCTCACTCCTCTAGGTGATTCAAGCCGCAAGGCCCCAGAGTAGCCCCAAATGGGACTTGTCTCCTCAAAGTGAGGAGCTTCCCGGCCAATGCACCAAAAATGTTGTAGCCATGCTCTCCGGGAAGCAAACTCACTCAGAAGGATAAGGCAAATAGTGGAGTGCAGTTTATTACACCGGGGGCCCAAGGCAGAGTTTCCTCTTAGCCGAGGACCCAGCTAGTTTCTGACAATCTTATGTACCATAAGTGTACGTGCTCAAACCCACCTCCCCAAATTCCTGGAAACTAGCCTGGATAATGTAAAGGGGCTAAACCATGATTCATATATTAGCCCAGACAGCTAATGAGGCTAACATATATCAATAGGTATTGTGGAGATAATTTGTTTTGCTCTGGGGTAGATTAGTACATTCTTTTCGGTGATGGGAAGTCTAGGTATACCAGTCCTGGAGTCCTTTTATCCGGGGGGTCTTTTTTTCAGTTGGTATGTTGTTTCTACAGATTCTGGGCACATAGCTCAAAGTCCACTGGGAGAACACCCAGGCGTGTAGTCCACAGTTTACAATTAGTCTAAAATGGAGTCCCACAGCCTAGGTGGAGTCCCCTTTGCCCACTTTCCTCTGAGATTCAGGGTTGAGGTGGATGGTAAAGTCACCCTGGAAGAACTGGAGGAGTTGGGATTCACTCCTGGTCCTTTAAGGAGGTAAGGGCTACTGGATTCCGTGGGGCTGGGGAGGCTGGATGCCTGGTCCCAGGAAAGGACCCCGTGCCAGCCTGTGCTGGGTTGCTGTCAGCCTGTGTGCTCTGGCCTCAGAAGGAGCTGGCAGGGAGTGGGTGGAGTGGCTTCTCTGGGCTATAAGGCGTCATCACGGGCCAGCAGCCTCCCTGCCCAGACACTGTGTGAGTGAGAACTTTCAGTTCCCCTGTCTGGAGAGGGGTTAGTGATGTCAGCTTGTCTGAGCCCTAGGTGTGCAGAACTGACACGCCCACCCTCTCCCTGCCCACGAGTCAGACTCCAGCCCATCCCTCCCCCACCCCACAAGAACTAAATGATTCCAAACTCTTTCCAGGTGCTCAAATGCTTCCTGAAGTTTCTTGAAAGCTTTGACCTTCTATTATAATCAAGTCTTAACACCCCTTCATCCCTTACCCCTTTCTGGAACCTGGAAAGACTCCAGAGTCCCAGCTGGCTGCCTCCCCGCACCCGCTTCAGTTCACTGGGACAAAGTCTTCTGCAGCCTCGCTGGCCACGCCAGGCTGAGTGACCACAGGCTGCACCCTCTCAGGGAGGGAAGGCCTGTGATGTCCTCGTCGGGAAGGTCACAGGACAGCTGTGGGATCCTGGGCCAGGCCCTTCCCCTCTCTGGTCTGGGCTCTGGCCAGTGACCAGGCTGGATTCCCTTGCCCCGCATGGGCCACTGTGGGAGGTCAGGGCCGGACCAAATGGGCCACAGACACAGGAAAACAGAGGCCTCCCATTTCTTTTTTTTCCATGTATATTTTTTGTTATTTTTTTGTAAAATGTCCCGGTTTTTCCATAACTTATAAACATGATTTATACCGAGGGGTGGATGGGAAAGCGGGCAGGGGCGGGGTGACTGGGGACGCACCTCTCCTTGCTGCCCCCATGGGGCTGGGCCCATTTGGCCATTTCGGGGGAATGGGGACACCCCAACACCTCCCTGAGGTTGTCTGGCCGCTTCTGCCCCTGGTGCTCAGAATCCCGTAGGCCCCTTGACTCCAGAATCGCTTCCTGGACCCCAAGACTACTGGGCACGCGGCCCCTTGTCCTCCACGTCCTGCCGTGCCCGTCCTTCAGAGAATCCCCCCTCAGCTGCTGGGGTGATGGGTCCCCTCCTTTCCGCTGCCCCCTAACCCCCGAGGAGGGAGGGAAGGGAGGGGGAGGGGGGCTCAGGTCTCCCCTCTGTGGCAGGGGGAGGAGCAGGTGGGATCAGAAGGAGAAAGGGCGAGGAAGGCGGGGCCTGCGGGGGCTCAGCCAATGGTGAGGCCGAAGCCGCACTGGAACTTGTTCTTTCGGTGATTCAGGAAGGCCCCGAGGGCCAGTGTCAGGGGCAGCGGCGGGAGCTTCTTCTCCAGCGTGGCGCCCACGATCCAGTTGCTGTCCACAGAGCCTGTGGGTGGACAGCTGTGTGAAGAGCCTCACCCGACACATCAGACACCACCGGCCAGGCCGCCGACTGTGCTGCCCCCACCCTCTTCATGCCCTGGAGTGCTTCAGCTCTGAGCTCCGCGACCCCTCCCCTCCGGAAGTCCTGGGCCACGCCGTGGACCACCCTCCCAGTCCCAGTCTTGTCCACACCGGGTCGCTGCTCTGTGTGGATGGGCCTGTCCCTGCCACTGTGAGCCCTGGTGGGGGGGCCAGGTCACTGTTGTGTCCCCATCTGGGCACAGAGCAGGCGCTGAGTATCTGCTGAAACGGAGACTGTAATCTCTAGGGCTCGTGCCCAGGACCTGATGGGTCAGCAAGTGCTGGCTGCCGTCTGTACCCAGTGGAGCTCAAAGACTCACTGAAGGGGAGCAGAGACGCTGAAGTCCAAACGCAGCCTCAGACCCGGGGCTGACTGCAGAGTGAGGGCTTAAGGTAGGTTTCAGAGGCAAAACAAACCCCTCTCCCTGGGCCTCCTGGCTACTTTTGTTTAAAAAAATTTTTTTGGTCACACTGCATGGCTTCTGGGATTTTAGTTCCCTGAGCAGGGATCGAACCCGGGCCCTCAGCAGTTGAGAGTGAGACCACTGGACCACCGGGGACTTCCCCTGGCTGCCTTTAGAAGCCTTGAACCAGGGCCACTGAAGCGGCCTTTCTGGGGTGGTCTCCATACACCCCAAACCCGAGAGCCACTAAGGCGCAAAGAGCAACTTAAGATGAGACTCAGTCAGCCTGGGGGAAGGTTGTGGGTCTGGCTGTGACCGGGGAGCCTCCCTAAGGTGAGACAGTGGGGCAAGGCCGGCTGCGCTCCAACTTGCCTTCCATGCGTGAGAAAAAGAGAAGCAAGGGCCGTGCATGCAGACTGCTGAGGGCTGCTGGCTGGGGTGGGGGTGGTCCCTGCAAAGCTCGGGCCCAGGCACCCCCCCACCGTCTTAATGAGCATTCCTGCGTAATGTGGGGGCCCGGCGTGCTGCCCTCTCCCATTTCCTCTGGCCCCCACTCAGAGCCGAGTCACTTCTAGCTTGTTTCTCACGTAAGGAAAGGGAGATCTGTACCTCTGAAGAGGAGGTTGGCCTTGGGCAGGTCCAGCTGGTACCCAAAGGAGACACTTGTGTCCTGCATCCTGGTGCTGGCCTCGAATTCCACACCCACCTGCAGCTGGAGGGGCCAGGGCAACACACACGAGTCAGCCTCCTAGGCTGGACTCTCAGGCACGCCAGTCCTGGGCACCCCATACCCAGCCAGCCAGTCCCCAGATGGGCTCACCTGGTCACTGGCCTTGTGGTAATACGTTGCATGCATGCCCGCCTGGCCCAACGTTACTGTCGCCAACCAGTTGTTCACTGGAAGAGAGCAGGTGGGTTACCAAGGGGGCTTGGGCAGCCAAGGGCCCAGGTTTTGCCCCTCTTCCCTCAGACCCAGGCGTCCAGCCCCCAGCCCCTCCTCCCTTAGTCCCAGGGCTCCGGGCTCCCAGGCTCACACGTGTATTTCCCAGCTAGCGACATAACAGCGCCCTCCTCCCCGGGCCGCCGGTGGTAGACCAGCTCTCCGCCCAGGGCCAGGCATGGCGTGATGCTCTGGAGGTAGTGGGCCACGAGGATCCCTGCAGGCGAGAGGTAGGGTCATGACTTCCGAGCTTGGTGGTTAGTTTCCACCCGGTTAAGGCACCAGACTGGACTCCCGCTTCCTCGGGCCTCCCACTTGGGCTCCTTGCTGGAGCTGTTCACAGGGCTGAGGTCAGCCTCCCACGGCCCCCGGGACCTCATCTACTCTGCATTCACCTCCCTTTGCACAGGAGGCTGCAGAGGCTGAGGAGTCAAGTCGCTCCCACATGGTCACAGGACACGTCAGGGGCAGAATCCAGGGCTCCCCATCTTCTCCCCTGAATCCATCTCCCCATCCCCATCTCCTGAGCCCAGGCTTCGAGCCACCCTGCTGCCACAAGCGGTAGGAGAGAGCACACTTTGGGGGGCCAGACGGCCTGGGTTCAAATCCCAGCACTTGCTGCAGGGGTAACCGCGGGCCACTGGCACCACTTCCCTGTGAGCGGGACACCTCGCAAGACTCTGAGGAAGAGCAGAGAGCTGGATGCAGGCGTGGTGTGCACAAGGCGTGCTCAGCACACAGCCAGGGCCTGGCCGCCACGGAGACCCACCCTGCGGAAGTCCACTTCCCGGGCCCCTCGGCAGCGAGGATGGCTCTGAGGGCCCCTCAGTGTTTGCTAACCGCCCACTCCACCGCCGGGCTAAATTCCTCGAGCCCAAGGACTAATACTGTCTGTCTCTGAGAGCCCAGGAGGGTGGAGACCACAGAGGTGATCACTGCGGAGGGCAAGGGCCAGGGAGGAAGAGAGGCAGTGGGGGACGCAGAGGGAGTGATGATGGAGAACTGGAAAGCAAGAGTCACCTCTGTAGAGACGGGGAAGCGATCAGAGATGGAGGTGGATGGCAGGACCTGACGATGCCCAACCTGAAGGACGGAGCAGGTGAGGACCAGTGAGGTAAGCTTAGAGATGGACACCCAGCCAGAATGGGGAAGACCGGGGCAGGGGGGAAGGAGGTGGGGACAGGCAAGGACAAGGAAAGCGCAGACGTGCAGATGCTTCCCTAGACAGAGATCAGAGGCACCGAGTGGGGACTGGCCTGAGGGGGCGGGACAGGCCGGGAGGACAGGATGGGACCTGCTCGCATCTTCAGGCACACCCAGGCAGGGGCTGCCACTGGGGGCGGCTGCAGTCAGGGCAGGCTGGAGCTGGCTTCTCCCCAGGACTGGGTGACACTGACCCACCTCCTGGCCCCTCCTCCGCCAGCTGGTTGTTAAGCCATCACCCGCACACCTCTGGACAAGAGCAGCCTCTGTGCCAAGAGAAGGGGAACCTCGGGCCCACAGAGAGAAAAGTGACCATCCAGAGGTCACACAGGGACTTCAACTCAAGAGCCTCTGGTCATGGTTTAGACTGAGGGCTTTGAGACCCCGAACTCCTCTCCCACCCCCATCTCCTCGGGTTGCCGCACCCTCTGCTTCCCAAGCCCTACCCTCCTCCTTGGCCTCCTGCCCAGTCTCATCCTCTCCAAGCTTCATACGTAGAGGGATCTTATTAAAGTGCACACCCGACCCTGCTCCCCCTGCTCAGAACCTGCCGTGACACCCCAGCATGAAGGACACCCTGGCTTCTTAGGACATGGGGGCAAAGCCCCCGGGGTTCATCCCCAGCTTTCAAACAAACTTTCTCCAAGAGCTTCACAAGTCCTTGCACAGTGCTCATCCTCACAGGCCTTTTTCTTGAACATCCTGCCCTTTCCTAGCACCTCCCTCTCTTTCAGATCAGTTTAGTTCAGTTGCTGAGTCGTGTCCAACTCTTCACGACCCCACGGACTGCACCACATCAGGCCTCCCTGTCCATCACCAACTCTCAGAGTTCACTCAAACTCATGTCCATTGAGGCAGTGATGCCATCCAGCCATCTCATCCTCTGTCGTCTCCTTCTCCTCCTGCCCCGAATCCCTCCCAGCATCTGGGGTCTTTTCCAATGAGTTAGCTCTTCACATCAGGTGGCCAAAGTACTGGAGTTTCAGCTTCAACATCAGTCCTTCCAATAAACACCCAGGACTGATCTCCTTTAGGATGGAGTGCCTAGAGTGGCCGTGAAGAACCCACTGAGTTCAAAACTCCACGAGAAGGAAAGCAACACCTATTATATGTCTGAGAGCAAAGAGGTGGCCTCGGACAAGGGGCAGAGTGCTGCTTTCCTGGAACCTGCGGCGCTGGGGCCACACCTGGCTCCCTGGGGAGGGGGTACACAGCAGGCTCTTGGCTGGGGCCTGACAGAACAGCTCCCTGCCCTCCCCACGCTGCGCTCCCTGGGGCTTTGGCCACGCAGCCTTCCTCTGGAAGCGCTGCTCTTCTCTTCACCCTCCTCAGTCTAGACACTGGCATCGAGAGACACTGTCGTCACTCCAGGCGAGCTGGGCCCTCCTGTTGCAAGCTCTCACAGCAACCTGGACTGCTCCCGAGGAGGCGTTCTCCCAACAGTAACACAGTCACTGATTATTTGTCTCAAGGCAAGTGTCTTGGCTACTGGCCAGGGAGGGGCTGTATGTGTCCCAGGGTGGGCACACACTCGGGGTGCTCAGAATGAAGCCGAGGCCCCAGAGGAGGAGCTGAGGCCAGGGGAGGGGACCAGGCAGCCCGTGGGCTCCTCTTTAGGCCTCGACCGTGATTCTAACACCAGGCCCTCTGCTTCCTCGCTGTGCGATCCTGGGGCAGGGCCGATTTCACCCCAGACCTTGCCTTCCTCACCTATGAGAACCCCAATCCCCCTGCCTGTTGTGGGGCGGCCCAGAGACCCATCCCACAGTGAACCCTAACTAACTGTGTCTGGCCTCATAAGGGGCTGACGGGTCCGCCCATTGATTCCTTCACCAAGGTCCACTTGCTGTGATTGTGTCTTTGAGATGGATGGGGAAACCAAGGCTCAGAATGGGTGGAGCACCAGCTGTCAATGGTCATGAATAATTACATGAGTAACTACGCATATCCTCAGTACTGCCCTGGGCCCAGAAGTTCTGATCGGTGCTTGAGGGGAGGAAAGGACATCCATAGGGACTAAGAGACAAGAGGGTCACTGGTGGCCTTGGGCTCCAGGGAAGAGAGACCGAGAGGTCAGTGTTGAGGGGCAAGAGAGGCTGATGCTGGTGAGTGTTTGCAGGGGTGGGGGGCCTGGTGCCATGGACTCTGGAGGTGGCCTCGCTGTGTGTCCTTGGGGAAGTACTTGCCCTCTGGGCCTCAATCAGACAGGGATGACGGCAGCGCCACCCCACAGGGCTGTGAAGGATTGCATGAGCCAATCCTTACTGGCTCGAGTGACTGGATGAAGGCCCGGCTGTGCACAGTAGGCCGAGGGCCTGGCAAAGGGCGCCAGGTGGGCAATAGGACCTGCAGTGACCGCTGCTCACTCCTTCGTGCACTATTTTCTGAGCGCCTACTCTGTTCCCAGCACAGTTCCAGGTGCCAGGCGCCTTCACGCACTCACTGCCCAAGAGCCTGCTCTTCCTGATAGAGTGAACAGCAGGCACAAGAATCTGGGACCACCAACTCTACCCTTCTGGTGGGTCAAGCCCCCCTGCCCCCCAAAAGGCTGGCTTCTCAACTCTGCCTCCCTCTTATCCCCCACGCGGAATCCAGCAACGAATATTATTGCTCCGCCTTCAAGGTACATCCAGACCCCGAGACCTCCGCTTGCCCACTCCGCTGCCCCCTTGTGGCCTGGTCTCCAAAGGTGGGCACAAGAGGTTCTGTAAGAAGCTATGGTGGACGATCCTGTCCCTTTCAAAATCCTCTTGTGGCCTCAGACTCCGAAGCTCTCCAGAGCTTCATGTTTCAGCCCTGCCATCCTGACTTCTACCACTTGCCCTCCTTCCTCATTTGTTACAGCTCCAGTCCTCCTCGATGTTCCAGTGAAGGGTCGTACCTCGGGGCTTTTCCACTTGCTGTTCCTTCCGGCTGAAAAGCTCTTTTCCCACATATCTGCTTGGCACCTTCCCTCACATCCTTCAGTCTTCGTTCAGATATCACCTATGTAATGAGGCCTTCTCTCAAGACTCCACCAGCCCCTCCCGACACCACCATCTTTCCATAGGGCTCCATCACCCATCTGCTTTACTTGTATCTCTACAATGGAAGGTTCCAGGGGCTTCCCAGGTGGCGCTAGTGATAAATAACCTACATGCCAATGCAGGAGATATAAGACACCTGGGTTCAGGTGTCTTATAAGACCCGATATAAGACCCTGGGTTGGGAAGGTCCCCTGGAGAAGGCCATGGCAACCCATTCCAGTATTCTTGTATGGACTCTCCCCTGGACAGAGGAGCCTGGTGGGCTACAGTCCATGGGGTCACAAAGAGTTCAAGAAAGCTGAAGTGACTTAGCACGTGTGCACACCTCCCTTAATATACATAATATAAAAATCACCACTAGAATGTCCAGAAGACAGACTTAGTTTTCCTTAGTTCACCACCANTCTCCCCTGGACAGAGGAGCCTGGTGGGCTACAGTCCATGGGGTCACAGAGAGTTCAAGAAAGCTGAAGTGACTTAGCACGTGTGCACACCTCCCTTAATATACATAATATAAAAATCACCACTAGAATGTCCAGAAGACAGACTTAGTTTTCCTTAGTTCACCACCAATTCATCTGGACATGGAATATATGACTCATAGTCAAGACACATCAGATCAATGTAGAGAAATCAAAGGCAGATGCCCAGAGACAAAAATAAAAAAGGGGGAAGCAGAGAGAAGAGACCAGAAGTACAGACATTAGTCAGCACGTCCTTGCCCCGCAGCCAACCCAAACAGGAATCTTCCTTGTCACCCTCCAATGGAGACTGACTTGCCTCCCCTCAGCTGCACGTGGACTCCGCCTGCCTCGGGGTCAGCTCTGTGCCCCCGAGCAACCCCAGAGCCCCAGGAGCAACGCAGCAGCTCATTTCCTTGGGACCTGTCACATGCCTGACCCCATTTGAGACTTTCACACATGACCTGCTCAACAACGCTGTAAGGCAACCCGATTTAAACAAATGAGGAAGCCAAGGCCCATGAGGGTGATAGAAGCTCTACCTCTGCCCCCAGTGAACCCAGTGGCGGAGCTGGGACTTGAACCTGTTTTTTCCCCCATGAGGCTACAGGACCTAATTGATGCTCTGTGTTCTGAAGTCACGCCTGCCCCTGAACCCATTTATTGAATGGCAGAAAAGGAGGGTCAGAGGGAGAAATGGATTTGCTGGGCATGGGGTCTGATCACCTTCCAAGCCCTGCACCTCTTACCTGAACCCACCAGGACGTCTGGGTTCCCCAAAGTGACGGCTGCTGTGAAGTCAGAACCCCGGTACTCCCCATCCACCTGCCAGTTCACAAACTTCGACTGCTGGGTCTGTGGGGGGAGGGCCAAGTATGAGGGTGAAACTGAGCAGGACCCCATGGGGCCCACCAGGATACAAAAGGCCTTTCAGAGGCCTCCTCTTCTTGTTTGTAGGAAAAAGGTTTCAACCTCCTAGACCTCCCCCGAGGGCAGATCCATTTACTCATCAGAGAAGAGAGAGAAAGCAGAAAGAAAGGGAAAGCAATCCGCTAATAGTCACACAATAGTGCCCTGAGGGCTTCTCTTAGGGCTCAGCAAGTAAAGAACCCGCCTGCAATGCAGGAACCACAGGAGACACGGGTTTGATCCCTGGGTCAGGAAGATTCCCCTGGAGGAGCAAATAGCAACCCACTCCAGTATTCTGAAAAGTTGTCTGAAAAATCCCATGGACAGAGTAGCCTTGCTGGCTACAATCCAAAGGGTCGAAAAAAGTCGGACCCAACTGAGCGACTAAACACAGCACAACAGTGCCCTGAAAAGGTGGGATCCTAGCTCCTGTCAAGGCCATGCCAGGGCCTCCACCCAGGAGGAGGATGGCAACTTCCAGCTGAGAACAAGACTCCTGGCGCACCACCCACCCGATGGCCTCACTACTGACCAACCAGAAGAAAGTCACACATCCCGCAGCACCCTGCCCTGAAAACTGGGCTTCCCTGGTGGCTCAGACAGTAAAGAGTCTGCCCGCAATGCGGGAGACCTGAGTTCAATCCCTGGGTCGGGAAGATCCTCTGGAGGAGGAAATAGCACCCCACTCCAGCATTCTTGCCTAGAAAATCCCATGGACGGAGGAGCCTGGCAGGCTACAGCCCACAGGGTTGCAAACAGTCAGACACAACTGAGCGACTTCACTCACTCACGCCCTGAAAACTATGGGGGAGTTTGGTCTGTAGAGAACCAGCCACCCGTATTTCTTGCTTGATCTTTGCAATAAGCCTTTCTCTGCTCCAGACTCTGATGTTTCCGTTTGTTTGGCTGCACAGTGCCTTGAGTTCTTGGTTTCAACACCCAAGGGCAGCTTGGGGCTCAGGGAGGCTGGGGGCTGTCGCCGACTCCATCCTCCCACTCACCTGGATGGCCATCTTGGACCTGAGGCCAGGGCCCAGCTGATGAATGACCTGAGCATTGAGGCTGCCACTATTATCCATGTCACCCACCAGCACAGGGAATGCCTGCGGGGTAGAGGGCAGGGTTAGAGGTGAGAGGCCTAGCGTCATGGATGGACATGCATGATGGGCTCTGTTGAGAAGCCTAGGACTGGAAAGCCTAGAATGAGGTCCTCTCCTCCAGGAAGCCCTCTAAGACCGCCTAGGCTGAGGCAGGCTCTCCTCTGGGCTCAGCCTTTGGCTTCCCCCATTTCAGTCCTACTCTCCCTGGACTGTTCCTCTCTGGAGACAAGCTTATTCTCTTCCTCCACTAGGCTGTGAGCCCCTACGGCTGTTTCAGTTACTGCTGTGTCCCCAGGACCACTCAGCACAGAGATGGGCAAGGTTTGCTGAAAAAATAAGCTTATTGCATGAAAATAGTTAACACAAGCAAAAACCTAATTGAGCCCCCCAACTCCACCTGGGTCCTGCCCCAGCCTCCTTCTGGGCTTCCAGTTTTGCCTTCAGTCTTCTAACCCAGCTTCCACAGACAGCCTGAGAAATGCTATTTCCAAAGCACTCATATCACCGCATCTTCCCCTCCTTTAAATCTTTCCGTGGCTCTCTAGTGCCCCCTCGTGGAAGTTCAAATGCCTGGCTTGGCCTTCAAAGCCCTGCATGATCTGCAGCCCAGTCCTGCCCACTCTGGGTCATCACTGCTTGGTGACCCTGGTGTCCTCAGACTCACCCAGAGAAGTGGGGGTCAGGATGAAGGAATGACCCAGGTTTCGATGCACCCTGGAGAGACCCAGTTCCCACCTCCCACACCACCAGCAGCCCAGTCTCCTATTGACAAAGCTTTCTTCCACTGACTGGTTACATTATTTGTTAGCAGATACAATGAATGAATGGCAAAAGGTATCTCACCTCTGTGGGACTCAGCTGCTTCGTCCCCACGTACGTGACCCCGAAGTGGTAGTTGGACTCCCCGATTGTGCTGAGGGCTACTGTGTGGTTCACCTGGGAGAAGAGGGAGGGCTCTGGGGATGAGCCCGTGGGCCACTCCCCAAGGAGCCCAGCCGAGCCATTTCCAGGTCAACTCCCCTCCGGCCTGGGATGGGGGATGCTTGCCAATCTGACCTCCCAGTCAGGGCGTCTCTGGGCATGGCAGGGGATGAAGACTGGGAGGTGCGGCCTGACTAGATTAGACACTCAAGAGAAGGGATGTGTGGGGGACACATGGTACCTCATCCCTGCCTGGATGTTGGTTGCAGGGGTGGGTCCCTAAACCCTACCACTGCCCCCAGATTGAGTGGTCAGCCTGGCACTGTCTCTGGTGTCTTTAAGTATTAAGGAGCCCAGATCTTTAAGGAGGACTTAAAGGACTGGAGAAGGGAATGGCAACCCACTCCAGCACTCTGGCCTGGAAAATCCCATGGACTGAGAAGCCTGGTAGGCTACAGTTCAGGGGGTGGCAAAGAGTTGGACATGACTGAGCGACTTCACTTTCACTAAAGGACTGTATGTGCAGATGCAGAGGGATGGCTGGGATGACCTCTGGAGGATAATGGCACAAGAAAGGCTCACCTGGAAATGATTACTCAACCCTTTGTTGACTGTGAGCTTCACACCTTCCATCTGAATAGGAAACAGCTCTGAAAGAGAGAAAAATGCTGTAACACTTCAACACCCCACCCCCCATCCCTTCCCTATGGTCCCCACTCTCCCTTCTCCAGGAACCTACAACCAGCACACTGCACAAAGCACCTCATCCAGTAAAGAGGCAGAACAGCCCAGAGGGTGGGCTCAGGACCAAAGCCTTTGCCTGCATCCAAATTCCAGTGCCACCATCTACTACTTGTGTGACCTTAGGCAAGTTACTTTATCCATGTCAAACCTATCTGTTAGTTGAAGAAGCTCACCACATAGAAATACTGCAAGGATTTAATGAGTTAACACACACTGAATGCCAGAACAGTGCTCGATAACCCACCACCACTTTTGCTACCACAATTACTCCAAGCCAGGATCCAGAAACCTTGGGTTCCACCCCCACTGATCCATTGCTGACACTGTGACCTTGGGCCTCGGTTTCCCTCCCGATCACATGAGGCTGGCTTGGCCGATTCCTGGGGCACATGAGGTCCTTAAGGTTTTTCTGTACCGCTCTGGCATTCCATCCTGAGGTTCCATCATTCGATCCCGTCATTCTAAGCCCCAGGTTCAATGTTCCACTATTCGATCCCAACGTCAACTCCTAACGCTGTTAAATGATTCCAATGGTCCGTGCCAATTCCCAAGGTCCTCAGTGCGCTCCTCCTTCCCCTGAGATCCGAGCCATCACACCCCTGCCAGGCCCCTAGCCCCTCACCCTTGCACTTCCGGTGGCACTCCTCGAACGTGCCCGGGTTGGGCAGGCAGCCGCAGGCCCCATCGTCCCCGGTGCCTCCAGCGCTGGCAGCCGCAGTCCCGGGGGTCCGTTCGGAACCTCGACCTGTGCCAGCCCCAGCGCCCAGGCCGCCCCCGAGTGGTGGCAAAGTGAAGCCGGGAGGAGAGGGCGGAGGTGGCGGCAGTCCCACGAGGGGAGGCGCAGGCGGCGGCGGCGGCCCTGCGGGCGGCGAGCTAGCGGCCAATACGTTCCCCATGGTCGCCTGCAAGGGAAAAGGTCAGAGGGCAGAGGTCAAGGCCCGCAGGCTCCAGGCTGAGTCTCCAGCCAACACCCCCCAGCGCCCACCCCCCGGCTCAGAACCCCAATTCTTACGCGCGGTAGCGCCTCCTCCCGGTCCGGGCTCCGCTCCCACACCGTGGGCCACGCGCAACCGAACCCGCTGCCGCCGCCGCCGCCACGGTCGCCCCGCCCCACCGAGCCCATTGGTTTAGCGGGCCCTGAGGTCCTCCCGCCAGCTTCAGGGTCTGGCCTTACTATTGGAGTCATGGATGAGAGTCCCACCCACCTCTTTGGAACGTCCTTTTCTGTTGGTTCCCACTCGCATACAGGTCACAGCACACCTCCGTGCCCTTCCCATAGGCTTGGGGAGCCCACTCCGATTGGCTTGCGATGCCGCGGGTTCCGGGGCTCACCCACCATTGGTCTGTGCTGCTCGCTTTGCACCGCCCATTGACGTAACAGCTCCGCCCCATTCCCGAAGGCGTCCCTCTTTCGACTCCGCCCCGCGGCGAAGTTTTAATGATAATTGGTCGGCCTTGGCCCTTGCAGCTTCCTGATTGGCTTCTGCAGGTACAGAGGGTCGGAACCTGGTGTCGTAAGCCATCTTGTGTGTTCATTGGCTAACGTGCGAGGGTCAAGGGACACGGATAAAGATGGGTTGCGCAGCAGAGGCTGCTAGGCAGCAAGGTCAGCCCTCGTGTCCCACCAGGCACCGCGGCAAAGGGGCGGCCCCCCAGTCTGAAGTCGGAGACCGAAAGCCGGAAGTGGTAGCCCTTCCCACAGTGCCACGGGAAGAATTCTAACCCGTTTTGTGGATTCTGTCCTGCTTCTTGTTACCCACAATGCCTCTTACCTATTTAACGGGACAGTTGCCGTAGACCCACCCCTTTAGTTACCCATCATGCTTTCTGTGTCTTTCCCCCAACCCTTGCCTCAGTCACTGAAGCTTCTATCTTTGGCCCATTCATTCCTATCCCATTACCCAGCATGCCTTCCGCTCCATTCATTTCAACTTAGTTGCCTGTACGACTTTTAGTCCTTTTACGCCTGTTCATTTCCCACTTTCTTTTTTTTCCGCCCCGCGGCGAAGTTTTAATGATAATTGGTCGGCCTTGGCCCTTGCAGCTTCCTGATTGGCTTCTGCAGGTACAGAGGGTCGGAACCTGGTGTCGTAAGCCATCTTGTGTGTTCATTGGCTAACGTGCGAGGGTCAAGGGACACGGATAAAGATGGGTTGCGCAGCAGAGGCTGCTAGGCAGCAAGGTCAGCCCTCGTGTCCCACCAGGCACCGCGGCAAAGGGGCGGCCCCCCAGTCTGAAGTCGGAGACCGAAAGCCGGAAGTGGTAGCCCTTCCCACAGTGCCACGGGAAGAATTCTAACCCGTTTTGTGGATTCTGTCCTGCTTCTTGTTACCCACAATGCCTCTTACCTATTTAACGGGACAGTTGCCGTAGACCCACCCCTTTAGTTACCCATCATGCTTTCTGTGTCTTTCCCCCAACCCTTGCCTCAGTCACTGAAGCTTCTATCTTTGGCCCATTCATTCCTATCCCATTACCCAGCATGCCTTCCGCTCCATTCATTTCAACTTAGTTGCCTGTACGACTTTTAGTCCTTTTACGCCTGTTCATTTCCCACTTTCTTTTTTTAAAAAATATGTATCTATTAATATTTGGCTGCACGGCTGGACATGTGGGATCTTTAGTTGTGACCTGTGAATTCTTAGTTGCAGCACGCGGAATCTAGTTCCCTGCCCAGGGATGGAACCCTGTCCGTCTTCATTGGGAGCTGCAGAGTCTTAGCTGCTAGACCACCAGGGAATTCCTCCCGCATTCTTCTAGCTGTACCTTAATTGAGCATCAGGCTTTATGTCTATAGCTCAACTTGCCTGTGGCCCCTGTTTCTCCCTTATTCATTCCTCTACCCCTGGCTCTTTAAGAATTTTCCACAGTTGATTGTGATCCACAGTCAAAGGTTTTGGCATAGTCAATAAAGCAGAAAGAGATGTTTTTCTGGAACTCTCTTGCTTTTTCGATGATCCAGTGGGTGTTGGCAATTTGATCTCTGGTTCTTCTNTCAAGAGGCAGGTTAGGTGGTCTGGTATTCCCATCTCTTTCAGAATTTTCCACAGTTTATTGTGATCCACACAGTCAAAGGCTTTGGCATAGTCAATAAAGCAGAAATAGATGTTTTTCTGAAACTCTCTTGCTTTTTCCATGATCCAATGGATGTTCGGAATTTGATCTCTGGTTCCTCTGCCTTTTCTAAAGCCAGCTTGAACATCAGGGAGTTCACGGTTCACGTATTGCTGAAGCCTGGCTTGGAGAATTTTGAGCATTACTTTACTAGCGTGTGAGATGAGTGCAACTGTGTGGTAGTTTGAGCATTCTTTGGCATTGGAATGAAAACTGACCTTTTCCAGTCCTGTGGCCACTGTTGAGTTTCCCAAATTTGCTGGTATATTGAGGGCAGCACTTTCACAGCATCATCTTTCAGGATTTGAAACAGCTCAACTTGAATTCCATCACCCCCACTAGCTTTGTTCATAGTGATGCTTTCTAAGGACCACTTGACTTCACATTCCAGGATGTCTGGCTCTAGGTGAGTGATCACACCATCGTGATTATCCAGGTCATGAAGATTCTTTTTGTACAGTTCTTCTGTATATTCTTGCCATCTCTTCTTACCTAAATCAAATCCCTTATGATTATACAGTGAAAGTGAATAATAGATTCAATGGATTAGATATGACAGAGCGCCTGAGGAACCATAGGCAGAGTTTCATGACATTGTACAGGAGACAGAGAGCCAAACCATCCCAAAGAAAAAGAAACGTAAAAAAAGTGAAATGGCTATCTGAGGAGGGATTACAAACAGCTGTGGAAAGAATAGAGGTGAAAAACAAAGGAGAAATGGAAAGATATATCCATTTGAATGCAGAGTTCCAAAGAATAGAAAGGAGAGACAAGAAAGCTCTCCTCAGTGAACAATGCAAAGAAATAGAGGAAAACAATAGAATGGGAAAGGCTAGAGATCTCTTCCAGAAAATTAGAGATACCAAGGGAACATTTCATACAAAGATGGGCACAATAAAGGACAGAAATGATATGGACCTAACAGAAGCAGAAGATATAAGAAGAGGTGGCAAGAAGACATAGAAGAACTATACAAAAAAGATCTTCATGACCCAGATAATCACAATCTAGATCACTGACCTAGAGCCAGACATCCTGGAATGTGAAGTCAAGTGGGCTTTAAGAGTCATCACTACTAACAAAACTAGTGGAGGTGATGGAATTCCAGGTGAGCTATTTCAAATCCTAAAGGATGGTGCTGTGAAAGTGCACCATTCAATATTCCAGAAAATTTGGAAAACTCAGCAGTGGCCACAGGACTGGAAAAGGTCAGTTTTCATTCCAATTCCAAAGAAAGGCAATGCCAAAGAATGCTCAAACTGCCACACAATTGCACTCATCTCACACGCTAGTAAAGAAATTCTCAAAATTCTCCAAACCAGGCTTCAACAGTGCATGAATCATTAAATTCCATATGTTCAAGTTAGATTTAGAAAAGGCAGAGGAACCAGAGATCAAATTGCGAACATCCTCTGGATCATCGAAAAGGCAAGAGTGGTCCAGAAAAACATCATTTTCTGCTTTATTGACTATGCCAAAGCCTTTGACTGTGTGGATCACAATAAACTGTGGAAAATTCTGAGAGAGATGGGAATACTATACCACCTGACCTGCCTCTTGAGAAATCTGTATGCAGGTCAGGAAGCAACAGTTAGAACTGGACATGGACCAGCAGACTGGTTCCAAATAGGAAAAGGAGTAAGTCAAGGCTGTATATTGAAAACCTGTTTATTTAAATTATGTGCAGAGTACATCATGAGAAACGCTGGGCTGGAGGAGGGACAAGCTGGAATCAAGGTTCCTGGGGGAAATATCTATAACCTCAGATATGCAGATGACACCATCCTTATGGCTGAAAGTGAAGAAGAAATAAAGAGCCTCTTGATGAAAGTGAAAAGGAGAGTTAAAAGTTGGCTTAAAACTCAACATTGAGAAAAGTAAGATCATGGCATCTGGTCATGTCACTTCATGGCAAACAGATGGGGAAATCAACGGAACCATGAGAGACTTTATTTTGGGAGGCTCCAAAGTTAATGTAGGTGGTGGCTGCAGCCATGAAAGTAAAAGACTCTTGCTTCTTCGAAGAAAAGACGTGACCATCCTAGACAGCATACTGAAAAGCAGAGACTTTACTTTGCCAACATAAGTCTATCTAGTGAAAGCTATGGTTTTTCCAGTAGTTATGTATGGATGTGAGAGTTGGACAAAAGAAATCTGAGCTCTTAAGAATTGATACTTTTGAACTGTGGTGTTGGAAAAGACTCTTGAGAGTCCCTTGGGTTGCAAGGAGATCCAGCCAGTCCATTCTAAAGGAAACCAATCCTGTATATTCATTGGAAAGACTGACACTGAATCTGAAACTCCAGTATTTTGGCCACTTGATGCAAAGAACTGACTCATTTGAAATGACCCTGATGCTGGGAAAGACTGAAGGCAGGGGTGGGGGACAACAGGGGATAAGACGGTTGGATGGCATTGCCGTGTCAATTGACAAGAGTTTGAGTAAACTCTGGGAGTTGGTGATGGACAGGGAGGCCTGGCATGCTTCGGTCCAAGGGGTCGCAAAGAGTCGGACATGACTGAGTGACTGAACTGAACTGAATCTTGCATCATGCTAATTTGCAGAGTTTATTTGCTCTAACAGTGTTTTTGTGTAGTTTTTAGGATTCTCTATATAAAGTATCATGTCATCTGCAAATAATGACTTTTTACCACATCCCTTCCAATTTCTATAACTATTTTTTCTTTCTCTTGTATAATTGCTGCGGCTCTGACTTCCAATACCATGTTCAATAAGAACAGTGACAGTGGGTATGCTAGTCTTGTTCCCAAATTTACTGAAAGGCTTTCAGGCTTTTCACCATTGAGTATTATTTTGATTATGGGTTTATCATAAATGACTTTTATTATGTGGACACATATTACCTCTATATCCATTTTAGTGAGACTTTTTTTCTTATCATGAATTGATGTTGAATTTCATCAAAAGATTTTTCCATGTCTATGGAGATGATCATGTAGTTCTTTGATTTGTTAATGTGGTGTATCATATTGGTTGATTTGCATACATTGAAATATCCTTGCTACTCTGGAACAAATCCAATTTGATCATGGTGTGTAATTCTCTTTATGTATTGGAATTGTTTGCTAATATTTTGTTGAGGATATGTGCATCTATATTCATCAGATATTGGCCTGTAATTTAATCTTCTTTAGTGTTCTTGGTTTTGATATGAGGATGATGATGGCTTCATAGAAAGAATTTGGGAGGGTTCTCTCCTCTTCAATTTTTTGGAGTAGTTTGGGAAGGATAGTATAATTTTTTCTTTTTATGTTTGGTAGAATTTCATAGAGAAGCCATATGATCCTAGACTTTTGTTTGCAGAGATTTAATTTTTTAAATAACAGATTCTATTTCACTTCATTGATCATTGTGTTCAAATTATACATTTCTTTTTGGTTCAGTTTTGACACACTGTATGTTTCTAGAAAATTATGCATTTCTTGTGTGGCTCATGTGCTCAGTGTCCAACTCTTTGTGATGCCATAGGCTGTAGTATGCCAGGTTCTTCTATCCATGGAATTTTCCAGGCAACAATTCTGGAGTGGATAGCCATTTCCTACTCCAGGGGATCTTGCCAACTCAGGGATTGACCTCACAACTCTTGTGTCTCCTACACTGCACGCAGATTCTTTACCACTGAGCCACCTGGGGAGGCACACTTCTTCCCAATTATCCAATTTGTTGTCAATTAACTGCTCATGGTTTTCTCTTAGGATTTCTTTTTTTATTATTGTTATTTTGCATTTCTTTGGTATCAGTTGAGATTTCTTCTCTTTCATTTCTTATTTTCTTTAATTGAGTTCTCTATCTTTTCTTATTGGTGAGTCTGAGGGAAGGTTTGTCAGTTTTGTCTGTCTCTTCCAAATAAATATTTAAAAGCCCAGCTCTTGGTTTTATTGATCTTTTTACTGTTTATATTTTATATCCTCTCTGATATTTATTCTTCCTTCCTTCTGCAGACTTTAGATTTTGTTTTCTTTTTCTGATTCTTTCAGTTGGTGTGCTGTGCTTAGTCACTCAGTTGTGTATGACTCTTTGCGACTCCATGGACTGTAGCCTGCCAGGCTCCTCTGTCCATGGGGATTCTCTAGGCAAGAATACTGGAGTATGCTGCCATGCCTTCCTCCAAGGGATCTTCCCAACCCAGGGATCGAACCCAGGTCACGCTCATTACAGGTGGATACTTTACCATCTGAGCCACCAGGGAAACCCTTTTTAGTTGGTAGTTTGGGTTGTTTTTCAAGATATTTTCTTGTCTGTTGAAGAAGGCCTATATTGTTATGGACTTCCCTCTTAGAATTTTTGCTAAATCCCATAGATTGTGTAAGGTTCCATTTTCATTTTCCTTTGTCTCAAGGTATTTTCTGATTCATTCTTTGATTTCATCATTAAACCATTAGTTTATAATAACATGTTTTTAATTTCCATGTATTCATTCTTTTCCTATTTTTCTTTCTGTGATCATTTCAAGTTTCACACTACTGTGGTCAGAAAAAAATGTTTGAAATGATTTCTATCTTAAATTTGTTGAGGTTTACTTTATGACCTACTGTGTGGTCTACTATAGAGAGCATTCCATGCATGCTTGAAAAATATGTTTATTCTTGGGTTCTTTTGGATATAATTCCCTGTGGATGTCAATTTCGTCCAACTGATACTCTGTGTCATCTAGGACTTCTGTTGCCTTATTGATTTTTCTCTCTGGATTATCTGTCCATTGATATCAATGAGGTGTTAAAGTATCCTACTCTTCTTATATCATTATCAGTTTCTCCCTTTAGGTGTTTTAGTATTTGTTTCATATATGTTGATGCTCCAATTGATAGAGTTAATTCTTAGGTAGGTTCATAAGGAATCCAGAGCTCTTTGAGGAGGAAAAGGGGGTCTGGGACACTCGAGGATGAAAACGGTATCTGAGGTCCTTGAAGAGTTTTAGTTCAGTCCCTCAGTGGTGTCCAGCTTTTGGTGACCCCATGGACTGCAGGACATCAAGCTTCCTTGTCCATTGCCAACTCACAGAGCCTCCTCAAACTCATGTCCATCACGCCAGTGATGCCATCCAACCATCTCATCCTCTGTCGTCCACTTCTCCTCCTGCCTTGAATCTTTCCCAGCATCAGAGTCTTTTCACATGAGTCAGTTCTTCATATCCGGTGGCCAAAGTATTGGAGTTTCAGTTTCAACATCAGTCCTTCCAATGAACACCCAGGATGGATTTCCTTTAGGATAGACTGGCTGGATCTCCTTCCAGCCCAAGGGACTCTCAACAGTCTTCTCCAATACCACAGTTCAAAAGTATCTGTTCTCCAGTGCTCAGTTTTCTTTATAGTTCAACTCTCACATCCATACATGACTACTGGAAAAACCATAGCTTTCACTAGACAGACTTTTGTTGGTCAAGTTATGTCAGTCACCATCTGCAGTGATTTTGGATCCCAAAAAATGAAGTCTCTCATCATTTCCACTGTTTCCTCATCTATTTGCCATGAAGTGATGGGACCTGATGCCATAATCATAGTTTTCTGAATGCTGAGTTTTAAGCTACCTTTTTCACTCTCCTCTTTCACTTCATCAAGAGGCTTTGTAGTTCTTCACTTTCTGCTTGAAGAGGATAAAAGGACAAACTTTTTTTTCTACATTCCTTCTTCCTAATCACATTAGACGTTCTTTTCTTAAACTCTGAGTTATTATGACATCACTCTTTAAGAACAACTTTCTTTAAGCCCAGAGTTAACGATTATAGAACAAAACAACTCATCTTGCTGAAGGGTATGTTTTTCCTTAAGCTCTGTGCTAATGATTACATAAGGAGTTCATGATCTGAGCCACAGTCAGCTCCCGGCCTTGTTTTTGTTGACTGTATAGAGCTTCTCCATCTTTGGCTGCATAGAATATAATCAATCTGATTTCGGTGTTGACCATCTGGTGATGTCCACGTGTAGAGTCTTCTCTTGTGTTGTTGGAAGAGGGTGTTTGCTATGACCAGTGCATTTTCTTGGCAAAACTCTATTAGTCTTTGCCCTGCTTCATTCCGCATTCCAAGGCCAAATTTGCCTGTTACTCCAGGTGTTTCTTGACTTCCTACTTTAGCATTCCAGTCCCCTATAATGAAAAGGACATCTTTTTTGGGTGTTAGTTCTAA
>SJYT01057674.1:282490-328263 GCA_006410635.1 Cephalophus harveyi | reverse complement strand
AAAGGCAAAGATCCCTGCTCTCTTGGAAGTTACATTCTGCTGGAGGAAAAAATAAATGTACAAGGAAAATATACAATATGTGAAAAGATAGGGATTGTTATGAGGGAAAAGAAAACAGGGAAGAAAAATTTGCAGTGCTAGGAGCTAGCTGGTAATTTTAACAGATGATCAGGGAGCTGCTGACTGAGAAGATGACAATGGTACACAGACCTGGGAGAGGTCCCAAGAGGGAGCTATCCAACTGTCTGAAGAAAGAGCACCAGGGGAGAGGAAACAGCAAAGTGCAGACACCCACAGGCTAGAGCATGTCTCGCATGTCCAAAAACGAACAAGGAGGTCATGGAAACTGAAGGAGGAGAGGAGAGAGGAGTCATTGCCGAGGGCAGAGAAGTCATGGAGGGGACTGATGCTAAGGTAGGGCCTTAGAGGTGGTTGTAGGGATTTTGGTTTTCTTCCCAGCCGGCTGGTACTCTGATTTTACTTACACTTTGGAAAAATTATTATGTTGTGTTCAGAAGAAACTGAATGGGGACTAGTAGGAGCCTCTTAAATCAGTCAGTTCAGTTCAGTCACTCAGTTTTCTCCGAATCTTTGCGATCCCATGGATTGCAGCACGCCAGGCCTCCCTGTCCATCACCAACTCCCAGAGTTTATTCAAACTCATGTCCATTGAATCAGTGATACCATCCAACCATCTCATCCTCTGTCGTACCCTTCTCTTCCTGCCTTCAATCTTCCCCAGCATCAGGGTCTTTTCCAATGAGTCAGTNAGAGTCGGACACAACTGAAGCGACTTAGCAGCAGCAGCAGCAGCAGCAAGCTCTAATAAGGATCTTTTTCGTTTGAAAAGTAAAGTAGAAAAATCCTCCATTATAATTACTTATTTCTCATCTACATAACTAATTTAACAGGCTTATAGCAACATCCTGATAATCCTTAGGCATGATTATAATATAAAAAAAGGAGTGTTTTTTTTTTTCAAAAATAATCAACATTAATAAATTAGTAAGATCTTCAAATTTCAGAAATTTATTCCATAACTTCCATCACATTTTAAAATAATTTGCTGATTATAGGGCTCTGTGATTATTTAAACTCAAACACAGTTTTTTTTAATAAAATTAATTTTAAAATGTCTAAATTGCTTGTGTTTAATATATGTATGTATGTCAAATGTGTAAGAATGTGAATCTCCTCATCCACTGTGATAAAATGAATTCATGCATTTATATATTCAATTATTTAATCATTCAACAAATAGTGTCTACTGTGCCTGTCCCAGGCACTATGCTATCACATAATGATGAATGAGGTATGTATCCTAATCTCATGCAACTCATGAAAGAGGACACAATTCAAATAAAGAGACAGACAATATAATAAGGTAAATAGTACATAAGATCCTCATAGGATAGTCTCCAGGTGGCTCAGTGGTTAAGCATCTGCTTGCCAATGGAGGAGATGCAGGAGATATGGGTTCAATCCGTGAGTCAGGAAATTCCTTTGGAGGAGGAAATGCAACCCACTCCAGCATTCTTGCTGGAGACTCCCACAGACAGAGGAACCTGGAGAGCTATAGTCCATGGGGTCACAAGAGTCGGACATGATTTAGCGACTAAAGTACTACTACTACAGATATGAGAGTGGGACCATAAAGAAGGCTGAGCACCAAAGAACTGATGCTTTTGAACTGTGGTGCTAGAGAAGACTCTTCAGAGTCCCTTGAACAGCAAGGAGATCAAACCAGTCAATCTTAAAGGAAACCAACCCTGAATATNCATGGGGTCACAAGAGTCGGACATGATTTAGCGACTAAAGTACTACTACTACAGATATGAGAGTGGGACCATAAAGAAGGCTGAGCACCAAAGAACTGATGCTTTTGAACTGTGGTGCTAGAGAAGACTCTTCAGAGTCCCTTGAACAGCAAGGAGATCAAACCAGTCAATCTTAAAGGAAATCAATCCTGAATATTCATTGGAAGGATTTTGGCCACCTGATGCGAAGAACCAACTCATTGGAAAAGATCCTGATGCTGGGAAAGATTGAAGGCAGGAGGAGAAGGGAACAGAGGATGCGATGGTTGGAAGCCATCGCCAATTCGATGGGCATGAGTTTAAGC
Source organism: Cephalophus harveyi (assembly GCA_006410635.1). Taxonomy (NCBI): domain Eukaryota; kingdom Metazoa; phylum Chordata; class Mammalia; order Artiodactyla; family Bovidae; genus Cephalophus; species Cephalophus harveyi. The sequence continues at coordinate 326,141 of SJYT01057674.1, read as the reverse complement.
AAACTCCAGGAGACAGTGAAGGACAGGGAAGCCTAGCATGCTTCTGTGCGTGGGTTCACAAGGAGTTGGGTACAACTAAGTGACTGAACAATGAACAACAATCATGCTAGCTTCTATAAGGTGCCCAATTGGGTTGCAAGAGTTGGACACAACTTAGTGACTAAAGTACTACTACTGCAGATATGAGAGTGGGACCATAAAGAAGGCTGAGCACCAAAGAACTGATGCTTTTGAATTGTGGTGCTAGAGAAGGCTCTTAAGAGTCCCTTGAACAGCAAGGAGATCAAATCAGTCAATCTTAAAGGAAACCAACCCTGAATATTCATTGGAAGGACTGATGCTGAATCTGAAGCTCCAATACTTTGGCCACCTGATGCAAAGAACCAACTCATTGGAAAAGACCCTGATGCTGGGAAAGACTGAAGGCAGGAGGAGAAGGGAACAGAGGATGCGATGGTTGGAAGCCATCGCCAATTTGATGGGCATGAGTTTAAGCAAACTCCAGGAGACAGTGAAGGACAGGGAAGCCTGGCATGCTTCTGTGCATGGGTTCACAAGGAGTTGGGTACAACTAAGTGACTGAACAATGAACAACAATCATGCTAGCTTCTATAAGGTGCCCAATGACAGATGAGGAAAACAAAGCATGTAGAATTTAGATGCCTGCAGTTTAACTGCATTTTCTACACTGTAAATGGCAGGAGTTGTCATTTGAACCTGTGTGATCTGGCTTCAAAATTGCTCTTACTCATTATTTTATTTTGTATCTCAATGAATATAATCCATATGTTGCCTGATACACAGTTAGAGTCAATAAATATTCACTGAATGTGAATGCACTGTATCAGTAACAATTTCGTTCCAAAACTAGAAATAACTCTTCATCAAGTAACTTTTAAGCAGTTTGGAAAAACATCCAAGAAGCCAAAAATGAATTTTCACGTGGGGAAGGTGGGGAGGCCAAGCAGGTAATTTAGCCCAGTTACAGGGAGAGTGGCCACCGCTGTTCTCTTTCTGCTCCCTGCTATCTCTAAGATTACCAAGCAAAATCCACCAGCTTCTGAAGCAGTCCAAACACAGAACCAGAGAGTTAACACCAATTTTCTTGTTCAAATGCCCCATATGCCAGACTCTGATTAGCTCTTTTGACATCAGTGCACAAACCAATTCATGATGGTTTGCCTTCTGGCTTATCATGATCTATAATAGAGCACAGACTCAAACAAAATGAAATACTACAGTGCCAAACCTATTCTGGGGACTTCCCTGGTGGCTCAGAGGGTAAAGCGTGTGCTTACATTGTGGAAGTCCTGGGTTCAATCCCTGGGTCGGGAAGATCCCCTGGAGAAGAAAATGGAAACCCACTCCAGTATCCTTGCCTGGAAAATCCCTTCTATAATAGAGCACAGACTCAAACAAAATGAAATACTACAGTGCCAAACCTATTCTGGGGACTTCCCTGGTGGCTCAGAGGGTAAAGCGTGTGCTTACATTGTGGAAGTCCTGGGTTCAATCCCTGGGTCGGGAAGATCCCCTGGAGAAGAAAATGGAAACCCACTCCAGTATCCTTGCCTGGAAAATCCCGTGGACAGAGGAGCCTGGTAGGCTACAGTCCATGGGGTCACAAAGAGACACAACTGAGCACTCACACATGCCCTGCTTCAGTAGAACATGTACAGTGCTGTCTGGTATTGAGTACCGAGTAAATTGGGTGCTCCAGGCAGAGAGTGTAAAGGGCCCCATCCATGTGATAGACAGAAAATGATAAATAACTTTCAAGCAAAAAGGATAAATCTGTTTTTTGTTTTCTAATAATATCAAGAGGGGAAAAAGACACCTAAAGCAATAACAATGTGAGTTTTTGTGATAATGCAGTGAGGGTTTTAGAGTTTGGGTTTAAGTCATCAGTGCTAATGCTAGGCCCTAACAATCAGATACTTGGCTTTTAATTCACAATCTGGAATAGGAAACAATTGATCAGGTCAGTTCATGAATTTAAAACTGAGATCTCTGCATAAAGCTAAACTCTGGAAGGGCTAAATCTTCCACAGACTAGGAACTAAAATCTCTACCTGTGCAATCACAGAAAGAAGTAGAAGACATAGCTTTGTCCAAGGCTATAAATGGAAAACAAAACAAAATGGGAAAAAGAAAGCATTTTTTAAAATAAGAAATCAAAGCTCAAAGCTTGTTTCATACAGGACGTGATATACAAATTTCACTCTTCATGGTGCAGGAATTTTGACCTGGACGTTATATCATAAAAATTGACCTTACATGATGAAATCCTTTGGATATCTAGTAGAATCAAATGAAGATGCAAAACTACTCTGAAGGAATACTTCCAGCCCAGTTACTGTATACAGCGTCCCACTTGTGAAAAAGCCCCTATCATGATGAGCTCTGTGACTCTCCTCACCACCACTATAAAAATCATCCACTTTGAGTGACAGAAATTATAACAAATAGGAGCATCAGCATCCATGAGAACTTGAGATAAAACGACAATTTGAAAAGGACCATAAAATATCAGTTCAGTTCAGTTCAGTCGCTCAGTCATGTCCGACACTTTGCGAGCCCATGAATCGCAGCACGCCAGGCTTCCCTGTCCATCACCAACTCCCGGAGTTCACTCAAACTCACGTCCATCAAGTTGGTGATGCCATCCAGCCATCTCATCCTTTGTAATCCCCTTTTGCCCCTGCCCCCAATCCCTCCCAGCATCAGAGTCTTTTCCAGTGAGTCAACTCTTTGCATGAGGTGGCCAAAGTACTGGAGTTTCAGCTTCAGCATCATTCCTTCCAAAGAACACCCAGGGCTGATCTCCTTCAGTCCTCCTGCCCCCAATCCCTCCCAGCATCAGGGTCTTTTCCAATGAGTCAACTCTTCACATGAGGTGGCCAAAGAATTGGAGTTTCAGCTTCAGCATCATTCCTTCCAAAGAACACCCAGGGCTGATCTCCTTCAGAATGGACTGGTTGGATCTCCTTGCAGTCCAAGGGACTCTCAAGAGTCTTCTCCAACACCACAGTTCAAAAGCATCAATTCTTTGGCACTCAGCTTTCTTCACAGTCCAACTCTCACATCCATACATGACCACTGGAAAAACCATAGCCTTGACTAGACGGACCTTTTTTGGCAAAGTAATGTCTCTGCTTTTCAATATGCTGTCTAGGTTGGTCATAACTTGCCTTCCAAGGAGTAAGTGTCTTTTAATTTCATGGCTGCATTCACCATCTGCAGTGATTTTGGAGCCCCAAAAAATAAAGTCTGGCACTGTTTCCACTGTTTCCCCATCTATTTGCCATGAAGTGATGGGACCAGATGCCACGATCTTTGTTTTCTGAATGTTGAGCTTTAAGCCAACTTTTTCACTCTCCTCTTTCACTTTCATCTAGAGGCTTTTTAGTTCCTCTTCACTTTCTGCCATAAGGGTAGTGTCATCTGCATATCTGAAGTTATTGATATTCTCCCAGCTTATCTCCATAAAATATAAGCAAAATGATGAGAAAACTCTGTGTGTTTTATTTACCTTTGTATCGTCAGTGTTGAGGATAATTCTAGAATTTGCTGGATGGATTATTATGTTTAAAACAAAGAGATTCAAAGGAAAACAGAGTTATTAACAATAATTTTTTAAAAAAGAAGAGAAAACAAAAAGTTTACAGGCAAAGTGGAAAAAAGCAAAGTTGCACTTTCTGGAAATGAAAATTATAGATGTTAAAATTTAAAGACATAGGAGAGGGTATAGGGAAAATTAGACAAAACCATGCTCAAGAAGAAAGATCTGAGGATAGTTCCTCAAACGAGGCACAAGTGAAAAAGAGATAGAAAATATGGGAGAGTAAGAGATATGGAGAATGAAATGATACAATCTATCTGAAATAAGATTTCCAGAAGGAGTTGATAGAATAGGGAAGAGATAATTAAGGAGGTAATGACTGAGGGATTTTGAGTTAATAAAATATGTGAATCCCCAGATTGAAATCCACAGAGTTCTGATCTGATTACATACAAATAAATCCATTTTTAGACATAATGAACAAATGAATTAGAATTAGTTGGACAACAGAGATTTTCAAAGTGCTGAGAATAAATAATTGTCAGACTAGAATTCTAATTCAAAATTGCTAAATTAATAATGAACATTGAGGCTAAAATAAAGACATTTTCAGGCAAAGACTGCAAAAGTTTCTATTTTGCAAAGACACTCTCTGATCTACTGAAGAGTATACTTCAGTATACTGAAGAAATTGAAACTAGGTAGAAAAAATGTGAGACATAAGCAGTGGTGAGCAAAGAATTGCTGAGCAGATAGGCAAATGTAAATAATTGATGGCTTTAAAAATAACTTTGGGGCAGCTAACAGAATGATATAAATAAAATACAAGACAGGTATAAGGGTATTGTTAGGGGGAAGACCTGTGCATAGGCATTCTCAAGTTTTTGTTTAATAGAGCAGAGTAGAAATTTCCTTAACTTACTATTTTGTTAGGGTAAAATATGCATACAACTTAAAATAGAAGGGCTTCCCTGGTGGCTCAGCTGATAAAGAATCCACATACAGTGCAGAAGACCTGGGTTTAATCCCTGGATTGAGAAGATCCCGTAGAGAATGGAACAGCTACCAACTCCAGTATTCTGGCCTAAAGAATTCCATGGACTACTGTCTGTGGACTTGCAAAGAGTCGGACACAACTGAGCAACTTCCACTAAAATAAAAGAGTAATTAGATTGTAAATAGGTACAACTTTGAAATTAGTAGATGAATTTACTAATTCATTAAATTATGAGTTAAAAAATTGATTAAAAAATTGATCAGGCCATTGGTAAGAAAAAATACATAGAAAAAAGTATAAATTAAAAAACAATCTAAGCAGAAAATGCTGTGTATGTAAAAGCCTGAAAGTCAGGGAAAGCAGTTATGTTTGGAGCTGTAAATAGTTCTCAGTGGCTGAAAATGAGGCTGTTTGGGGTACACAGTTGGGAAAGGATTAGGGTGTAAGGCAAGATGAGGTTAGAAAGCTGATCAGGAGTCATAAAGATCATCGTGTGTGTGTGCTTTGTCGCTCAGTCATTATCTGACTCTTTGCAATCCCATGGACTGTAGCCTGCCAGGCTCCTCTGTTCATAGAGATTCTCCAGGCAAGTGTACTGAAGTAGGTTGCTGTGCCCTCCTCCAGGGGATCTTCCCAACCCAGGGACTGAACCCAGGTCTCCCGCATTGCAGGCAGATTCTATACCGACTGAGCCACCAGGGAAGCCCAAAGATCATCATATTCCATTTCAAAAGCCACACGAGTGTTTTTTAATATAAGTGAAGTCACCAGATTCATGTGCATTGAAAGAGCAATCCTGCTGTGTGCAGCAACATGGATGGACCTTGAGGGTATTTTGCTAAGAGAGAAAGTCAAAGAGGGAAAGATAAGCACTGTGTGATATTACATAAATGTGGCATATAAAAAACCTGAATTCATAGAAACAAAGTGTATCATGGTGGTTACCAGAGGCTACAGTATGGGGAATTAGGGAGATTCTGGTTAAACCACAGCAGTTCCCAACATCTTGGCACCAGGGATTTGTTACATGGAAGACAATATTTCCACAGATGGGGGTGGAGGGATGGTTTGGGGATGATTCAATTACATTACATTTATTGTGCACTTTATTTCTATTACGATTACATCAGCTCCACCTCAGATCATCAGGCATTAGATCTTGGAGGTTGGGAACCCTTGGATTAAAGGATACAAACTTGCAGCTTGCATTAATAAATATTAATAAAAAGTTAATGGAGATCTAATGTACAGCATGATGATTATAGTCAACTGTATTATATACTTCAAAGTTGCCAAGAGAGTACATCTGAAATTTTCTTACCACAAAAAAGAAACTATGATTATCTGACATGATAAAGATGTTAGCAAAAACTTCAGCTATAAACATATTGCAATAAATAAAGGAATTAAATCAACAGCATTGTACACTTCAGACTTACATAATGTTACATGTCCATTATATGTCAACTAAAAAAATAAAGATCATTCTTGCCACAGTAAATAATCCTTGGAAAAGAGAGACTGGAAGCAAGAATACCAATTAGCCGAGTGAAACAAAATGTCCTGATGTTAAGGTGGTAGCAGTGGGAACAAAGACAGTTACAGGTTGGAGAAACAAAGCTGAAGAACTGATATAACGCAGAAAATGAAGTGGGTGGTAAACAGGGAGGAGACATAATAGGTGGAACCAAGGCTTTTGGTTTGACTATTGTAGTGAAGATTCACTAAGACACCAAACAGGTAATTAGGACTTAATGGTTGCTAACTTGTCAGAAATTTGTGAGGCCCTGTTGGGAACATTTACACTCCAGGAATTGGCACAAAGTATATTCAGGGTTGGTTTTTATTTTCAAGTGTCTGACTGAGATTTGGATGTTAGTTCTAGAGATACTGATAAGACATCCAAATAAAGGTGTTTGGTAGATAGCAGATTAAAGGTATGTTGGAGACAGAGATGTTGGATTCAGATCTTGTGGGTAACTGAATTATTTATTTACTAACTGAATTTATTTACATATTTGAAAAGAATAGTCACAATAACCTGGACCATGATAACTTGTTAATATTTTTGGTGCTTCAGAAAGATAGACTGATTTTTCCTTGGCTTTGAAACATATGAAAAAGTGAAAGTGTTAGTCATCCAGTATTGACTTAACCCGCCAGGCTTCTCTGTCTATGGAATTCTCCAGGCAACAATACTGGAGTGGGATGTCATTCCCTTCTCCAGGGGATCTTCCTGACCCAGGGATCAAACCTAAGTCTCCTTTGCAGGTAGATTTTTTTTTTTTTTTTTTACCATCTGATCCACTAGGGAAGCCCTATCTAGAACTAAATGTATTTATCTGTTTATAGAATATACTCGGGATGCATTTGGGCATAATTCTTTATTTTTAAAACACATTATATTTAAAAAAAAGTAAAAAACTGTAGTTTATTTTTCATTAGTTTGTGCTTCTTCTTATTTCATTTAACAAATTCTTATCAAGTAAACTTGGAATAGACTATACTAGTTATTAGCATATTATCTATCAGCTCCAAATCCACCTCCCTCACCTCCCCATTTTGTGATACTGGAGCTGGACCCTATGAACATTTCTCCTTTGTCAAGGTAACTCAGTGTTGCTGCTGCTGCTGCTGCTGCTGCTGCTAAGTCGTGTCTGACTCTGTGCGACCCCATAGATGGCAGCTCACCAGGCTCCCCCGTCCCTGGGATTCTCTAGGCAAGAACACTGGAGTGGGTTGCCATTTCCTTCTCCAGTGCATGAAAGTGAAAAGTGAAAGTGAAGTCGCTCAGTCGTGTCCGACTCTTCATGACCCCATGGACTGCAGCCCACCAGGCTCCTCCATCCATGGGATTTTCCAGGCAAGAGTACTGGAGTAGGGTGCCATCGCCTTTCCGAACTCAGTGTTAGATTTTGTCAATAGAGGACACTGGGGAATACTATATGTTAGAGCACAGGAAAGGGCTTCTTTATTTTTTTTTTTAATTGAAATATAGTTAATTTGCAATACTGTTATTTTTGGGTGTACAGCAAAGTGAATTGGTTATATGTATATATGTTGAATTTTTTCCATTACAAATGATTACAAGATATTGAATATAGTTCCTATGCTACATAGTAAATCCATAGTGTTTATCTATTTTATATATGGTAGTGTATATTTGTTAATCCCATGCTCCTAATTGATCCCTTCTTCCTTCTCCTTTGATAACTAAATTTGTGTTTTATGTGTGAGCCTGTTTCTGCTTTGTAAACATGTTCATTTGTACTGGTTTTTAGAGTACATATATGTCATATCATGATATTTGTCTTTGTGACTTATTTCACTTAGTATGGTATTCTCTAAGTCCACCAGTGTTGTTGCAAATGGCATCATTTTGTTCATTTTTATGGGGGAGTAATAATTACCACATCTTCTCTATCCATTTGTCTGTCGATGGGCACTTTTAGGTTGCTTCCATGTCTTGGCTACTTTAAATGATGCTGCAGCGACAATTGTGGTTCATGTATCTTTTCAAGTTAGAGTTTTCATCTTTTCCAGACATATACCCAGGAGTGGGATTGCTGCATCATATGGTAACTCTATGTTTAGTTTTTAAAGGAACATCCCTACTGTTTTCCATAGTGGATATACAAATTTACAACAACAATATGGGATATTTCCCTTTTCTCCACACCCTCTCTAGCATTTATTGTTTGTAGATGTTTTTGATGATGGTTATTGTGATTGGTGTGAGGTGATAACTCATTGTAGTTTTGATTTGCATTTCTCTTACAATCAGTGATATGAAGTATCTTTTCCATGTATCTGGGGACCATCTTTATGTCTACTTTGGAAAAAAGTCTATTTAGATCTTTTCTTTCTGTTTCTAATATGACACTTCTTAGCATGCATGTGGGGAACCCAACGCTACTGGCCCTTCAGTGAGTTTTTCCCCTCAATTTTTGGAGAATTTCTCTAGCACCCCAGTGGTTGTGGGTTGACTCTACTCTATGCCACCCAGCAGGTAACTTCTTGTGTACAGAACTCTGATGTCAACCCAGATTGTGGCTTCCAATGAGCCAGCTCCGAGCTACGATACCCCAGGCAGACCTTTCCTGAAAGTCTGAATATCAGTCTTGTGACAAGGGAATGGAAGAGCTTACAATGTGGCCCTTCTTTAGATTTTCTCTATTAGCCCTAGAGGTAGAACTTTCCCCCTAAATTTTTTATTTGTGTAGATTTCAGAAAGTTGATTTTCTAAGGAGGTGTGCTTTGGGGGAAGGACTCATCAGCAGAGGCAGTTACTGGGAAGGCTAGTAGACAACCTTTCCAGCAACCGAGGGAATAAGTCCTTTAGTCTTGAAAGTCTTGAAAAGGAATATAGAAGGCACAGAGCAGAATTGGTAATACGTATATTTTTTGTGTTTCATAGACAAAAACTGTATCATCCATCTCTCTTTAGCAGGAATGACCCTGCTTTGCAGCGTTGTCCATCAATAAATTTGTAGAATTGAAGCAAAATCATATGCATGATCCTGGGATAGTGGGTATAAAGAGAAAATTAAGACATGGTATCAGTTTTTAATGACAGTTAGTGTCAGACTGGGAGACCAAAATATAAGTTTTAAAAGGAAGCAGTGTAAGTGAATAGCGTTGTCCATCAATAAATTTGTAGAATTGAAGCAAAATCATATGCATGATCCTGGGATAGTGGGTATAAAGAGAAAATTAAGACATGGTATCAGTTTTTAATGACAGTTAGTGTCAGACTGGGAGACCAAAATATAAGTTTTAAAAGGAAGCAGTATAAGTGAAAAGAAAATGTAAGTAACAGTTTGATGCAACAGCAGAACAGATGCCACAAGGAATTATATTACATGATTAATCGCCAAATGAGCCACATTAAATCTTTGCTGGAACAAATAAAAATAAATTACCAAATTAATGATATAGACAATTATTGCTACAGGAGTTTAGTTTGAGTGGAAAGTTAGGAAAACTGAGCAGTTGGAGGTAAGGTTGAAAGGCCTATAAATAAGGAATTTAAACTTTCTTCCAGGATCCTAGAAATGTTTGAAGGTGTTGACAGAAGTATTGTGAAGAACTTAGTGAGAAATTGGGCTGGCAGTAGTATAGTAGCTTGAAGTAGGAGACTAGGGATGGTAGGCCACTAATAGGCAATTTTCAAAGTCTAGACTTAGGTGACAGTGGTGAGACAGAAATGGAAGCAACTTTCTTTATTAGAACTTCCTAATTCTCTGCTCCATGTTGATTTTTCCTACTCATCTGCCCCAGGCCTTTTTGCTCAACACATTTTGGTCCTTAATAATTTGCTATAATGTGCTCGTCATAACAACAATAATTGAGATTTGTTTATTTATTCATATTTTACAGAGTGCTTTCAGTACTCATCTGACTCTTCCAAGAATACCATGAGGTGTGCAGGGCAGGAAATTTTATCACTGTTTTTACATATGAAAAGTAAAGTCCAGATGCTTAATATTATTACTCGTTTCTTATAACACTATAAACTTCTTCAAGCTACAAAGCTCATTTCTATCCTAGGATAGTGTCTTGAATATGAAAAGCTGTCAACAGATTTTAGTGGGAAGAATGGGAACTCATACTTGAGGTACTATGATTTCATAAAATTAGGTATTATAGAATATGCTGCCAAGAGATGACTCCAAGTAATATTAAAGTTGACTTTTTTTCATTTTTTACTTCCGAATGAGCAAGGTTTAATCTTTGAATAGATGACAGCTTCATATGTTACTGCAGGTGTAATATCACATTTGAGAAACGTTTTTTCTCATGCTATAGGAAAATATTACAGAAAATACAGATGGAATGTTCTATATAAGTATTTCTCTAAAATGAATACAGCCCTCTCCTAAGAAAAATATATCTATATTTCTATATACTCTCATCTCAGGGAAGTAAGACTTATATGTAAGAGTAAAATTAACATGGGAGCATACATTAACTAGCTCATAATTTCTGATAATCATAATAGGTGATTTTCTAAATTTAGTAAGTTACTTCCCAGGTGGTGCTAGTGGTAAAGAACCCACCTGCCATTACAGGAGACATAAGAGACATGGGTTTGCTCCCTGGTTTGGGAAGATTCCCTGGAGGACATTGCAATCCACTCCTGTATTCTTGGGTGGAGAATCCCTATGGACAGGGAAGCCTGGTAGGCTACAGTCCATAGGATTGCAGAGTCAGATATGACTGAATCAAATTAGCACACATGCACTTTTTAAAAGATACCTTCAGAAGAAAACAATTAGATGACAATTTAGTAATAACAATAGAGGCAGCATGAAAGTGTGGAAACAAGCACTGGAATGAGCTTTGATATTCTACCTTTACCAGTTATTTATTTCATAGCAGCATGAGAAAGTCAAACAGTGATGGAGTAGATGATTTCTGAATTTTCTTTAAGATATTAAATACATTTTTTCAGTTATTATTTAATATATAGCTGATACTAGTAACAGACAATAAGAAAGATATTTGTCCTCCTGGATCTTTTATACTGATATTGTGTATTTGGCGGATTTGTTGCATTACAGCTTGAAGTAGATAGAGTTTGTGCTTACAATAAAAGCATTATTTATTTCAAAAAAAGAAAAAGCAGAACTATGAAAATTGGCCTGAGGCTGGGAAGTATAGCGTATGTTTGAGGAAAAGTTAGCAGTGTATTTTACTTGGGTACTGGTAGAAATTTTAGAAGGTCTCAGAAACCATGTCAGAAAAGAATTTCAGTAAAGACACAACAAAATCCACTACTGAAGAGATCTTAAGGAGGAAGAAAACAGAAAATTGATTATCAGTTAGTCCTTGGTGTCTTCTGAGTAAAATTCAGTGGAGTAGCAAAGCAAAGCCAGATTTAAGAAATTTACAGTGTAGGTGTAGGTGGGTGGTAATAAAGTATAGGCAGTGGCATATGGGTTATGTTTAAAGAAATATTTGTAGTTTAGAAACATGGGTCAAGGAAAATAGGGTGGTGAGTTATAGAATGGCAGGAACATTTTTATGGTTTTTTGAAGGGAAAATAGAAAATATCGGTAGACAAAGAAGCATATGAGAATGGATTTGGGCAACATAATGATGTCTGGAAGCTAAGTCAGAGCAAACTTGGGTGGTTAAGCTTGAGGAAAATAGAAGTAAAAAAAAGAAGGTGAAGATGCAGAGAAACAAAGTATTGTTTGAACATCAACAGACTTTTCAAAATCAGGAAAAGTTTGAAATAGTTACTTTAGAGAACATGATGGGGAGATAAAAACAAGGAAACAAAAGGGTAAAAAAGGAAGAAAAGTCAAGAGAATGAGAAGATAATCTACAGACGGAAAATGTTTGCAAAAGGCACATCTGAGAGAGAACTGCTTTCCAAAACATACAAAGAACTAATATATCTTAAAAATAAGCAGGCAACCAAACTTTAAGGGCCACTCCAGTGTTCTTGCCTGGAGAATCCCAGGGATGGGGGAAGCCTGGTGGGCTGCCATCTCTGGAGTTGCACAGAGTCGGATGTGAGTGAAGAGACTTAGCAACAGCCGCAGCGGAGACCTTAAGAGGCACCTCACCAAATAAAACATACAGATAACAAGGATGAAAAAAATCTGACACATAACTTGACATTGGGGAAATTCAAATTAAAACAACAGTAAAATACCTTAACTCTCCTATTAGAATGGCCAAAATCCAGAACACCAGACCATCAAGTGCTGATAAGAATGTGGAGCAACAGTAACTCTCATACAGTGCTAGTGGAAATGCAGAATGGAGCAACCATTTTGGAAGACAGTTTAGTGGTTTCTTTCAAAACTATATATAGTTATACCACATGATCCAGTAATCATAGTCTTTGGTATTTACTTAAAGAAATAGAGACCTTGTGTCGACACAAAAGCCTGCACACATATTTACAGCAGCTTTATTTGTAATTGTCAAAACTTCGAAGCAATGAAGATGTCCTTTTAGTAGTGGAATGGATAAACAGTGGTACATCTGGATGATAAAATATTATTCAGGGTTAGAAAAAAAAAGAGATCTATCAAGTCATGTAATAACATGGAGGAAACTTAAATGTCTATTAACCAAATGATGAGAGTCAATCTGAAAAGGCTACATACTGTATCATTTCAACTACATGGTATTCTGGAAAGGGCAAAACTGTGTAAAAGATTACTGATTGTGAGGGGTTATTGGGAGGGGTGTGGTAGCAGGGATAGATAAGGATAGAGGAAGCTTAGGGCAGCAAAAATATTCTGTATGATGCAATAATGATGGATCCATGTCATTATAAATTTGTCCAAACCCATAGAATGTGTACCACCAAAAGTTATTTCCAATGTAAACTGTGCGTGCATGCTCAGTCGCTTCAGTCATGTCCGACTCTTTGCGACCCTATGGACTGTAGCCTTTCAGGCTCTCCTGTCCATGGAATTCTCCAGGCAATAATACTGGAGTGGATTGCCATTCCCTTCTCCAGGGGATCTTCCTGACCCAGGGATCAAACCTGGGTTGCCTGCATTGCAGGAGAATTCCTTACCGCTGAGCCACCGGGGAAGCCCCAATGTAAACTATGGATTCTGAAAAATTATGCTGTGTCAATGTAGGCTCATAAATTGTAAAACAAACAAACAAACAAACACCACTCTGGTGAGGGATGTTGATAATAGAGGAGGCTATGCATATGTGGGGATAGAGGGTATACCTGGACCTTCCTTTCAATGTTGCTGTGAACCTAGAACTGTTCTGAAAATAGCCTTTAAATATAGGGAAAAAATAATAATGATTGACACTCAGTAAATGTTCTCTAATAGGCCAGAGGTTTGGAGGGTGATACCTGGGGCAAGGGAGTTTTCCTATAAAGAGCCAGGTTTTAGAATTTGAAATTTAGAATTTGAAAGCCATCAACTCTATTGCAACTCTTTTACTCTGCTTTGTAGCATAAAAAAGCCTTAGACAATATTTAAGCCAAAAGTTGATGTTATATTCTTGCAAAAACAGATGGCAGGTTAGATTTGACCTAAGGGAAATGGTTTGTTGATCCAGATGATGCCAGTCTATTTGGTTACCAAACTAGCATGACTTTATGGCATTCCTGAATGTACAAACAGGGATTTCCTGGTTATAAAAACAAGAGTACACACCTAGATTTATGTATGTTTGTATGTAAATGTTTATATGTATGTATGCATATGTATTTTCATACACACATATACATACCAGAAGTCATCTGGAATCTCTAATTTCTTGAATTTGAATAAGATTGGCCTGTTATAGAGAGGCCTTCTATTCTTTTGGTTATCTCTGATCTACCAAATTCTTCCCTCTGTGTTTTGTGTTCCTTTCTTTACCTCTGCCTGGGGTCAGCCTAACTGGAATTCACAACTTCTTTTCCTTCACGCTGGAGCTCCAAATCCATGAATATGAAAACATTATATGAAACACTACTCTTCTTTCACTCAAGGTCTGTGAATCTGTTCAAGTCCTTGCATCATGATTCACATAGCAAACAATTTCAAACTTTTAACTAAATTTTAGACATTTATATTCTTACGAGGCCTTTCGGTCATCATGCCACCAAGAGCTTCTCAGATAAGTGGCCAATTGACCCAGACAGAATTGTTTTTAAACTGATTATTTTTTTCCTTTTTGTCTGTGTCTTTTCTGTTCACTCTCAGGCAAAATAAGTGAAAGAAGAAATAATTGTGTTGCAGAGAGAGAGAGTTGGGTATCTTTTTTCATTATTTTCATTTCTACCAACTACCATTTCCTGGAAATTCACCTTTTCATTTGAGAGGCTTAATTTGTTGTAAGGTGTATCAGGCTTTATTGTTTTAAACTAGGTTCTGAATTGCTAGACACCTGATTTATGTTCCTCTGTGTGATTACCACAACTCTCTATGGTTGGTATTGTCCTTTCCATTAAAAAAAAAAAATGACAGGAATAATTGAGGCAGATCAAGTGATGTGGTTGAAATGAAGAGCAAAAGTATATTTTTAGAAGTGAGTGAGTGGAACTTAGTATTTAGTGTTTCTGGGAGATGGGCTTGATGATATTCTAGGTTGAGATAAGAGATAATTAATAATACCCAGTTCACCTTCTGCCACCTCACCATAAAAGTACTCACAAAAGCCCTTAAATAGAGGCTATTTTAACTGTAAGGGAGGTAGGAACAATGATTAAGGCTCTTCTAAGTCTCAGGAGGGCTTTCCTTAAGAAAAATGCATGTGGTTTCTGAAATGCAATAACTAAAGTGGATGACTCTTTCTTGAAAAGTCTTTAGGTGATTTTAAGCAAATCCCTGTCAAACCTTGTGTTAATTTTAGTGTATGTATAAAAAAGACAGTAGTTGAATCACTATCACTTAGAATGATTAGTAGTGAATACTGAATTAGAATGTCAGGCTATTGGAAGGTAAAGCTTATGAGTACAGGGATTCTTTTGACTGTTTATACAGTGCTCTAGTCCCTGGCATTAAGTAGATCCTCAATACTAGTTTGTTGAATGAAATAATTTAGAACATTCTCAGTTTTAAAACAATATGGAGGCAATGGGATCTATTTTGGTAGAAAAGTGAGAAAGCATTGTAAGTTTCAGAGCAAGTTTAGTTTCCTGCGCTGTTCCCACACCTGCCCTATCTGTTGTTCCACTGGCATTATCTTTAGATCCATATTATAGCAAAGATTTTTTCCATCTTCAGTATAAGGTTTGTCTGGACTTCCCTGGTGGCTCAGACAGTAAAGCGTCTGTCTCCAATGTGAGAGACCTGGGTTCGTTCCCTGGGTTGGGAAGATTCCCTGGAGAAGGAAATGGCAATCCACTCCAGTACTCTTGCCTTGAAAATCCCGTGGACAGAGGAGCTTGGTGCAGGCTACTATTCATGGGGTCGCAAAGAGTCGGGCACGACTGAGTGACTTCACTTTCTTTTACTTTTCATTAAGAGATAGTATTTAAGTATCAGTGTAACAAAGATGTCATCAAGGCCACTTGGTCTTTTCCAGTAACTTTAGGGTTTTTTGGCAGGGGTGGGGATGGCGTTTTACCCAGTCATCGCTGGCTATAGTTGCTTGCTTTGAATTCTCCCATTTTTGTCAGATGTTGCAGCTGTTACTGCAGTCCTCAAATATGAAAAAAAAAAGTCTCCATTCTTTGATTACCCCAAAATACCACCCACATAAAGACAGAAAGTATAACTGAATTTGCTGAGTGCTTGAATGAGTAAAGGGAATGGCTATCCACTCCATTATTCTG
The DNA here is from genome assembly GCA_006410635.1 of Cephalophus harveyi. Taxonomy (NCBI): domain Eukaryota; kingdom Metazoa; phylum Chordata; class Mammalia; order Artiodactyla; family Bovidae; genus Cephalophus; species Cephalophus harveyi. The sequence continues at coordinate 310,325 of SJYT01057674.1, read as the reverse complement.
GCCTGGAAAATTCCATGGACTGTATAGTCCATGGGGTCACAAAGAGTCAGACATGACTGAGTGACTTTCACTGAAACTGAAACTGAATGAGCAAAACACATGTAGTAAATTTGAATAGAATATTCAGTTCAGTTCAGTCGCTCAGTCATGTCCAACTCTTTGCGACCCCATGGACTGCAGTATGGACTGCAGCAACCCCATGGACTGCAGAATAGAATATTGCATCTCCCTATTTTTAAGTTAAGTGGATAATGTTCTCTTTCTGTCCTCTTGCATTTTCACTTATTTTCTCCTGTTTGTATCATATCAACTTGGCTTATACTTGGCTTCCTAATTGTTCTAAGCCCCTTTTTTACAACCTTTTTTTTCCTGGTTCCCTTGTCCTTGTCTCCAACCCTGATTTCTTACTTCTTAAGCAGAATAGCTTTGTCTCTGCTCATCCTGGTGGTGACGTAGTTTGGTGTTTAAGGATGTGAACTCTGGGCAGTGATCTCATTGCTGGTCTTCCTCTGCATTTTATTAGCTATCTTTCTCTGGGAAATAGTTTTAATTTTTCTGTGTCCTGGTTTAATTTCTTATATGATGTTTGCAAGGCTGTGATGAATTTATAAATGCAAAGCACTTAGAAAAGTGTGGTATGGTAGAAAGCTTTCATTAATTGTTAGCTATTATTATTATCTTGCTTCAAGATCTCTCTTCTTAAAAGGAAAAAGAAAAAAACAAAGTACCTTGTCAATGTGTTTCACTAAACAGAGACAGATATACCCACCACCAGTAGTCATAATGTAAAATTATTTCCTCTCTGCTCAAGAAAGCAAATTGTACTTCTTGTGGCTCAGAGGTTAAAGCGTCTGCCTCCAATGCAGGAGACCTGGGTTCGATCCCTGGGTCGGGAAGATCCTCTGGAGAAGGAAATGGCAACCCACTCCAGCATACTTGCCTGGAAAATCCCATGGACGGAGGAGCCTGGTAGGCTACAGTCCATGGGGTCGCAAAGAGTCGGACACGACTGAGCGACTTCACCTACCTACCTACCTACCTACCTACTCTAAAACCAGAAGCCATTATTCATTCATTTTGATCAGTTCGTTTTCTCTCTCCTGGGGAAACTGATCATCATATATTTATTTTTTTATAGGTGAATTTGTCTTTTAGATTTTATATTACTAAATGTTGAAGCTTGCTAAACTCACTTTCATTGTATGTAGGCAGCTTATAGGATTTTAGTGACAACTGAGTAGAATAAGAATTTTTCTTAACAGTTTTTCTAATGGCCTAAGACATCAGTTAATACTTCATAAACAGAAATTATTTCATTCTTTCTCTCATCTAAAAAAATTGAATTATACTGATTCTCAGAGGGGGAGAATCAATGAATGATAGGCTCTTTTAGAGATGGAGGGTAGCTTAGAGATAATACAGTAGTGTCTCGCCATTTTAACATGAATGTTTGGGGCCTATTAGTTAGATGATTTACGGGAAGTTTTGGGTCTCTGCGATAGAATTGGAGTAAAGCAACTCTGAATACTATGGTTCCTGTACTTTTCCTTATTAATGTTATGTAATTATAGAAAAAAACTAAAAAAGGTAAACCAGTAGTGTTTACCTGTATACAGAATCAGCACAGAAAGAACAATCCTGCTTTCATATGTCTCCCAAAGTGAATGTCCAACAGTAATGTGAATTTATCACTAATTTGAATTTTTAAGTGATTCACATCACATTGGTTGAGTCTCCACTCAAAGGAAATTATCTTCCAGAATAAGATGGCCATCGTTGTATTTCCTATGCAAAATGCTCAATCTCCTTCTTGTTGAATATATTCTACTGTTGTATTCATTTGCATAATAGATATCTAGAGCATTATTTCAATATATTAACTTCCTTTGTGCTAACAAAAGTCAAATCAATAACACAATCCCCCAATCTCAATGATGTTACAACTTAACTGAAAAATAATGGATGTGAACATAAGAGTGCAGATATTCAACATATAGCTCATCATTATCAACTGAATAGAGCAGAATTTCACAAATTCCAATATGTTCACATCAAGCCAAAGTAGACAGAGTAGTTGATTTAACTGGCTTGATCACAACTACCTTAGAAGCAAAGTGGATATTTTATTAAAGATCTGAGGAAAAAGATTAGAAACATAAGTTTGTAGATAAGACAGGATCTTGTAGACTGTCGTGGGACAGAAAAATAGCATAAACATAATTTTGGCAAGCAGAATTTTTTGATTGGGATACCAATGTGCATATGATAGGAAAGAGTGGTTTAATTTGGGGGGTTGAGTGGGAATAAGGCTGGAACTATTTGTGGAGAAACTTAAAGACCATGCTCAGCAAAATCTGCATATAGTTTTATATTTTAATGTGCTTTGCTTTTACTCTCTTTTGGCAAGACCTTCCTTCATAAACTGAAAATAACTCATGAATGAATTATAGCCAGTATCTCTTCAAGTTTTAGAAGCTCCATGAATTTATAATGAATTCTATTCTTTGTATTCTCTATTTGACTGATGAAAGGGTCAGAAGCACAATTTATAGGTTAAACGATATTAGAGAACTGTGCATTGTATGACATATTTCATTAAAGCAGAGGCTATGAGCTGGGGCTTTAACAACCAGGAATTTCACACATCTGACCAGCAATCTTGTTCATAATTACTTTTATAATTGCCAAGAATAAGAAAAAAAAAACTGTGTGCATGCATTTTTTAAAGTTTTACAATTGTAGTTTCTCTTCAGAGTGGATTATAGTTGTCAAGGGATGCTATGTTGTATAAAATGTAAACATAAGGTATAATAATTAGTTTTTAGCACTTATGTAAAGTATAAAAATTTGTCTATAACTAAATGTCCTGGAAAGATATAGTAGCATTGTACTAAAATTGGAATTGAAATCCTTTTAAGGATGTATCTTTGTTAGTAGAAAAGGTTAGTTACAAATAATCCCAAGAAAATTTATAAACCCTTGAAACCTTGCTTCTCATTAAAAGGTTAATTGTTACCATTTGAAAACTTGTCTTAGAATCTCCCTGTTCATAAAATTAGAATATGTGTTTTAAAGTGAAAACAATGTTATATGTAATGTGTAATTATAATATGACACCAGATGCATGTGGACAATGCAGTAAAATCCAACGGATGTATTGGTAACTGACAGTAAATCAATTAAAAATTTTCAGACATCTCCCAGTTGCTTTCCTAGAGCCATGATGTTTCTTGAGCCTAGTTTATTTTTTAAAAAATATAAGTACAGTTGTTTTTTATTTTTAAAAAAGTTTTATTATAGTTCCTTAACAATATTGTGTTAGTTTCTACTGTACAGCAAAGTGAATCAGCTATATGTATATACACATCCTCACTTTTGATATTCTTCCTATTTAGGTCACAACAGAGCATTGAGTAGAGTTCCCTCTGCTATACAGTAGGTTCCCATTATCTATGGTAACTTAATTTAATAACACAAAGTTATGGCAGAAATAAAGAATAAGGCAAGACAATGCATAATTGATACATGGCACAGATTTTAAGTGTTGTTAAGGTTTAACAGATGTAAATATTGCCTTTAAGAAGAATAGAGATTTTCCAAATTTTCTAACACTCATTTTATTCATTTTAGTCAATGGCCAAAGGGAAGTTTCAGACAGGAGGATGATAAACTATGCCATCTGAAGGGCTGTTAGAAGATAAGAAAATTGCTTAATTAGCCACATAATGATAGTTTAAAAAGCCAATAATTTATTTAAATATGTAATGACCTATTTGATAATGAACATTTTTCCTGCTCTTAGCACTATATGATAGTTCAATTTCCTTATGATAATATATAACATTTAAAAATAATTTTGAATAGCTTCCTTTTTAAGGTATTGATATAATTAAGCACGGATTTCCCAGGTGGTGCTAGTGGTAAAGTGCCTGTCTTCCAGTGCAATAGACTTTAGAGATGTAGATTTGATCACTGGGTTGGGAAGATCCCCTGGAGGAGTGCACAACAACCAACTCCATTATTCTTGCCAGGAGAATCCCATGGACAGAGGAACCTGGTGGGCAACCATAGGGTTGCAAAGTTCAGTTCAGTTCAGTTCAGTTCAGTCTCTCAGTCCTGTCTGACTCTTTGCCACCCCACGGACTGCAGTACTCCAGGCTTTCCTGTCCATCACCAGCTCCCAGAGCTTACCCAAACTCAAACTCAAGGTCGCAAAGAGTTGGACACAACTGAAGCAATTTAGCACGTAATTAAGCATACTAAGTTTTCAAAACAATGGATGGCTTGAACCTTGATATTTAAGCTGCTGCTGCTGCTGCTAAGTCGCTTCAGTCGTGTCCGACTCTGTGAGACCCCATAGACAGCAGCCCACCAGGCTCCCCCGTCCCTGAGATTCTCCAGGCAAGAACACTGGAATGGGTTACCATTTCCTTCTCCAGTGCATGAAAGTGAAAAGTGAAAGTGAAGTTGCTCAGTCATGTCCTAGCGACCCCATGGACTGCAGCCTACCAGGCTCCTCCGCCCATGGGACTTTCCAGGCAAGAGTACTGAGTGGGTTGCCATTGCCTTCTCCATGATATTTAAGCTAGGCCTACAAATTTGAAGAAATGAAAAGAACAATAATATGTAGTAAAAGGGGAGGAGTTCACCATTGTTAATGATCTTTGGAATCTTGTATAATTACTGGATGAAACAATCCCATTGATTTGTACCTCTCCCTTCTGGCTGTGTACCATTCTGTCAGAGATACAGTGTCACCATATACATTTTTGAATGAATTCCTATCTTGCATTCTCTCTGAGCAAAATGCATATGTTGTGGCTGAAATACAATGGAAAGGTTTGATGTTTTTATACAGAAGACCTGAGTTTGAGTCCTAACTCCATTACCTTTCTACTGTGTGATCTTGAGCAAGTCACTTAATTTCTCTGAATGAGACTCTAATTTTTCATTTGAAAACTGGAATGCTATTAATAGTTTACTCACTCATAGTAAATCTATGCTTGATTATTAGAACAGTGTACCCTTTATCAAGTACTGTGGAGTCATTAGTTCTTGTATTATTTTCCCTTCCTTTTCTTCCCTCTCTCCCTCTCTCTGTGCCTCCATTCCTTCTCTCTTTTATTTTCCTTCCAATAGCTATCCATATTGGGGAAGATTCTAAAAGAAAAAAAATAGCTTGTATAGTGTTCTTAAATTGCTAAACATTGGATAAAACATTAAAAAGTCTTTTAGCTCATATTTTCACTGTTTATGCAGATATTTAGGTGTCCTCTAACTACAGGATGACTAGATACCTCCCATAATTACCTTGGTATAAGTTGAAATCAGATTTATTTCTTCCTAACCTTTTCTTCCAAGCTTGAACAAAAGTCATAGAAAATGATTTTTTTAGAGCAGCTCATTAACATAATAATTTCATAGGATAGAAATATAATGATTGGATTATTTCAAATACATAACCTCTTTCTATAAAGTAGAGCTCACTACTTATTCTTGGGGAAGATAATAATTTTCTAGTGGATGTGGCATGAACAGGAAAGGCAGCAGGCTGACAGAAATCCACAGTTATGATTTCTGCTGTTCAGTACAAGGTCAATGGTTAATTAAGTCACCACCAGTGGAAATTTGATCATGGATGAGGTCTCTAACTTTACCTGTATTACCGGGCTCTCAGTGGATGACTCAGCTAAGTCATTATATTAACTTTGCTTCCTCCAGACGGGTACATGATTCAGAGGAAACTGGCAGGGGATTTAGGATGTGAGGTTGTAATATTATTTTCTAGATACCATTTCAGAAAAGGCACGTTCACCTCAGAACCAGGATTTGTAAAGTTTTGTTTGTCATGCAAATTAATCACATGTTGTCATGAGTAATTTAGGTGGCAAGGATTTCATGGGTACTTTTATTATTCATTGATTCATGACATGATTCACTCATTCATCTCCACAAATAGTCAATGAGTATTTGTTCTGAACTAAGCACTATGCTGGCATTGGGATTAAGGAGATAAAAAGAACAACATCAGCCTTGACATCACTCAGGTCCTGGAAAGTCCTCAATTCACAACCTGGTAAATTGAGGCAGAGAACATATAATTGCCATAATCCATAACTAGAATCTCAGATTGAGCCACTGCCCAGCTTGGCACTTACTATAACTATGATGCTTTTTAAGTTTTTCTGTCAATTCACAGAAGCATGGTATAGTATAATTAGGTTTCCTATATTTGTACTGCACATAAATAATGAAATTTAAACAACAGACACCAGAGAAAGCGCAGGTGCATTTAGATGCAGGCAGTGTAAATTAACAGCCCAAGAAAATCTTTCCTTGCTTCAGAGGAAGGGTATCTTTGTTTATGGGCTTCCCAGGTGGTGCTAGTGGTAAAGAACCCACCTACCAATGAAGAGATGTAAGAGACACATGCTGATCCCTTGGTCAGGAAGACTCCCTGGAGGAGGGCATGGCAACCCACTCCAGTGTTCTTGCCTGGAGAATCCCCATGGACAGAGGAGCCTGGCGGGTTACAGTGCATGGGGTCCTAAAGAGTTGGACATGACTGAAGCGACTTAGCATGCAGGCACATTTTTGTTACATTTGTACCATTTTCTTTGTATCTTCATTCTGTGAGTCTGTCCATAATTAACCTTCTTTCTATCCTCTGAAGTGTACTTTGTGCCACATTTTTATGCATCAGAAACAGGTATGTGAGAAGAAAAACAAACGGCACTTTTACTCAGATTAGGACTTTGGGATATTTCTTGTCCTTTGACAAAAGCTAAATACATATTCATAACATCCTACAAACATAGTGGAAATTCCATTTCTGCCTCTAGACTACCTTCAACTAGGTCATACCAGGCAGTTAGGGATATATATTGGTTCTTATGTGTCTATGGGGAGGAATCCATTTTTGGATGTTGGGCTGGGAAACAGTTTAGGTTGTGGCTTATGTATATTTATAGTGCTTGCATTTACTCGCTTGCTGTTCCCCTGTGTGAATTGTTGTATTAGTTCATTTTGACAGTATTGAATGAGGCACAACGTTTTAACCTCTTCTCTTTTGTAATTATATAAACATGTACACTGTACATGGTGACCTGGGAATGCTGATCAGAACATCTGTTATGATAAATGGAACAGTGAATGAGAGTTGATTTTTGAATTGTAAAGTACTGGAAGTCACTCTTCTGATCTGTGGCTTTATGCAAATGATAATGTTTGAAAATGTTGCTGAAACCTGTCATTCTTTAACTTACCAGAGATAGAAAGAGAGTTTGCTTTGTATTATTCTCACATGGCTGCTGCCCGGCTAGGGAAGTATTTGTCTTTCTCGGAATCAATTAAGTTAACCTTTATAGCAACTTACATAGCAATTTAAGCGTTATAGAGCCTGCTGGAAAGTGCCACCTTAAAGTAACCAATAATGTCGGGATAACCTCAAGATATTCTTGGCAAAGGTCCTTCAGGGTACAGTCCATATCACTTCCATATGTCCTTGGTTAATTTTGGGCTAAGAAGCCAAGAGCCATGGAATAAAAATTAATAAAATGAATATTACTGTCATTATCATTCTCCTAAAATGAACAGTCAAAGAAAACTCTAGATTCAGCGGCAGATAAAGAGCTTACCTTACATGAGAGCCTCTGCCCATTCTTTTGACACCTTACAAACCTTCACTACATTGTGATAGCCAGTCTCAGGAGAATTATAAGTTATCTTTCCCATTATGATCTTGGCTACAACTAGAAGACTTTTTTAAAGTTACTTTTCCTATATTTGTTTTTCACTGATTTTTAAATATATATTTTTCCCATTTAGTTTACAGTTGTCCTCTCATTTAAAAAGGAACAATTTTGATTTTGAATTTGCTTAGCACATTTGAGGCTGGGGAGAAAATTTCAACTGAGTCACTACTCAAAAACATATTGGAAAGTGCTGTTCTGAGGGATGCAGGTGGTGGTGGTGGTTTAGTTGCTGAAATGTGTCTGACTCTTGTGACCCCCTGAACTGTGGCCCACCTGGCTTCTCTGTCCATGGAATTTTCCAGGCAAGAATACAGAAGTGGGTTGCCATTTCCTTCACCAGGGGATCTTCCAGACCCAGGTATTAAACCCATGTCTCCTGCATTGCCAAAGAAATTCTTTACCCTGAGCCACTAGGGAAGTCTGGCAGATGCGGTGGATGCAGCATTGCCAGTGCCTGGTTGGAATCATCTTTCTAAAAACAGGGCATTTTCAGGCTTAGTTTTCAAGGTCATTGTTCTGTAGAGATAAAATGGTTCATCTCTATAGTGAAGGGCTAAGTTTGTTAAATTTATATTTGGATAATTTCCTATGATTGGAAATGTTCTCCCTTTAGCTTGGGTTCTATCCAGTCCTAAATCCAAAATTGTATAATCTTATGTCCTAAATTACTCCATCCTCAAAAGTAATTTCTTCTATAAAGGTATCTCAGATATATAAAAATTCTTATTTCAAGAAGTCTAGGAAATGATCATTATCTATATTCCTATTATTCATAGATATTCTCCATGAATATTTTGGTATATATCCTTCCAGGCTTATATCTATGTATTTTTATCTTTATTTATCTGTTCAGTTCAGTTCAGTCACTCAGTCATGTCTGACTCTTTGCAACCTCATGGACTGCATCACACCAGGCTTCCCTGTTTCTCACCAACTCCTGGAGCTTGCGCAAATTCATGTCCGTCAAGTTGGTGATGTCATCCAACCATGTCATCCTCTGTCTTTCCCTTCTCCTCCTGCCTTCAGTCTTTTCTAGCATCAGGGTCTTATCCAGTGAGTCAGTTCTTTGCATCAGGTGGCCAGAATATTAGAGCTTCAGCTTCAGCATCAGTCCTATCTCTGCTTTTTAATATGCTGTCTAGGTTGATCATGGCTTTTTACCCAAGAATCAAGTGCCTTATAATTTCATGGCTGCAGTCACCATCCATAGTGATTTTGGAGCCCAAGAAAATAAAGTCTGTCACTGTTGCCATCGTTTCCCCATCTATTTCCCATGAAGTAATGGGACCGGATGCCATCATCTTTGTTTTTTGAATGTTGAGTTTTAAGTCAGCTTTTTCATTCTCCTCTTTCACTTTCATCAAGAGTCTCTTTAGCTTCTCTTTGCTTTTTGTCATAAAAGTGGTGTCATCTGCATATCTGAGGTTATTGATATTTCTCCTGGCAATCTTGATTCCAGCTTGTGCTTTATCCAACCCAGCATTTCACATGATGTACTCTGCATATACGTTAAATAAGCAGGGTGACAATATATAGCCTTGAGGTACTTTTTTCCCAATTTGAAACCAATCTGTTGTTCCATATCTGGTTCTATCTGTAGCTTCTTGACCTGCATACACGTTTCTTAGGATGCAAAGGCTTTGACATAGTCAATAAAGTAGATGTTTTCTTAACTGTGGCCCACCTGGCTTCTCTGTCCATGGAATTTTCCAGGCAAGAATACAGAAGTGGGTTGCCATTTCCTTCACCAGGGGATCTTCCAGACCCAGGTATTAAACCCATGTCTCCTGCATTGCCAAAGAAATTCTTTACCCTGAGCCACTAGGGAAGTCTGGCAGATGCGGTGGATGCAGCATTGCCAGTGCCTGGTTGGAATCATCTTTCTAAAAACAGGGCATTTTCAGGCTTAGTTTTCAAGGTCATTGTTCTGTAGAGATAAAATGGTTCATCTCTATAGTGAAGGGCTAAGTTTGTTAAATTTATATTTGGATAATTTCCTATGATTGGAAATGTTCTCCCTTTAGCTTGGGTTCTATCCAGTCCTAAATCCAAAATTGTATAATCTTATGTCCTAAATTACTCCATCCTCAAAAGTAATTTCTTCTATAAAGGTATCTCAGATATATAAAAATTCTTATTTCAAGAAGTCTAGGAAATGATCATTATCTATATTCCTATTATTCATAGATATTCTCCATGAATATTTTGGTATATATCCTTCCAGGCTTATATCTATGTATTTTTATCTTTATTTATCTGTTCAGTTCAGTTCAGTCACTCAGTCATGTCTGACTCTTTGCAACCTCATGGACTGCATCACACCAGGCTTCCCTGTTTCTCACCAACTCCTGGAGCTTGCGCAAATTCATGTCCGTCAAGTTGGTGATGTCATCCAACCATGTCATCCTCTGTCTTTCCCTTCTCCTCCTGCCTTCAGTCTTTTCTAGCATCAGGGTCTTATCCAGTGAGTCAGTTCTTTGCATCAGGTGGCCAGAATATTAGAGCTTCAGCTTCAGCATCAGTCCTATCTCTGCTTTTTAATATGCTGTCTAGGTTGATCATGGCTTTTTACCCAAGAATCAAGTGCCTTATAATTTCATGGCTGCAGTCACCATCCATAGTGATTTTGGAGCCCAAGAAAATAAAGTCTGTCACTGTTGCCATCGTTTCCCCATCTATTTCCCATGAAGTAATGGGACCGGATGCCATCATCTTTGTTTTTTGAATGTTGAGTTTTAAGTCAGCTTTTTCATTCTCCTCTTTCACTTTCATCAAGAGTCTCTTTAGCTTCTCTTTGCTTTTTGTCATAAAAGTGGTGTCATCTGCATATCTGAGGTTATTGATATTTCTCCTGGCAATCTTGATTCCAGCTTGTGCTTTATCCAACCCAGCATTTCACATGATGTACTCTGCATATACGTTAAATAAGCAGGGTGACAATATATAGCCTTGAGGTACTTTTTTCCCAATTTGAAACCAATCTGTTGTTCCATATCTGGTTCTATCTGTAGCTTCTTGACCTGCATACACGTTTCTTAGGATGCAAAGGCTTTGACATAGTCAATAAAGTAGATGTTTTCTTGGAACTCTCTTGCTTTTTTGATGATCCAACAGATGTTGGCAATTTGATCTCTGGTTCCTCTGCCTTTTCTAAATCCAGCTGGAACATCTGAAAGTCCTCAGTTCCCATACTGTTGAAGCATGACTTGGAGAAATTTGAGCATTACTTTGCTAGTGTGTGAGATGAGTACAATTGTGTGTTAGTTTGAACATTCTTTGGCATTTCCTTTCTTTGGAATTGAAATGAAAACTGAGCTTTACCAGTCCTGTGGCCACTACTGAGTTTTTCAAATTTGCTGACATATTGAGTGCAGCACTTTCACAGCATCATCTTTTAGGATTTGAAATAGCTCAACTTTTAGGATTTGAAATGACCATCACCTTCACTTGCTTTGTTTGTAGTGATGCTTCCTAAAGCCCATTTGACTTCATGCTCCAGAATGTCTGGCTCTAGTTGAGTGATCACATCGTGGTTATTTGGGTCATTAGGCTTTTTTTTTTTTTGTAGTTCTTCTGTGTATTCTTGCCACCCCTTCTTGATATTGTCTGCTTCTGTTAGGTCCATACCGTGCCCATCTTTTGATGAAATGTTCCCTCGGGATCTCTAATTTTCTTAAAGACATCTCTAGTCTTTCCTATTCTATTGTTTTCCTCTATTTCTTTGCATTGATTGCTGAGGAAGGCTTTCTTATCTCTCTTTGCTATTCTTTGGAACTCTCATTCAAATGGGTATATCTTTCCTTTTCTCCTTTGCCTTTTGCTTCTCTTCTTTTCTCAGCTGTTTGTAAGGCCTCCTCAGACAACCATTTTGCCTTTTTGCAGTTCTTTTTCATCGCAATAGTTTTGCTCACTGTCTCCTGAACAATGTTATGAAACTCTGTCCATATTCTTGAGGCACTCCGTCTACCAGATCTAATCCCTTGAATCTATTTGTCACTTCCAGTTTATAATCATAAGGGATTTGATTTATGTAATACCTGCATGATCTAGTGGTTTTCCTTACTTTCTTCAGTTTAAATCTAAATTTCGCAGTAAAGAGTTGATGATTTGAGTCACAGTCAGCTCCCGGTCTTGTTTTTGCTGACTGTGTAGAGCTTTTCCATCTTCAACTGCAAAGAATATAGTCAATCTGATTTCAGTATTGACCATCTGGTGGTTGTCCATGTGTAGAGTCATCTCTTGTGTTGTTGGAAGAGGGTGTTTGCTATGACCAGTGCGTTCTCTTAGCAAAACTCTGTTAGCCTTTGCCCTGATTAATTTTGTACTCCAAAACCAAACTTGCCTGTTATTCCAGGTATCCCTTAACTTCCTACTTTTGCATTCTAGCCCCCTATAATGAAAGTACATCTGTTTTTGGTGTTAATTCTAGAAGATCTTGTACGTCTTCATAGAACTGTTCAACTTCAGCTTCTTTGGCATTAGTGGTTGGGGCATAGACTTGGATTATTGTGACATTGAATGGTTTGCCTTGGAAATAAATAGGGATCTGTAGATAAATATTTAGACATAAATCTAGATGGGTTCTCAGGTGGCACTAGTGGTAAAGAACCCACCTGCCCAATTCAGGAGCTGCAGGAGACTGGGTTCAATCTCTGGGTCAGGAAGATCCCCTGGAGAATGGACTTGCAAGCTACTCCAGTATTCTTGCCTGGAAAATTCCATTTATAGAGGAGCCTGGTGGGCTATAGTTTATTGGGCCACAAAGAGTCGGACATGACTAAAGTGACTAACACTTAACACTTATTGATAGCATAGCTAAGTTTTATTGAGAATCATTGCTGTAAGAGTTTTTATTTATCCTTTCACTTAATTTTCTCTGCAATTCTATGTACTTGATAAAGCCAGTAAGATAACATTTTTTTCCAGTGGGCTAAACTAAGCTATGAATCCAAGCAGGCTGACACTAGAGATGTTATTTTGAACCATTACATAATATTGCTTCTTAAAAACTTGCTGATTTTGTACTTGCTATTTCATTAGCAGTGTATCCTGAATGTTTTCCCATGTCAATAAATGTACATCTACCCAAGAATGTTAATGATTGCACACTATTCCATTGGTGGTTTACAGTACTATATAGAACCGCTCTGCTGGTGATGTACATTTAGATTGTTTTCAGTTTATTTCCTTATTAAAAATGATACTGCTATGAACTTCTTTGAACATGTATGATTTCTAGTATAATTTGTCTAACTCTTAAATATCTTTGCAGGTTACCTTTCTGCTGATAAAATTTGCCCTACAGAATTATCTGAGCAAAGATTATTCCTTGATTCTGCAGGTCAATAAAATTACATTAGTGAAGGAATTATTTATTGAGCATGTACTATGTGACAGGAACCCAGCTAAGAGCTGAGGATTCAACTATAGCAATTGCTTGAGTTTATAGGCTAGCTATTCCCACTAACTGGGATGATCCAGAGAGATGATATGGGGGGGAGGTGGGAGTGGGGTTCAGGATTGGGAACTCATGTACACCCGTGGCTGATTCATGTCAATGTATGGCAAAACCAATACAGTAATGTAAAGCAAAATAAAGTAAAAATAAAAATAAAGTAAAAATAAATAATAATAATAATAATAAAAGAATTTTAGACACACTTTTAAAAACCTTTACTTGATCGTTTCCCAGGGTATGTTTAGGAGTTGTAACAGTTTTCAGTGAAAATTTTTTGCCTGTGTGTGTGTTTGTGTGTGTGTTTATGTTTTGACTGACTCTCCAATCTGAACACCTAAAATTGAATAATCTATAGGTGGGTCATTTCATTTGACCATAAGACACATTGTTTAGGCTATATTTACGTAGAGTCAGTGTAAACATTTTTGTCAGTGACATATTGCTTTATTTGACAGTATCAGGTCACTATGTTTTCTCCCCTACTTTGCCTCTAGATTAAGTAGCTGGTTAGCTTTTCTTCAGATCCTGCTTTTGTATACGCCTTTGTGGGCGTGTATCAGTTTTGCATGCATACTCACATATGTGAGCATTGTTTCTATATTAGATCTCTACTGGCTTAGTCACATTATCTGCAATTAAAATTTCCACAGTGATTTCTCAAGTTAGATTTTTGGAAAAAGAAACTTACTGACTTTAATACTCTATTTACATATTTACGTTTTCCTTGACGTACAATTGTCTGCAATATTTTCTTTCTACATCTGCTTTGAATTCTTTCAGTTTTTAAATTTGTCAGGAAATTAAATCCATTACTGAGTACTGAAACTAGTTCTGAAAAGTTATAATTTTTATATAATTTCCAATTAGCCTTAGAGATTCAAGCTTCTATTCCACAGGCTGTCCTAATTATAAAAAATAATTCATAAGACTAATTTATAAATGGCTTTAGAAAATAAGAGAGGCTTTCTAGGTTATGTTAAGAGAATCACAGGGTAGGGACACAGTCTGATCCACATGATTCTTGTAGTTGCCTGTAAAAGGAAAATAAGTATTGTGCATTTGATCAATTTCTTTAATATTTCTTTTATATTGTATTGATATACATATTGCATTAGTACTTGCAATACTCATATTCTCTCCTCACATTAGTGGTTTACTCTTCAAACATATATTAAACACACATGTATGCCTAGCACAGAGTTAAGTCCAATGAGTCAAAAATGAGTGAGTTCCATACACATCGAATTATATACAAGAACAGAAGGTTATGACTATAAATATAACTGAGGGAATTTGTGGAGAGGTAGGGTTTACAACAGAGATGACAGGGTTTTATTAATGGTAACATGAATCCTAAAATTTTTAATAATCTCCAAAGATTTTATATCAGATTAATACTATAGCTTTTAAAAGAGAAACAAAATATTTTTAAGGATTTAAGAAACTTTGCCTCCAAATGTGTAAACAATTCCTTTCTTTATTATTTGTTAATCCTCTCAATTAAAAGAAAATAATAAATGCAAAAATATGCAGCTCATACATAATAGTTGATAGTCCAGCTAATAGCCTTTTGCTAGCCATTATTTTATTACTATTTCTAGATTAAAACTTAAAGAAATTTATTTTAATACCTCTAACTTAGCCTTATAACATTCAAATGCTCTTTGTAAACTCAAAACATACTTGTATTTATATTTTTATTGACTAGATTCAGTAATATTTTGATGCAGAATTTCTCAAATCAATTTTTTTTTTTTTTTTTGCAAATGAAAGTGAGGCTAGCATGTAACCAGTCCTTAACTTCTGACAGAATCAGTATTGCTCCTCAATTTACTGAGCAGTTCTTAAGCAATCTTAGAATCAGGAAAGTTTTCTGAACCTCCGATCTTCAAGATCATTTTACCCAGCCCTTCATTTTGCAGAGAAGCAAACATTTGTTTGGATAGTGAATGGGGTTTGCTCATTCAATCACTTTTGCCTTTTCTTTTAGCTGACCTATTTCTTAAAAATCAATATAATTAAGTGTGTGCTTTTGGCCCTCAAATCATTGGTATTATTTATACTGTTTATGTGGTGATTGTTCACGTGGCTGCCTTCCCTGTTATCTCAGTTTGATCTGCTCTATTTATATCTCGATATTATTCCAGCATCTGCCTTCCCAATCAGTGTGTATTCCTTCTCAGTCCTAAATTGCTAACATTTAAGTAGCCATTTCCCAATTTTCCTCTCAGTATGTAGTACATCTACTTTAAAATTAATATTATTTGAATGTGTAACTCTGTGATCCTCCCTACCATTTTAAGGATCCATTTGTAGAAAGGAAAAAAAAAATCAACACCTATTTTCTATACACTAGCAAAAATTATGTTGGAAACAGTAGGAGGTTTGTAAAGTTAAAAGCATATTTATTTTTAAAATAAGCAAGCATATTTACATGCCTGAGCATAACCAATCTCTGTCCAATGGAACTATAATGTCATTTCCTTCAATGTGATTTCAGTTTTTATGAGCCATCTAACTCATGTTCTTTATTCTTATTAGCAGCTTCCTTTCCCCAAATGATCACTACCAATTTGAGTTGTATTGATTATGATAGATGTGGAAGAGATATGCAAGATTAACTTTCATAGCTTCTATATTTAAAGAACCGCAGAGTACTAAAACTACAGAAAAGTACAGGACATTTTAAAGAAAAAATTTTCACTGGT
This sequence comes from Cephalophus harveyi, assembly GCA_006410635.1. Classification (NCBI taxonomy): domain Eukaryota; kingdom Metazoa; phylum Chordata; class Mammalia; order Artiodactyla; family Bovidae; genus Cephalophus; species Cephalophus harveyi. Next base: position 294,405 of record SJYT01057674.1, on the reverse strand, counting down.
CACATGTCTGTATATTTTTTGTTTACTTGAAATATTGACAAAGGTGTGAACTTGTATGCCTAGATGAAATTGCACTAGTAACAGTACAATTCACAATATTATTGTCACTAGAAAAAATTGTCTCAAAATTCTGAAGCCAGTCCTTTAACTAAATTAGAAATACCCATTGCTTCACGGCTCAAGGGAGTCAAAAACAAGTGAGGAGTGTCTCTCAGTGTGAGGGAAGAGATGAATCACTGTTCCTCCTCTTGGAAAATTCATACATTATACCATATGCTTCCCACACAGTCCTTTTCTGGGAGCTTTGACCTACTTATTAATTTTTCCATGGCATGTCAGTCATTCAAGTCCATGTATGCATGTGTTCTTCTGATTGCATACACTTAAGCAACCTGGGTGGTATCTATCAACTTCACACGAAATCAGTTTCAGAGTGTTATAGTCATATTTCATATGGGTGTGAAAAACTCTAAGAATCTGTCTTAGAAAGCTAAAAGTGTTTATCATTCAGAAAAAGGAAAGCTGCTGTGAAAACTACCAGAAATTGAAGATAAAGAGTGGCAATCTCACCCAGCAGGAAGCAGTACAGCATAGTGATTAAAAGCTGGAGCCTCGATTAAGGTCTTCTGTGACTGAATCCAGTATCCATCACTTTCAGACCATGCAACTGACCTTAGGCAAGATTCTTAAGATGCTGGACCTGCTCCAAGGTCTTGCTAAACTAGAGGACATTAGACGCAGTAAAGTAAGTCATTTGGCCTAAAAAAGTAAAATACCTTGTGAGGCAATGGATCATAAAAGAGAAGGAATTCTTAGGCTTACCAATATGAAAGATTTAAATATCAAAGTTATATTCAGAATTAAAATATAACATATTAGAGCAATGGGTAATACATCGAAGACAGAAAATGTGATTCAGCTACATTTCTTGATGTCATTCTATTTATGTTTGTTAATTATTTATTATGATGCCTGATATAAAATATACTCTTAATGAATGTTGACTATTAGAAGCTTTCATCCTTCAGAGTAGCATGGGTTTAACATGTTTCATACTGATTTAACCTTCTTTCTTTTTAGTTTAAGTATAGTTGATTTACAATATTATATTAGTGACAGATGTACAACATAGTAATTCAACATTTATATAGGTTATACTATTTTCAGGGTTATTACTACATAATATCTATATATCTTTGTGCTCTGCAGTATATCCCTGTTGCTTATTTATTTAACATGTTAGTTTGTGTCCCTATCCAAACAGTCCATCCTAAAGGAGATCAGTCCTGGGTGTTCATTGGAAGGACTGATGTTGAAGCTGAAACTCCAATATTTTGGCCACCTGATGCGAAGAGCTGACTCATTTGAAAAGACCTGATGTTGGGAAAGATTGAAGGCAGGAGGAGAAGGGGATGACAGAGGATGAGATGGTTAGATAGCATCACCAACTCAATGGACATGAGTGTGGGTAAACTCCGGGAGTTGGTGATGGACAGAGAGGCCTGGCGTGCTGCAGTTCATGAGGTCGCAAAGAGTCGGACTGAACTGAATCCCATATACCAGTCTTGCTCCTCCTCCCTTTCCTCTTCCCACTGATAATCACTATTTTGTTTTCTATACCTGTGAGTCTGTTTCTGTTTTGTTATATACATTCATTGTTTTCCTTTTTAGATTCTATGTATCGTTGATAATAGCGTATTTGTCTTTCTCTGTCTGAATTATTTTACTAAGCATAGTATTACCCAGATTCACTCATGTTGTTGCAAATGTAAGAATTTTATTGTTTTTTATGGCTAAGTGATATTCCATTGCATGTTTATCTAAATACAGAAAGAGATTAATTTATTTTTAATTGGAAGATAATTATTTGATATCATTGTATTGGTATCTACCATTCAGTTAAGTTCAGTTGCTGAGTCATGTAGGTCAGTGATTCTTTGTGACCCCATGGACTGCAGCACGCCAGACCTCCTGTCCATCACAAACTCCTGGAGTTTATTCAAACTCAGGTCCATTGAGTCAGTGATGTCATCCAACAATTTCATCTCTGTCATCCCCTTCTCCTCTCACCTTCAATCTTTTCCAGCATCAGGGTCTTTTCAAATGAGTCAGTTTTTCACATCAGGTGGCCAAGCTATTGGGAGTTTAAGCTTCAACATCAGTCCTTCCAATGAACACTCAGGACTGATTTCCTTTAGGATGGACTGGTTGGATCTCCTTACAGTCCAAGGGACTCTCAAGAGTCTTCTCCAACACTACAGTTCAAAAGCATCAGTTCTTCGGTGCTCAGCTTTCTTTATAGTCTAACTCTCACATCCACACATGACTACTGGAAAAACCACAGCCTTGACTAGATGGACCTTTGTTGGCAAAGTAATGTCTCTGTTTTTTGATATGCTATCTAGGTTGGTCATAACTTTCCTTCCAAGGGGTAAACACCTTTTAATTTCATGGCTGCACTCACTATCTGCAGTGATTTTGGAGCCCCCAAAAATAAAGTCTGCCACTGTTTCCATTGTTTCACCATCTATTTCCCATGAAATGATGGGACCAGATGCCATGATCTTAGTTTTCTGAATGTTGAGTTTTAAGCCAACTTTTTCACTATCCTCTTTCACTTTCATCATGAGGCTCTTTAGTTCTTATTTGCTTTCTGCCATAGGTTGGTGTCATCTGCATATCTGAGGTTACTGATATTTCTCCTGGCAATCTTGATTCCAGCTTGTGCTTCACCCACCTAGCCCAACATTTCTCATGATGTACTTTGCATATAAGTTAAATAAGCAGGGTGACAATATACAGCCTTGACATACTCCTTTTCCTATTTGGAACAGTCTGTCATTCCATGTCCAGTTCTAACTGTTGCTTCCTGACCTGCATACAGATTTCTCAAGAGGCAGGTCAGGTGATCTGGTATTCCCATCTCTTGAATTTTCCAGTTTGTTGTGATCCACACAGTCAAAGGCTTTGGCATAGTCAATAAAGCAGAACCATACATCAACATGAATCAGCAACAGATAAACATATGTCCCCTCCCTCTTGAAACTCCCTCCCACCTTCCACCACATCATACCCCTCTAGGTTGTCACAGAGCACCAGTTTGAGTTCCCTGTGTTATGTAGCAACTTCCCACTAGCTATCTATTTTGCATATGATAATGTATTTGTTTCCACGCTACTCTTTCAATTTGTCCTACTTTCTCCTAACCTCGATGTGTCCATCAGTCTGTTCTCTATGTCTGAGTATACAGAGAGAGATTGTGTGTGTGTGTGTGTTGCTGTTGTTTATTCACTAAGTTATGTCTGATTCTTTTGCAAACCCATGGACTATAGCCCACCAGGCTCCACTGTCCATGGGGTTTCCCAGGCAATAATTCTGGTGTGGGTTGCCAATATCTTTTCCAAAGGATCGTCCCAACCCAGGTATTGAAGCTCCATACCACTGAGCCACCTGGGAAGCCATATTTATCTATCTAGTTCACTTGTCTTTACTCATTCATCTATTAATGGGCATTTAGTTTGCTCCCATTTCTTGCCTGTTTTAAATAATGCTGCTATGAACCTTAGGCTGACTGTGCCTTTTAAATTTAGTGCTTTTGTTTTCTTTGGTGAAATACTCAGGAGTGGAATTACTGGATCATACGGCAGTCTTATTTTTCATTTTTTGAAGAACCACCATACTGTTTTCAGTAGTGCCTGCACAGATTAAAAATCCTTCCAACAGGGTATGAAGGTGTCCTTTTCTCCACATCGTCACCAACATTTGTTATTTGTATTCTTTTTGATGACAGCCATCCTGATAGGTGTGAGGTGAAGCCTCATTGTGGTTTTGATTTGCATTTCCTTTATAATTAATGATGTTGAGCATCTTTTCATGTGCCTGCTGGCCATCTGCCTTTCTCTAGAAAAATGTGTATTGAGGCCTTCTGCCTATTTTTAATGGAGTTCTTCATTTTTTTTTTTAATGTTAAGTTGTATGAGCTGTTTACATATTTTGGATGTTAACCTCTTATCAGTCATATTATTTGTGAACATTTTCTCCCATGCAGAAATAAATAATATTAATTAGAGAATTATACCAGCTATAAATAGATGATGTTAATCAGGGACACATGAAAATTAAAAAAAAAAAAAAAGTACATCACCAAAACAACCTTTTTAATGCAAGCTTAAGATGAATCAGCAATATGATATTGCATCTTAAAAAAACACACACACACACTCTTTATATTATGTATGCTACATTAATTTGGGCTTCCCTGGTGTCTCAGTGGTAAAGAAACTTCCTATAAGGCAGGAGACACAGGTTTGATTCCTGGGTGGAGAGAGCCCCTGGAGGAGGGCATGGCAACCCACTCCAGTAATCTTGCATGGAGAATCCCATGGACAGAGGAGCCTGGCAGGCTACAGTCCATAGCATCGCAAAGAGTCAGGCATGACTGAAGTGACTGAGCACAGACAGACATTAATTTAGAGAGCTGGCAGTCCCATTATAGTTTGCTTTACTTGAACTCACTTGGAATGTGATTAAGAAATGGACTTACATGAGCCATGGATACACTGGAGTATGTTTACAGAAAAAAATAACTGTAGAAATGAATTGATCAAAATAGTCATATGACAGACAATTAAAAGATTTAAGTTTTAACCTGGCTAGAAGGAGACACAATAAAAAAGTTGGTATCTGTTTTCAAATTCTGGAAGATGATCACATGAAAGCTGGGCTTTAAATTTTTTGAATCAGAAAAAAATGGTTAGAAGTTTCTGGAAAACAGATAGATTAATGAGAGAATTTTGTGCTAGAACTCTCCAAGAGAAGAAAGAAGCTTTAGATGGCAGAAGGTCTGCCATTCCTAGAGATCTATGTGTAGTATTGGGCTTCCCTGGTGGGTCAGATGGTAAAGAATCTGCCTACAGGGTAGAAGACCTAGGTTTGATCCCTGGGTTGGAAAGATCCCCTGGAGAGGGAACGGCTAATCATTTCAGTATTCTGGCCTGGAGAATTCCATGGACAGAGGTGCCTGGCAGGATACAATCCATGGGGTCAAAAAGAGTCAGACACAAATGAGCAACTTCTACTTTCACTTTCACTATATATAGTATTAGAAGCAATTTGAGTATCCAGAGGATGGATAGATGAGATAGTTTATCGATTGTGTCATTCAAGACTCCTGTATTCTTTACATTTACAATCATGGTACAACTTTAGTACATAGTAAGCATTCATGGACATCACCAGATGGTCAACACCAAAATCAGATTAATTATATTCTTTGCAGCCAAAGATGGAGAAGCTCTATACAGTCAGCACAAACAAGACTGGGAGCTGACTGTGGCTCAGATCATGAACTCCTTATTACCAAATTCAGACTTAAATTGAAGAAAGTAGGGAAAACCACTAGACTATTTAGGTATGACCTAAATCAAATCCCTTAGGATTGTACAGTGGAAGTGAGAAATATATTTAAGGGACTAGATCTGATAGACAGAGTGCCTGATGAACTATGGCGGAGGTTCATGCCATTGTACAGGAGACAGGGATCAAGACCATCCCCATGGAAAAGAAATGCAAAAAAGCAAANGGCCTAGATCTGATAGATAGAGTGCCTGAAGAACTATGGAATGAGGTTCGTGACATTGTACGGGAGACAGGGATCAAGACCATCCCCATGGAAAAGAAATGCAAAAAAGCAAAATGGCTGTCTGGGGAGGCCTTACAAATAGCTGTGAAAAGAAGAGAGGCGAAAAGCAAAGGAGAAAAGGAAAGATATAAGCACCTGAATGCAGAGTTCCAAAGAATAGCAAGAAGAGATAAGAAAGCCTTCCTCAGCGATCAATGCAAAGAAATAGAGGAAAACAACAGAATGGGAAAGACTAGAGATCTTTTCAAGAAAATTAGAGATACCAAGGGAACATTTCATGCAAAGATGGGCTCGATAAAGGACAGAAATGATATGGACCTAATAGAAACAGAAGATAGTAAGAAGAGGTGGCAAGAATACACAGAAGAACTGTACAAAAAAGATTTTCACGACCAAGATAATCACGATGGTGTGATCACTCATCTAGAGCCAGCCATCCTGGAATGTGAAGTCAAGTGGGCCTTAGAAAGCATCACTATGAACAAAGCTAGTGGAGGTGCTGGAATTCCAGTTGAGCTATTTCAAATCCTGAAAGATGATGCTGTGAAAGTGCTGCACTCAATATCCTAGCAAATTTTGGAAAACTCAGCAGTGGCCACAGGACTGGAAAAGGTCAGTTTTCATTCCAACTCCAACCAAGGCAATGCCAAAGAATGCCCAAACTACCGCACAATTGCACTCATCTCACATGCTAGTAAAGTAATGCTCAAAATTCTCCAAGCCAGGCTTCAGCAATATGTGAACTGTGAACTTCCAGATGTTCAAACTGATTTTAGAAAAGGCAGAGGAGCCAGAGATCAAAGTGTCAACATCTGCTGGATCGTGGAGAAAGCAAGAGAGTTCCAGAAAAACATCTATTTCTGTTTTATTGACTATGCCAAAGCCTTTGACTGTGTGGATCACAACAAACTGGAAAATTCTGAAAGAAATAGGCATACCAGACCACCTGACCTGCCTCTTGAGAAACCTATATGCAAGTCAGGAAGCAACAGTTAGAACTGTACATGGAACAACAGACTGGTTCCAAATAGGAAAAGGAGTACATCAAGGGTGTATATTGTCACCCTGCTTATTTAACTTATATGCAGAGTACATCATGAGAAATATTGGGCTGGAGGAAGCACAAGCTGGAATCAAGATTGCCAGGAGAAATATCAATAACCTCAGATATGCAGATGACACCACCCTTATGGCAGAAAGTGAAGAGGAACTAAAGAGCCTCTTGATGAAAGTGATAGAGGAGAGTGAAAAAGGTGGCTTAAAGCTCAACATTCAGAAAACGAAGATCATGGCATCTGGTCCCATCACTTCATGGGAAATAGATGGGGAAACAGTCGAAACAGTGTCAGACTTTATTTTACTTTACTTTACTCAGACATGAGTTTGAGTAAACTCTGGGAATTGGTGATGGCCAGGGAGGCCTAGCGTGCTGTGATCCATGGGGTGGCAAAGAGTTGGACATGACTGAGCAACTGAACTGAACTGGGCATATTCTGATGAGTTTAGCCAGCAGGGCATTAAAAATTGAACCTCCTTTTTGATGGAGAATATATTCTTTAGTCCGCTCCACCTCTTATTGTCTCTCCAATGTAGGCATTTAACTTTGCAGCCCCAGACAAGAGGGCGTTGGGGCTCAGAGGGAAGGCTGTTCTAGTGACTGCATTTGGCTCTGGGATGGTTTTGTGTCTTCCAAACTTTGGGTGTTGAGAAGTTGGTACAGTGGTTATATAGATGCTCATCCTTCTCTCTGGAACTTTGGATAGGTGAGATGTGGGGCATGCAGGACAGGATCCATCTAACTTTGAAGTGATGCCACTTCCAGTGGCAGATTCACTAAGCTGCAGCTACTCAGGAGTCAATTCAACCAGTACCCACAGAAGACTCTTAAGGACCATTCTTACTAAAGTTGTTGAACAGGAATCTGGGTTTTTATTCCTCAGTTCACCCTCTTCTTGGACCTGCTACTTCTGTGACTTAGGTGATGCCAACATTCTTTTAATAAAAATTCTAGAAACTGGCATATCTTCTAAGAGGATAACAAATGATGTGTCATTCACAACATCAATTCCTTTATTAAAGTGAATGAGTGTAAGACACTGATTGTACCTACTTTAAGATAGGATCTTTTTTAACAGTTGTAGAAGTTAGCTGTGACGTTGGCTGGCACATTTATCACAGGTTTATGAGTCATACAATCCTCAGTAGTGGTTAAAATTGACCTAAATGAGAAAAAGTTTGGATCAGCTTCAGCAGTTGACTAATATAAATCTTTTATTTCAAGTCTTGAGTAATGTTGTTCTTTTGTGAGTCATAGTCTGTGATGGAGAAAGTTGCAGTATTGTGAGTTCTGTGCAAATGAGGGATTCCTTACCATTTGGTCTTCTATATCTGCTAAACAAAGTGGGGCAACTATGGAAAGTTTTTCCAACTACTTATGAAAAAGAAACCTATTCTATTCTATTCTGTTTCTTTTTTACCTAACAGGCCACTTGTAAAATGAAGAAAACTACTAACTTTTAGTATAAGCTTGGAGAAAGAATCACAGGCATATTGTTTGACGTAGGTAAGGTGGTCTGGTATTCCCATCATTTTAAGAATTTTCCACAGTTTGTGATTTACACAGTCAAAGGATTTGGTGTAGTCAGTAAAGCAGAAATATATGTATTTCTGGAACTCTCTTGCTTTTTCTATGATCCGGTGAATGTTGAAATTGAGCTCTGGTTCCTCTGTCTTTTCTAAATCCAGCTTGAACATCTGGAACTTCTCAGTTCATGCACAGTTGAAGCTTAGCTAGGAGAATTTTGAGCATTACTTTGCTAGCATGTCAGAAGAGTGCAATTGTGCGGTAGTTTGAACATTCTTTGGCATTGTTTTTCTTTGGAATTAGAATGAAAATGACCTTCTCCAATCCTATGGCCACTGCTGAGTTTTCTAAATTTGCTGGCATATTGAGTGCAGCACTTTCACAGCATTATCATTTAGGATTTGAAATAGCTCAACTGGAATCCCATCACCTTCACTTACTTTGTTTGTAGTGATGCTTCCTACAGTCCACTTGACTTCACATTCCAGGATGTCTGGCTCTAAGTGAGTGATCACACCATCATGGTTATCTGGGTCATGAAGATCTTTTTTGTATAGTTCTTCTATATATTCTTGCCACCTCTTCTTAATATCATCTGCTTCTGTTAGATCTATACTGTTTCTCTCCTTTATTGTGCCCACCTTTGCATGAAATGTTCCCTTGGTATCTCTAATTTTCTTGAAGTGATCTCTAGTCTTTCCCATTCTATTGTTTTCCTGTATTTCTTTGCATTGATCACTGAGGAATGCTTTCTTATCTCTCCTTGCTATTCTTTGGAATTCTGCATTCAAATGTATTTATCTTTCCTTTTCTCCTTTGCCTTTTTTTTTCTCTTCTTTTCTCAACTATTTTTATAAGGCCTTCTCAGACAACCATTTTGCCTTTTTTGCATTTCTTTTTCTTGGGAATGGTCTTGATCACTGCCTCCTGTTCAATGTCATGAACCTCTATCCATAGTTCTTTAGGCACTTGTCTATCAGATCTAATCTTTTGAATCTATTTCTCACTTCTACTGTAAAATCATAAGGGATTTGATTTAGGTCATATATAAATGGTCTGGTGGTTTTCCCTACTTTTTTAAAATTTAAATTGAATTTGGCAATTAGGAGTTCACGATCTGAGGCACAGTCAGCTCCCAGTCTTGTTTTTGCTGACTAGATAGAGCTTCTCCATCTTTGGCTGCAAAGAATATAATCATTCTGATTTTGGTATTGACCATCTGGTGATTGTCCTTGTGTAGAGTCTTCTCTTGTGTTGTTGAAATTGGCAAAACTCTATTGTTGTTCTGCTGGCAAAACTCTGTTAGCCTTTGCCTGCTTTATTTTGTACTCCAAGTCCAAACTTACCTGTTACTCCAGGTATCTCTTGATTTCCTACTTTTGTATTCCAGTCCCCTATGATGGAAAGGACATCTTTTTTTTGGTGTTAATTCTAGAAGGTCTTGTAGGTCATCTTAGAACCTTTCAACATCAGCTTCTGTGGCATTAGTGGTTGGGGCATAGACTTGGATGAATGTTTTGCCTTGGAAACGAACAGAAATCATTCTGTCATTTTTGAGACTGCACCCAAATACTGCATTTTGGGTTCTTTTGTTGACTATGAGGGTTACTCAGTTTCTTCTAATGGATTCTTGCCCTTAGTAGTAGGTATAATGGTGATCTAAGTTAAATTCACCCATTTTGTTCCATTTTAGTTCACTGATTCCTAAAAAGTTGATGTTCATTCTTGCTATCTCCTGTTTGACCACGTCCAATTTACCTTGATTCATGGACCTAACATTCCAGGTTCTTATGCAATATTTTTGTTTACAGCATCGGACTTTACTTCCATCACCAGTCACATCCATAACTGGGCATTGTTTTCACTTTGGCTCCATCTATTCATTCTTTCTGGAATTATTTCTCCATTCTTCTTCAGTAGCATATTGAGCACCTACCAACCTGGGGAGTTCATCTTTCAGTGTCCTATCTTTTTGCCTTTTCATACTGTTCATGGGATTCTCAAAGAAAGAATACTGAAGTGGTTTGCCATTCCCTTCTCCAAAGGACCATGTTTTGTCAGAACTCTCCATCATGACCCATCCGTCTTGGGTGGCCCTACACAGCATGGCTCATAGTTTCATTAAGTTAGACAATAGCATGATCCATGTGACCAGTTTGGTTAGTTTTCTATGACTGTGGTTTCCCTAGTGTCTCAGCAGTAAAGAGTCTGCCTGCCATGCAGGAGACCCAGGTTTGATCCCTGAGTCAGGAAGATCCTCTGAGAAGGGAATGGAAACCCACTTGACTATTCTTACCTGGAAAATTCCATGGACAGTTGAGCCTGGCAGGCTACTATCCATGGGGTTGCAAAAGCTGGACACAACTGAACGACTAACACACATACTATTTGATGCTGAGGTTATTTGAGATGTGATAGCCTTTCCTAATGGAAAAGGCAATGGCACCCCACTCCAGTACTCTTGCCTGGAAAATTCCATGGATGGAGGAGCCTGGTAGGCTGCAGTCCATGGGGTCGCTAAGAGTCAGACACAACTGAATGACTTCACTTTCACTTTTCAGTTTCATGCATTGGAGAAGGAAATGGCAACCCACTCCAGTGTTCTTGCCTGAAGAATCCCAGGGATGGAGGAGCCTGGTGGGCTGCTGTCTATGGGGTCACACAGAGTCGGACACGACTGAAGTGATTCAGCAGCAGCAGCAGCAGCAGCCTTTCCTAAATTAATACAAGCAAACAAAATAATTACACCAAACAAAAACAAAACCATGAGAATGATTATCTTAGATTTTTTTTTTAATTTCAGAAAACCAAACATAAGTGTAAGAAAACAGTGAAAAAAAAGGAATAGGGAATTTGATTGTGATAAAATAGTGGTCTCTAGGTTCATGAAACTGTGTGAATCTTGGTACAAGTCTGTGAAAAGCACTTAATTACAGATTACTAAGATGCTGCTTCAGGATCTTATAGTCCTTCTATGTTCTTTATTACCCTGGAATGTATTTTATTCACCAAATACTTTTCTGTGAACTCCTTAGGGTAGCAATTCTGTCTTCATTACCACATGGTTATGAAATGCTGCCTATAATTTGGATACTTCATAATAAAAAGAATAAGTCCAGGACCAAACACCTTTTATAGCAGGTGCATAGCACAAGGTAGATATTATTTTACGTGGTAAGAGAAAAGGCCCTGTTCAGATCATGTGAAAAATTACCCTTTTGTATGTCTAGGATCAGATGGAGAAAATATTTCACCTTTTGATTTCTTGTTAGCAAGTTTTAAGATCAAAGATACACTTTTAGAATAAAAATAGCATTTCTTCCACAGAGAATCAAATCTGTAAACTTTAATTTTCTACTTCATAAAGAAAATAAATAAAATATTTAATTTTTCAATTTGTTGCTCAACTCTGCATCAGCAGATTACAGAGAATTGCCTTGTGGTTAAGTAAGTAAGGTTTCTTTTATCCAAGGCCTAGCCTACTACCCATGCTTTGAATTTGATCCTCTTTTGCTCCTGAGCTACCTACTTCATCAGTTCCCTCCCTTATCTGCCTTTTAACTTTCTTTTTGTTTTGGTTCTTCCCCCATCACCTAAATATATTGTCTTTCTCATTAGAAAAATAACAAATACATAAATATCTTGAATTTTCATACTATCTCTGGTTATTCTTCTGTTTTCTGCTACCCC
>SJYT01057674.1:264788-282086 GCA_006410635.1 Cephalophus harveyi | reverse complement strand
GCTGTTAAGTGTAAGTGCAAATTGTAATTTTTTTAATATAAATTTATTTATTTTAATTGGAGACTAATTACTTTACAATATTGTATTGGTTTTGCCATACATCGACATAAATCCATCACGGGTGTACACGTGTTCCCCATCCTGAACCCCCCTTCCCACCTCCCTCCCCGTACCATCCCTCTGAGTCATCCCAGTGTACCAGCCCCGAGCATCCTGTATCATGCATCAAACCTGGACTGGTGAGTTTTTTCACATATGATATTATATATGTTTCAATGCCATTCTCCAAAATCATCCCACCCTCGCCTTCTCCCACAGAGTCCAAAAGACTGTTCTATACATCTGTGTCTCTTTTGCTGTCTCACATACAGGGTTATCATTACCATCTTTCTAAATTCCATATGTATGTGTTAGTATATTGGATTGGTGTTTTTCTTTCTGGCTTACTTCACTCTGTATAATAGGCTCCAGTTTCATCCACCTCATTAGAACTGATTCAACTGTATTCTTTTTAATGGCTGAGTAATACTCCATTGTGTATATGTACCACAGCTTTCTTATCCATTCGTCTGCTGATGGACATCTAGGTTGTTTCCATGTCCTGGCTATTATAAACAGTGCTGCAGTGAACATTGGAGTACATGTGGCTCTTTCAATTCTGGTTTCCTCGGTGTGTATGCCCAGCAGTGGGATTGCTGGGTCATAAGGCAGTTATATTTCCAGTTTTTTAAGGAATCTTCATTCTTGTAAAACATTTTTGTCATCAGATACCTTCTATAGAGTAAAATGGCCAAATGCATAGTATTTTATTAATTATATGTACCATATTTATGAAAACAATTCACTCCCATTGGATATTTAGAATGCTTCTAACATTCTTATGAACAAAATGAGTACCCTTGCTGCTAAATCCCCATATTTTCCTTAAGGTTGTATCCTATTAGTAGAATTAGCAGATTCAACTGGGTATTTTTAAAGCTTGATAAACTAAAAAATAGTTTTCAAGAAAGTTTATAACAGTTTAGCTTTCTTTTGACTGTACTTTCTAATTATACCTCAACAATTTTAACCTGTAAACATTCCATCTCATTCTTTTAACCTTTCTTTTTCTCTGTTTTTGAACATTTTGAACATTGTGTACTCATTGAATAGTTGTATGTAATATTTACTATCTATTCATACTCTTTGCCAATTTTTGCTTGCTCTCCTCTTTCACTTTCATCAAGAGGCTTTTTAGCTCCTCTTCACTTTCTGCCATAAGGGTGGCGTCATCTGCGTATATATGGGTCTTATTTTTGTATCCATTCAACCACTCTGTGTCTTTTGCTTGGAGCATATTGTTCATTTACAATGAAAGTAATTATTGATATATATGTTCATACTGTCATTTTCTAATTGGTGTTGATTTTATAGATCTTTTTTCTTCTGTTGTGTTTCTTGACTGTATAAGTCCATTTTAACATTTGTTGTAAAGATGGCTTGGTGGTACTGAATTCTCTTAAATATTGCTTGTCTTAAAAGCTTTTTATTTCTCTATCAATTTTTAATGAGATCCTTGCTGGGTACAGTAATCTTGGTTGTAGATTTTTCCCTTCAGTACTTTAAATATATCCTGCCATTCCCTTCTGGCTTGCAGAGTTTCTATTGGAAGATCAGCTGTTAAGCATTTGGGGTTTCCCTTGTATGTTACTTGTTGCTTCTCCCTTGATGCTTTTAATATTCTTTTTCTTTGTGTTTAGTCTTTGTTTGATTAGTATGTGTCTTGATGTGTTTTTCCTTGGGTTTATCCTGTATGGGACTGTCTGTCTCTCTTGGATTTGATTGGCTATTTCCTTTTCCATGTTGGGAAATTTTCAACTATAATCTCTTCAAAAATTTTCTCATACCTTTCTTTTTTTCTTCTTCTTCTGGAACCACTATAATTCGAATGTTGGTGCATTTGATATGGTCCTTGAGGTCTCTGAGCCTATCCTCAGTTCTTTTCATTCTTTTTACTTTATTCTGCTCTTCAAAGATTATTTCCACCATTTAATCTTCCAGCTCACTGATTTGTTTTCTACTTCAGATATTCTGCTATTGATTCCTTCTAGAGTATTTTTAATTTCAGTAATTGTGTTGTTTGTCTCTGTATGCTTATTNGTTCTTTTCATTCTTTTTACTTTATTCTGCTCTTCAAAGATTATTTCCACCATTTAATCTTCCAGCTCACTGATTTGTTTTCTACTTCAGATATTCTGCTATTGATTCCTTCTAGAGTATTTTTAATTTCAGTAATTGTGTTGTTTGTCTCTGTATGCTTATTCTTTAATTCTTCTAGGTCATTGTTAATTGATTCTTGCATTGTCTCCATTTTGTTTTCAAGGTTTTTGATCATCTTTACCATCATTATTCTCAATTCTTTTTCAGGTAATTTTCCTATTTCCTCTTCATTTATTTGGACTTATGTGTTTCTAGTTTATTTCTTCATTTGTACTGTATTTCTCTGACTTTTCTTTTTTTTTTTTAAGGTGTTGTGTTTCAAGTCCCCTTTTCCCAGGCTTTAAGGAAAGTTGAATTATTTCCTTGAAGAAGGTTGAATTCTTTCTTTGTTTTGGTTTCTGCCCTCCTAAGTTTAATCAGTGGTTTGTGTGAACTTCCTATACAGTTAGATTATGCTGAGTTTTTGTTTGTGTGTTTTTCCTCCGATGGGCAAGGTTGAGTGAGGTGTTACACCTGTCTGCTGATGATTGGGTTTGTATTTTTGTTTTGTTTGTTATTTAGATGAGGCGTCCTGCGCAGGTTGCTATTGGTGGTTGGGTGATCCCGGGTCTTATATTCAAGTGGTTTCCTGGTGTGAGTTCTCACTATTTGATACTCCTTAGGGTTAGTTCTCTGGTAGTCTAGGGTCTTGAATTCAGTGTTCTCACTCCAAAGGCTCAGGTTTGATCTCTGTTCAGGAACGAAGAGTCCACAAGTGGTTAGTTATGGCCTTAAGGGAGAGTAAAACAAATATCTGAAAATGAGAAACCAAAGATGAGCCCCAGACAAATGGAAGTTACAAAATCAGGCAAATAATAATTAAAATAATGGAATATACCCATACACATATTTACCCATGAACAAAGTGAAAACAGTCCAACAAATGTAAAGTACAGTAGATTGATCTGGCAAACAAAGGAAATAAAAAATTATATTTACCAGTTAAGAAAAGAACTAACTTAAGCACAAACTAGAAAACAAAACTAAAGCAAGGTGCCAAGTGGGGAATAAAGCAATGAAAAGAAAACTAACAAATATGTTGAGAGGAAAGGAAAGAAAGCATAGATATGCAAAGTTAAAGAGAGGCAGATGAAGAAGATTTATATAAAGAAAGATTAACTGAAAGGGGAAAAGAACAGTAGGAAAAGCAAACCAATAAGCGTATGTAGTAGGAATATGTAGAAAAAATATAGTAGGTTTAAAAAATTAAGAATTAAAATTATTAAAAAAAAGAGAAAAGAGCAATAACGGAAGAAGAAAGAAAAGGGGGAAAGGGGAGGAAAACTCCACAGAACTGCAAAAGCCCAATGTCAAGGCAGAGGTTTATAACAACAATAGAAATTGTGACTGAATATACATATATACATATACACCCATAAGCAAAATCAAAATAGTCCAGCAAAAATTAGTTACAATAGATTCACCTGACAAACAAAGAAAAGCAAAAATTATATCTACCAAAACAAAACTAAGTAAAGCACAAACTGGATAACAAAACTAAAACAAGGTGCCAAGTGGGGAATAAAGCAATGAAATTAAAACTAACAAATATGTTGAGAGGAAAGGAGAGAAAGAAAAGAAAGAATAGATATACAAAGTTAAATAGAGGTAGATAAAGATGATTTATGTATGTTAAAGGTTAACTGTAAGGGGAAAGGAAAAGCAAACAAAGGAATAAATGTAGAAAAAATAATAATAGGCTTAAAAAATTAAAAATTAAAAAAAAAAGGAAAACAAAAAAAGAGGAAAACTCCACAGAACTGCAAAAGCCCAATGTAGAGGTAGATGTTTATGACAGTAAAAAAAAAATGTGTCTGAGGAAAAAGAAAAAAAACGCAAAAGTTTAATTGGATAGCTTAGTGCCAATAAAAATGACAACTACAACAGAGGGGAAAAAAGGGGAAAAAAATACAAAAGAATCTACAGAAGAAGTCAAAAAATAAAAATAATAAATGTTTTTCTTGAATGACTGCTGTCAGAGTCCTTTCCTATACCAGGAATCACAGTTCACCTCACCTCCCTAGGATGCCCTCCAACACTGTGCTGATCTCTGGACCTGCTGTGGAGGCCTCTCAGATTCTAATCTGCTCCTACTCCTGTGTGTTCTTGCCTCCAACGTCCACAGCTATCAGAGCTAGTGCGTTTTCTTTTGTGGGCACTCTCAATGGCCTTTTATATATTCCTTAGACACAGAGTCGTCTTAGTTGATTGTGTGGATTTAATCTGCAGCTTGTATAGCTGGTAGGAAGGTTTTGGGTCTTTTTCCTTAGTCACACTGCCCTTGGGTTTCAAGTGTGGTTTTATTTCCACCTCTACATGTGTGTCGTCCATGGGCTTTAGCTCCTGAGGCTGCCCTGGAGGGCTTGGGTTTGCCCCTGTGAGGGCCAGGTGTGGAGGTGGTGCAGCTGCTTGGGTCGCAGGGGTTCTGGCAGCACCAGGTATTCAGGGCGGTTGGTGGCTAGGGCAGCAGGAAATACAGTGCTCTAGAAGGGTATGGCAACCAGTTTTGGCAATACGCTCCAGTATTCTTGCCTGGAGAACCCCCTCTCTGACAGAGAAACCTGGCAGGCCACAGTCTACAGGGTCGCAAAGAGACAGGACCGAAACGACCTTGTGAGCATAAACACAAGACTTTTTTTTTTGCCTGTGGCAGCTCTGACCCAGTGAGAGTTGAGCGTGAAGGTGGTGCAGCTGCTTGGTTTGCGGGGACCCTGGCGGTGCCAAGCGTGCAAGGACTCGGACTGCCTCTGCCGCAGGAGTTGTGGCCCTATCAGAGCCCTTTTTTGAGCCTCTTGTAGCTGGCGATTAGGCCTCTTTGGCCAGTCTTTCTCTGTGGCTCTGCCCATGCAGGCACTTAGAGGGATTTCTTGCCTGGGGTCTTTCTCTGTTGTTAGGCGTGACAGGCACTTAAAGGGGGCACCCTGGTTGGGATCCTGCTCTAGTTCCACGCATCAGTCACTGAAAGGAGCACCTGGGGTGGGGTCCTACTCTGTAGGTCAGCGCGTCAGGCATTTGATGGGCCAGCCTCTATTGTTCAGCTGCCGCTGCTGGTGCGTGAAGAGAGGCTATGGTGATGGCTCCACTGGTGTTCTGCGTGACTCAGCAGTAGCGCCTCGCTTCCACGGCTACCTGGTTTCCTCCACAGGCATTTCCCACCACGAACTCCTCCCTCACATCCCCTCAATCCGTCTCTCTACAGTCAACAGCAGCCCTCGCCCTGGGGTTGCTCCACAATCCCTAAACCCCAGCTCCCAGCCACTGCCCCTTCCAGGGGACCCGCATTCCTGCCTGGGGTATGTGTGGCTGTGGCAAGGAGTGTCTGTTCTCATTCCGTTTGACTGCCCCAGATCAGCTGTTTCACTCTCAGCCTTAAATGTTTCTTTGACTCAGACAGTTGCCCTGACTTGGGGATTGGACCCCTGCTTCAGTTCCCCCACTTGCCGAGGACAGGTCCAGTCCTACTAACGCTCCTGTTTTTTCCCCTACGTCCTTCATCCTACCAAGTTTTGCATGGTTATATGTATTCTTTTCCATTGGTCAAGTACTCTTGTCCGCTCTCAGCTGGTGTTCTGCATGCACCTCTGTGTCTGAAGGTGTATTCCTGATGTATCCATGGAGAGATGTGCTCCACATCCATCTACTTCTCTGCCCTCTTGTTCTCCCTCTAAACTTTCTGTTTTGTATTGGGGTGTACCTCTGTCCATGGGGATTCTCTAGGAAAGAATACTGTAGTGGGTTGCTATGCCCTCCTGCAGGGGATCTTCCTAACCCAGGGATCAAACCCAGGTCTCCCACACTGCAGGTGGCTTCATTACCATCTAAGCCACTAGGGAAGCCCCAAAATATTGGAGTGTGTAGCCTCTCCCTTCTCCAGGGGATCTTCCCAACCCTGGAATCAAACCTGTGTCTCCTGCACTACAGGCGGATTCTTTACCAGCTGATCTACCTGCCAGGGAAGCCCTACTATGAATATTCTTGTACATGTTTTTCTTTCTTCTTCTTTTTTTTTTTTTTTAAGCTTTTTGAACTTTTTGTTTTATATTGAGATATAGCCAATTAACAATGTTGTGATAGTGTCAGGTGAACAATGAAAGGACTCTGTCATACATATTCATGTATCCATTCTCCCCCAAACTCCCCTCCCATCCAGATTGCTGCATAACCTTGAGCAGAGGTTCCATGTGCTCTCCAGTAGGTCCTTGTTGATTATCCATTCTAAATATAGCAGTGTGTACCTGTCCATCCCAAACTCCCTAACTATCCCTTCCCACCATCCTTCCCTCTGCAACCACAAGCTTGTTCTTAAAGTCTGTGTGTCTGTTTCTTGTCTTGTAAGTTCATTTGTATCATTTCTATTTAGATTCCACATATAAGAGATGTCATACAATATTTCTTCTTATTTTGATGAACATAGATATACAATTTTTCTTGGACATAAAACCTGGAGCAAACTTTTGGGCCACAGATTTGGTGTAGTCTCAATATTAGAAGACATAATTTTCAAAGTAGATTGTTATTTTGAAGAGAGGTGAAGGATAGGAAAGGTGTAACCTGCCATTATCATATGTTGACCATTTCTGTATGCTTGTTTTCTATTTATGCATGCTAAATTGCTTAAGTCATATCTGACTTTGTGTAATGCTATGGACTGTAACCTGCCAGGCTCCTCTCTGTCCATGGGATTCTCCAGGCAAGAATACTGGAGTGGGTAGCCATGCTCTCCTCCAGGGGATTTCCCCATTTTTCACTTATACCACATTCAAATTAAAATTTGAACAGAGAAAAGTAGAAGACTCAGTTTTCCATTTTATTTTGCTGTTATGAAATGACTTCAGGTTTGCATTTCTGGAATCAATTCTGTGTTCCTAATTAAGCTTAAGAAGTACTTTCCAATTACTCAATTATTTTTCTGTTCCATATATATGATCTTACATTTCTAACTGCATATTTTTATTGAAGTCATCTTATCTCATGTTTTAGGAATTAGGAAGTTTTGTGTATTTTGCCTGAAAGAAATTTTGAAGAAAATTACTAATTTGTAGTGGAATAGGCAAGGGCTTTCAAGTCTTGCATGAACAGATTCTAATGTTGCCTCTATCATTTGATAGCTGCATGATCTTTGGTCACAAGATTGTTTTCTGTAAAATACTACTTGGGATTGCTTTGAAGCCAGTGAAATCTTAAACTCTTATGTAGTGTTTGCTCTATGGTCATCACTGATTCTAAGTGCTCTCTATTTGCTCTCTATTAACAATTCTATGTACTAGCTCTATCATCATCTCTTTTTTTAGAGATGAAGAAACTCAGACTGAAGATTTAAGCAACTGCCCAATTTGCCTGGGATGACAAGTGGCAGAGCCATAACGTAAACACAGTTTGGCTCTGGAGTCCATGCTCATACCACTGTTCTCCTTCACATACATGACATCTAATTTTGTTCTTGATGCCCCTTAAGTATTTGGATGTCAATAAATACTTATTATCCTTCTGCTTAGCATAACTCACCATGATTTAAAACATATTCAGAGTATAATTTCACAATAAGTTGACTGTTCTGTAACCATACCATCAAATTAGTTGAAAAAATAAGAGAAATATTTCCAACTAATATGGTGTAAAATGAAATATTTCCAATTCTTCCTGAAGATAAATTTGTCTAATCACTGTGGTATCTTCTGAGTCCTAATTCCTCGTATTTGAAGGAATTATTACCATACCATGACTTTCTTACTCATTTAGAATAGGTAGTGTGCTGATGCCTCCTGACATTCATGTGTCAAAAGACTTTTGATGAGGTATGAATTGCAAGCTGTGGAAATGTCCTATTCAAGGGAGTTTATTTGTGAATGACTGTGCTGAGAGCACATGGTGTGAAGTTTGAAAGGGAGAAAAATAAATGTTCATTATTTTTAATGTTTTGGTTTCCTAAAGACAGAGGTTGGAGGATGTCACCTATCAGGTGCTCCCTCTTTCATTTCATTCACCAAACCAACAAGGAAGAGATACTCTTGGAGACAAAGTTCTCAGTTAGGTCACTCACAACTGAAGAGGGAAAAAGGATATCAATGCTGGGACACAACTGAGAGGACTGGTCTGAGACATAGCTGGTGGAAGGTGCCAAATGGAAAGAACACATGGTTAAATTATATTCCTGTCTCTTATACACATCTTGAAGATATCAACCCTTTTGCACATACTATGTTTGTATTTGGTTTAACAAACTTTGTTATATTTTCTTAATTTTCTTTTAATCATTTTTATTAGTTTTATTATGAATTTTTTCAAATATTTAAGTTACAGTCAACAATATTGCCCTTATTTTTACTGCCTGTGTTATCAAACTTAGAAGAGTCTTCACACTTTTATGCAATTACTTTTTAACATAAAATTTTATTAAACAATGATCTATGTGTGCCAACCTACAGAAACCATAGCGTTAAGTCTTAATAATATATATCCGAGAACCTAGGATAAGAAACAGAATATCCCTAGCACCCAGAAGCACGTCATACCCCCTTCCTGCACCTAACCCCCACCACCATTTTTTGAACTTTTAAAAAAATTAAATCATACAGCAATATTCTCTTGTGCCTGATAACTCCTTCTAGCATTTTGATCATGAGATTCATCTCCTGGTGTTGAATGTAGTTGTTCACTGATACATTTATTCCATGCTGCTATGAATATTCTTATACATATTTTTTTCTACTGTTTAAACTTTTTAAAAAGTTATTTATTTTTTATTGAAAGATAATTGCTTTATAGAATTTTGCTGTTTTCTGTCAAACCTCAACATGAATCAGCCATGGGTATACATATATCCCCTCCCTTTAAACCTCTCTCCTATCTCCCTCCCATCCCACTCCTCTAGGTTGATACAAAGCCCCTGCTTGAGTTACCTAATCCATACAGCAAATTACCATTGGCTATCTATTTAACATATGGTAATGTAAGTTTCCATGTTACTTTATCCGTACATCTCACCATCTCCTCCCCTGTCCCCATGTCCATAAGTCTATTCTCTGTGTATTTCTCCATTGTTGCCTTGTAGATAAATTCTTCAGTACCATTTTTCTAGATTCTGTATATATGTGTTCAGTTCAGTTCAGTTCAGTTCAGTTGCTCAGTCGTGTCTGACTCTTCGCGACCCCATGAATCGCAGCACGCCAGGCCTCCCTGTTCGTTACCATCTCTCGGAGTTCACTCAGACTCACGTCCATAGAGTCCGTGATGCCATCCAGCCATCTCATCCTCGGTCGTCCCCTTCTCCTCCTGCCCCCAACCCCTCCCAGCATCAGAGTCTTTTCCAATGAGTCAACTCTTCGCATGAGGTGGCCAAAGTACTAGAGTTTCAGCTTGAGCATCATTCCTTCCAAAGAAATCCCAGGGTTGATCTCCTTCAGAATGGACTGGTTGGATCTCCTTGCAGTCCAATTCCACCATTTAATCTTCCAGCTCACTGATTTGTTTTCTACTTCAGATATTCTGCTATTGATTCCTTCTAGAGTATTTTTAATTTCAGTAATTGTGTTGTTTGTCTCTGTATGCTTATTCTTTAATTCTTCTAGGTCATTGTTAATTGATTCTTGCATTGTCTCCATTTTGTTTTCAAGGTTTTTGATCATCTTTACCATCATTATTCTCAATTCTTTTTCAGGTAATTTTCCTATTTCCTCTTCATTTATTTGGACTTATGTGTTTCTAGTTTATTTCTTCATTTGTACTGTATTTCTCTGACTTTTCTTTTTTTTTTTTAAGGTGTTGTGTTTCAAGTCCCCTTTTCCCAGGCTTTAAGGAAAGTTGAATTATTTCCTTGAAGAAGGTTGAATTCTTTCTTTGTTTTGGTTTCTGCCCTCCTAAGTTTAATCAGTGGTTTGTGTGAACTTCCTATACAGTTAGATTATGCTGAGTTTTTGTTTGTGTGTTTTTCCTCCGATGGGCAAGGTTGAGTGAGGTGTTACACCTGTCTGCTGATGATTGGGTTTGTATTTTTGTTTTGTTTGTTATTTAGATGAGGCGTCCTGCGCAGGTTGCTATTGGTGGTTGGGTGATCCCGGGTCTTATATTCAAGTGGTTTCCTGGTGTGAGTTCTCACTATTTGATACTCCTTAGGGTTAGTTCTCTGGTAGTCTAGGGTCTTGAATTCAGTGTTCTCACTCCAAAGGCTCAGGTTTGATCTCTGTTCAGGAACGAAGAGTCCACAAGTGGTTAGTTATGGCCTTAAGGGAGAGTAAAACAAATATCTGAAAATGAGAAACCAAAGATGAGCCCCAGACAAATGGAAGTTACAAAATCAGGCAAATAATAAT
The DNA here is from genome assembly GCA_006410635.1 of Cephalophus harveyi. Classification (NCBI taxonomy): domain Eukaryota; kingdom Metazoa; phylum Chordata; class Mammalia; order Artiodactyla; family Bovidae; genus Cephalophus; species Cephalophus harveyi. The sequence continues at coordinate 271,539 of SJYT01057674.1, read as the reverse complement.
TAAAATAATGGAATATACCCATACACATATTTACCCATGAACAAAGTGAAAACAGTCCAACAAATGTAAAGTACAGTAGATTGATCTGGCAAACAAAGGAAATAAAAAATTATATTTACCAGTTAAGAAAAGAACTAACTTAAGCACAAACTAGAAAACAAAACTAAAGCAAGGTGCCAAGTGGGGAATAAAGCAATGAAAAGAAAACTAACAAATATGTTGAGAGGAAAGGAAAGAAAGCATAGATATGCAAAGTTAAAGAGAGGCAGATGAAGAAGATTTATATAAAGAAAGATTAACTGAAAGGGGAAAAGAACAGTAGGAAAAGCAAACCAATAAGCGTATGTAGTAGGAATATGTAGAAAAAATATAGTAGGTTTAAAAAATTAAGAATTAAAATTATTAAAAAAAAGAGAAAAGAGCAATAACGGAAGAAGAAAGAAAAGGGGGAAAGGGGAGGAAAACTCCACAGAACTGCAAAAGCCCAATGTCAAGGCAGAGGTTTATAACAACAATAGAAATTGTGACTGAATATACATATATACATATACACCCATAAGCAAAATCAAAATAGTCCAGCAAAAATTAGTTACAATAGATTCACCTGACAAACAAAGAAAAGCAAAAATTATATCTACCAAAACAAAACTAAGTAAAGCACAAACTGGATAACAAAACTAAAACAAGGTGCCAAGTGGGGAATAAAGCAATGAAATTAAAACTAACAAATATGTTGAGAGGAAAGGAGAGAAAGAAAAGAAAGAATAGATATACAAAGTTAAATAGAGGTAGATAAAGATGATTTATGTATGTTAAAGGTTAACTGTAAGGGGAAAGGAAAAGCAAACAAAGGAATAAATGTAGAAAAAATAATAATAGGCTTAAAAAATTAAAAATTAAAAAAAAAAGGAAAACAAAAAAAGAGGAAAACTCCACAGAACTGCAAAAGCCCAATGTAGAGGTAGATGTTTATGACAGTAAAAAAAAAATGTGTCTGAGGAAAAAGAAAAAAAACGCAAAAGTTTAATTGGATAGCTTAGTGCCAATAAAAATGACAACTACAACAGAGGGGAAAAAAGGGGAAAAAAATACAAAAGAATCTACAGAAGAAGTCAAAAAATAAAAATAATAAATGTTTTTCTTGAATGACTGCTGTCAGAGTCCTTTCCTATACCAGGAATCACAGTTCACCTCACCTCCCTAGGATGCCCTCCAACACTGTGCTGATCTCTGGACCTGCTGTGGAGGCCTCTCAGATTCTAATCTGCTCCTACTCCTGTGTGTTCTTGCCTCCAACGTCCACAGCTATCAGAGCTAGTGCGTTTTCTTTTGTGGGCACTCTCAATGGCCTTTTATATATTCCTTAGACACAGAGTCGTCTTAGTTGATTGTGTGGATTTAATCTGCAGCTTGTATAGCTGGTAGGAAGGTTTTGGGTCTTTTTCCTTAGTCACACTGCCCTTGGGTTTCAAGTGTGGTTTTATTTCCACCTCTACATGTGTGTCGTCCATGGGCTTTAGCTCCTGAGGCTGCCCTGGAGGGCTTGGGTTTGCCCCTGTGAGGGCCAGGTGTGGAGGTGGTGCAGCTGCTTGGGTCGCAGGGGTTCTGGCAGCACCAGGTATTCAGGGCGGTTGGTGGCTAGGGCAGCAGGAAATACAGTGCTCTAGAAGGGTATGGCAACCAGTTTTGGCAATACGCTCCAGTATTCTTGCCTGGAGAACCCCCTCTCTGACAGAGAAACCTGGCAGGCCACAGTCTACAGGGTCGCAAAGAGACAGGACCGAAACGACCTTGTGAGCATAAACACAAGACTTTTTTTTTTGCCTGTGGCAGCTCTGACCCAGTGAGAGTTGAGCGTGAAGGTGGTGCAGCTGCTTGGTTTGCGGGGACCCTGGCGGTGCCAAGTGTGCAAGGACTCGGACTGCCTCTGCCGCAGGAGTTGTGGCCCTATCAGAGCCCTTTTTTGAGCCTCTTGTAGCTGGCGATTAGAAGGCCTCTTTGGCCAGTCTTTCTCCGTGGCTCTGCCCATGCAGGCACTTAGAGGGATTTCTTGCCTGGGGTCTTTCTCTGTTGTTAGGCGTGACAGGCACTTAAAGGGGGCACCCTGGTTGGGATCCTGCTCTAGTTCCACGCATCAGTCACTGAAAGGAGCACCTGGGGTGGGGTCCTACTCTGTAGGTCAGCGCGTCAGGCATTTGATGGGCCAGCCTCTATTGTTCAGCTGCCGCTGCTGGTGCGTGAAGAGAGGCTATGGTGATGGCTCCACTGGTGTTCTGCGTGACTCAGCAGTAGCGCCTCGCTTCCACGGCTACCTGGTTTCCTCCACAGGCATTTCCCACCACGAACTCCTCCCTCACATCCCCTCAATCCGTCTCTCTACAGTCAACAGCAGCCCTCGCCCTGGGGTTGCTCCACAATCCCTAAACCCCAGCTCCCAGCCACTGCCCCTTCCAGGGGACCCGCATTCCTGCCTGGGGTATGTGTGGCTGTGGCAAGGAGTGTCTGTTCTCATTCCGTTTGACTGCCCCAGATCAGCTGTTTCACTCTCAGCCTTAAATGTTTCTTTGACTCAGACAGTTGCCCTGACTTGGGGATTGGACCCCTGCTTCAGTTCCCCCACTTGCCGAGGACAGGTCCAGTCCTACTAATGCTCCTGTTTTTTCCCCTACGTCCTTCATCCTACCAAGTTTTGCATGGTTATATGTATTCTTTTCCATTGGTCAAGTACTCTTGTCCGCTCTCAGCTGGTGTTCTGCATGCACCTCTGTGTCTGAAGGTGTATTCCTGATGTATCCATGGAGAGATGTGCTCCACATCCATCTACTTCTCCGCCCTCTTGTTCTCCCTCTAAACTTTCTGTTTTGTATTGGGGTGTACCTCTGTCCATGGGGATTCTCTAGGAAAGAATACTGTAGTGGGTTGCTATGCCCTCCTGCAGGGGATCTTCCTAACCCAGGGATCAAACCCAGGTCTCCCACACTGCAGGTGGCTTCATTACCATCTAAGCCACTAGGGAAGCCCCAAAATACTGGAGTGTGTAGCCTCTCCCTTCTCCAGGGGATCTTCCCAACCCTGGAATCAAACCTGTGTCTCCTGCACTGCAGGCGGATTCTCTACCAGCTGATCTACCTACCAGGGAAGCCCTACTATGAATATTCTTGTACATGTTTTTCTTTCTTCTTCTTTTTTTTTTTTTTTAAGCTTTTTGAACTTTTTGTTTTATATTGAGATATAGCCAATTAACAATGTTGTGATAGTGTCAGGTGAACAATGAAAGGACTCTGTCATACATATTCATGTATCCATTCTCCCCCAAACTCCCCTCCCATCCAGATTGCTGCATAACCTTGAGCAGAGGTTCCATGTGCTCTCCAGTAGGTCCTTGTTGATTATCCATTCTAAATATAGCAGTGTGTACCTGTCCATCCCAAACTCCCTAACTATCCCTTCCCACCATCCTTCCCTCTGCAACCACAAGCTTGTTCTTAAAGTCTGTGTGTCTGTTTCTTGTCTTGTAAGTTCATTTGTATCATTTCTATTTAGATTCCACATATAAGAGATGTCATACAATATTTCTTCTTATTTTGATGAACATAGATATACAATTTTTCTTGGACATAAAACCTGGAGCAAACTTTTGGGCCACAGATTTGGTGTAGTCTCAATATTAGAAGACATAATTTTCAAAGTAGATTGTTATTTTGAAGAGAGGTGAAGGATAGGAAAGGTGTAACCTGCCATTATCATATGTTGACCATTTCTGTATGCTTGTTTTCTATTTATGCATGCTAAATTGCTTAAGTCATATCTGACTTTGTGTAATGCTATGGACTGTAACCTGCCAGGCTCCTCTCTGTCCATGGGATTCTCCAGGCAAGAATACTGGAGTGGGTAGCCATGCTCTCCTCCAGGGGATTTCCCCATTTTTCACTTATACCACATTCAAATTAAAATTTGAACAGAGAAAAGTAGAAGACTCAGTTTTCCATTTTATTTTGCTGTTATGAAATGACTTCAGGTTTGCATTTCTGGAATCAATTCTGTGTTCCTAATTAAGCTTAAGAAGTACTTTCCAATTACTCAATTATTTTTCTGTTCCATATATATGATCTTACATTTCTAACTGCATATTTTTATTGAAGTCATCTTATCTCATGTTTTAGGAATTAGGAAGTTTTGTGTATTTTGCCTGAAAGAAATTTTGAAGAAAATTACTAATTTGTAGTGGAATAGGCAAGGGCTTTCAAGTCTTGCATGAACAGATTCTAATGTTGCCTCTATCATTTGATAGCTGCATGATCTTTGGTCACAAGATTGTTTTCTGTAAAATACTACTTGGGATTGCTTTGAAGCCAGTGAAATCTTAAACTCTTATGTAGTGTTTGCTCTATGGTCATCACTGATTCTAAGTGCTCTCTATTTGCTCTCTATTAACAATTCTATGTACTAGCTCTATCATCATCTCTTTTTTTAGAGATGAAGAAACTCAGACTGAAGATTTAAGCAACTGCCCAATTTGCCTGGGATGACAAGTGGCAGAGCCATAACGTAAACACAGTTTGGCTCTGGAGTCCATGCTCATACCACTGTTCTCCTTCACATACATGACATCTAATTTTGTTCTTGATGCCCCTTAAGTATTTGGATGTCAATAAATACTTATTATCCTTCTGCTTAGCATAACTCACCATGATTTAAAACATATTCAGAGTATAATTTCACAATAAGTTGACTGTTCTGTAACCATACCATCAAATTAGTTGAAAAAATAAGAGAAATATTTCCAACTAATATGGTGTAAAATGAAATATTTCCAATTCTTCCTGAAGATAAATTTGTCTAATCACTGTGGTATCTTCTGAGTCCTAATTCCTCGTATTTGAAGGAATTATTACCATACCATGACTTTCTTACTCATTTAGAATAGGTAGTGTGCTGATGCCTCCTGACATTCATGTGTCAAAAGACTTTTGATGAGGTATGAATTGCAAGCTGTGGAAATGTCCTATTCAAGGGAGTTTATTTGTGAATGACTGTGCTGAGAGCACATGGTGTGAAGTTTGAAAGGGAGAAAAATAAATGTTCATTATTTTTAATGTTTTGGTTTCCTAAAGACAGAGGTTGGAGGATGTCACCTATCAGGTGCTCCCTCTTTCATTTCATTCACCAAACCAACAAGGAAGAGATACTCTTGGAGACAAAGTTCTCAGTTAGGTCACTCACAACTGAAGAGGGAAAAAGGATATCAATGCTGGGACACAACTGAGAGGACTGGTCTGAGACATAGCTGGTGGAAGGTGCCAAATGGAAAGAACACATGGTTAAATTATATTCCACATTTTATGACCAAAATTATTTGCTACAGTGTTATTCACTGCCTAAGGAATTTCCATGGTTTGGGAGAGCTATCTTTCAAAAATGCCAAGTCTTTTCTGAAACAGGATGTAGAGTAAAACACATCAAAAATGCTACTTTGTTCTTTTTCTTACAAGTAAAATGCTGCAATTTGCCAGTGAATTAAGTATTTTGGGTTTTTAACATGGTAAGTTATTATTAAACTTAAAACTATTAAAAATTATGCTAAAAGGAATTAAAATGTCTGAATTAACAGAGACAAATTTAATACAGTTTTCCCAATGCTAACCTTATAGTTTTGTATCAATATAGAGGACTGATTATTTTGGAACTGTGTGCAAATCTTTAAGAGTTCAGTACTTAATGCAGGATCTATATATACCTAGGCCCTAAAAGAAGCAACTACAAAATAAAAAGGCAAAATCATATTCAAATCATATAAAATTTTGATATCAATATCAAAGAAATTTTGCCAGTGTGAATTTATGTTAAAGGGCATAAATTCAAAATTTTTATTTGAATATTTGAAGTATTCATACTTCACATTTTTAGACAAATCACATATACTCACTCACACACACACACACAAATTAAGTACCCAAATACATACATAAAAATACAGATACCTTCCAAGATTTTCTCTATCTTGTAAGAACTGTATGATTTTTCCTTTTTTTGCCAGGTGGTATTTTTGAATATGTGGAATCTGGCCCAATGGGAGCTGAGGAACTTGCATTCAGATTTGCTGTGAACACAATCAACAGAAACAGAACCTTGTTGCCCAATACCACCCTAACCTATGACACCCAGAAGATAAACCTCTATGACAGTTTTGAAGCATCCAAGAAAGGTAATTGATAGATATTTAATAGTGTGTTATCCGAAATTCAAATTTTTAGCTATTCTGAGAGATTTCTTAATCTACAAAGTAATTAATAAGTCACTAGAAATATTTTCATGCAAATATTTCTTTTTATGCTGCACTTATATATATATTTTTTTTCAGGAAAGGTAAAGTGATATGATTACCTGCTGAAAAAATTTGCTTATAACATGAAAGGTAGTTAGGTCTGGGGTAGTGAAGTTGTTTTCTTTTCCCCCATTAATCCTTTTGTTTTACTACTAAACTATTCCTATTTTAAGAACCTACTAAAATAAAAAAATACCATCAGTGGATTTTACCAAGGTTTACAATCCAATTTTACATTTTTATTTGCATTATGTGTCAATTCTACTTTACTACTGTGGTCTTAATTTACTGAGTATCTTGAAAGTTCTATGGTTCCAAGTGACTTAAAAATGTCAGCCTAATTTTAAAACTTAATTGGAAAAATTTGATCAGTCTTTCATTTATGTTGCCTATTTCTTAGCCACTTGATATTTCTTTTTGTAATTG
>SJYT01057674.1:235472-264464 GCA_006410635.1 Cephalophus harveyi | reverse complement strand
CTGTATTTTCAATATAAGAGTAGAAATATAATTTTCTGAGATATGAGTTTAATACATATGTTAAAGAAAGTAATAGAGAAACTACTGTTAAGGCATTATTTTAACCAAACAACAGTTTTAGAAATAAATATGTTTTGAGAGATGCTTTCATTGGCTTACTTTGTCTAAGTAGGTGATCTTTTCTTTTGCATAGTTAGCATTCATGAAATTAAATTCCATAAGGTAGATTTTCTCCAAGGAGTGGACTTAGAAAGCGTTTGTTCTAAATTCTTGTTTTTAAGACAGTGCTTGCTATTCTGTAATGCTAATATTGTTTTATTAGCTACCTTACATTGATAGAAATGTACATAATTACTTATAATTCTAACTCAGTACAGAGTTCTTCTAAATTCATTAATATTAATGGCAGTTGATAAGATATAATATTTCTTAAGATGAAAGTATCCTTCTTTTCCCCCAGCTAACTAGTGTTTATCAAAGCCTATGTTCTGCCTCCCCTTTGAATTCATATCTTTATGAATAAAAATAAGTTTCCACATTTCAGAACCATGTCAGGGTGATGAAAGGTTTTGAAGGCTGAAAAAGGGGTAAAGGTTATTGTGAAATACGACATGTGTCATCATAATTGCAAAATAAGTCATTAGCTGCAAGACAAGAGCATTTGATTAGTGACATCGTTCATGATTATTTCCATTAGGAAAAAGAAGCTCTGTCTCAAATGGAATAATTTAGACCAAAGAATATGGAATATGAGTACAGTATAAATAAAATATTAATAGATTCTTAATGGTGACTTCAAAGTAGCAACATAAAAAAAAAAAAAAAGAAGCTCCAAAAAAAAAAAATTTTTTTTCCAAGGCAAGAATGTAAGTTCAGTGTTTAAATTTTCACTGATAAATGATCTTATATTTTTAATAGATAATACTGTTTTGCTCAATAAACTCTGATGCATTAGAATTTGAATTATTTTTTGAATCATATATTGCTTTTAAATGACTACTCTGATACCCCAAAACTCTATTTTTTCTTTGAAACACTCTTCAGAAGCTCTGTATAAGCTAATATAATGTTTTTAACATTTCTTGATTTGTGACTTGTCAAAAATCTAGAGAAGGAAGATCTTTTATTTTCAATGTATGTGAATTAAAATTTATGTGAGTGAAAAACTTGAGGCTCCAAACTTTCTACTGATTCAGAATTCTGATTATTACTTTAAAATTAAGAATCTATATGTGTCCAAAAACTATATATATATATCAAATTGCATTTTTGAAAAAAGATTAAACAAATGTGTTTTTCTAATTAAAATTTATTTATTAAATATCTCTGTGCTCAAGAATCCATCCATCAAATTGCATTTTATGTGACAAAATCTCTGAAGGAAAAATCAGTAAATTTTGCACAGTAGAATGACAAACTATTTTGAAAGGATTAAGACTGAAAATCTAATTGATCCCTCAATCCCAGTAACAGTAGTCATCTGTTAAATATTTTAGTCATCCTTATATATTTTCAGGGATAGACAGACTGTTGCCTCTTGGAACAGACTTCCATATTTGAACATTTCTTCTCTTAAGTTGTGTCAGAATTCATGAGACACTTCTATACATTTGCCCTAATTCTTCCTTTTCCAGTCAAAAGAAACAAATTTTAGCCTCTTTCACAGATCAGATTCTTCATGTATTTAAAGATGAGTTTCATGTTTCTAGTAATTATTGACTTTCTAGACCCAGACTTACCAGTTGCTTTAGTATACCTTACACAATTTAAAGTCCTGTCACAGTTTTGCTATTCCTGTCTGAATGCCTTCTAATTTGTTTATGTGTATCTTAATTACTATAATTATTATTTATGTGAATAAAATTTTCTACACATAAATATAAAGTTAAAACTAATTTAGTACATCATAAGAGTCTTACAGTATCCACAATCCAAATAAATAAAGATGATTAAATATTTCTGTATTTAATTAAATACTTTGATGTTCTTCCTACTCAGTGAGATTAATCCCTATGAACTCACCCTCTGTGACTCATGTCAGGTTTTGTATGGACATTTGTATGCACAGCTTGACCTATATCATCAGATATTGCAGATACTAAACTATGTGCCCATCCATAGCTTTTTAGATGGGCCATGAAAAATAGATGGATTCTTTTTTTTTAATATAAATTTATTTATTTTAATTGGAGGTTAATTACTCTACAATATTGTATTGGTTTTGCCATACATCAACATGTATCTACCACAGGTATACACGTGTTCCCCATCCTGAACCCCCCTCCCACCTGCCTCCCCGTACCATCCCTCTGGGTCGTCCCAGTGCACCAGCCCCAAGCATCCAGTATCATGCATCGAACCTGGATTGGTGATTCGTTTCATATATGATATTATACAGGTTTCAATGCCATTCTCCCAATAGATGGATTCTGATTCAGAATCTAAAATTGTAGAGGATGACCAGAGAATTTGGGAAGGAACATTAGTCCCCTGATTTGAAGTATTTTGCTGAAGTATCCCCTGGATATGAAGTATTTTTGCAAAATGAATATTCACCCCTTAAATTCTAAAATATTCTCTTTCTCCTTCCTCTTCTTCTCCCTTGACATTATTTGTGAAGTTTTTATATTTGGCTGTAGGTGTCTAGGTGAATTTCCCTTCTAACAAACTGAGAATATTTGGAGTTAGGCAAAACGTAAAATAAGCTAGATGTAGATGTTATATTAAGGGCAAACAAATCGTCCTTCAGGATGATGCCTTTGGGACAATGATAATGTGGTACTGTTGGCACACTGGCACCTCCTCTCATTACTGACAGACTTCTGTCTCCTCTGCAGCCTGTGATCAGCTGTCTCTTGGGGTGGCTGCCATCTTCGGGCCTTCACACAGCTCTTCAGCAAATGCAGTTCAGTCTATCTGCAATGCTCTGGGGGTTCCCCACATCCAGACCCGCTGGAAGCACCAGGTGTCAGACAACAAAGATTCCTTCTATGTCAGTCTCTACCCAGACTTCTCTTCACTCAGCCGTGCCATTTTGGACTTGGTGCAGTTCTTCAAGTGGAAAACTGTCACAGTTGTCTATGATGACAGCACTGGTAAGAAAAAATCAGTAGCCTTTGGGGCTACGCTTTAAATGTAGATAATTTTCTGAAACTCATTTGAGATTCTTGCTGTGTTATTGTTTTTTGTTTTAAAATTAAGGGATAGAAAAACATTTGTAATCAAACACTAATTTCATATATCCAAATAAAGAACAACTAAATCATACATTTTTTTTTCCTGTGTTTGAGTAAAATAAGCACTTTTGTTGTGGGAATGATCAGTTACTGTGAACTATAGTGTTGGATGAAGGATAGAGATAGTATGAAATATCACATTGAAACATTTATTCAAACATTTTTTTTCTACCAGTTTCAGTGTATTTTCCCAAAGTAAAGCCTTATAATGAGCTGTCACTGAAACTTATCAAGAAATCTAGAGAAATAAAGGAATTTAGAATTTTGCCTTAACATTTTCTGTAATTATTTATGTGCAAAGAATGTGTATGAAAAATAATAACCTTTCTATCTGTATAACATGTTAAAATACCCATTGAAATTCTTAGAGTTTTGGGAACTGTTTATATGCATACATAAGGACTTACTACATGGTATTTATTTTTGTGTCTTTAAATGAATATTTGCTGGCTAGAGGTTGTCTGTGCTTTCTTGTTGTAATGCATGTTATTTTATATATGAATGGTTATCTTGAAGTATCAAATAAAAATAAATCTCAGAAATACAAAGAAACTAAAAAGTAAAATAAAGTAATAATTTGCTTGGAAGTTATATTGGTGAAGAAACTGCATACTATTTTATTACCTAGTAATAAGAAATTTCACATTAAGATGTTTATCACTGGTCTACAGGGAGTTACAGGGTTGGAGAAACAATGTAAATAATTTGAAATTTTTTAATAAATTGAATAAGAAAGAGTAAGTCTTAAAATACATTAATAGTGTAATTTTGCGAGCTTTTCCCAGATGGCACAGTGGTAAAGAATCTGCCGATCAGTGCAAGAGACACAAGAGACAAGAGGTGTGATGTGATCCCTGGGTCAAGAAGATTCCCTGGAGTAGGAAATGGAAACCCATTCTTGCGTGGAAAATTCCATAGACAGAGGATCCTGGCAGCTACATCCACTGGGTCACAAAGAGTCAGACACAACAGAGCACACACATGCGCACACACACGCACAAGTATAATTTTGCACTTTTTAGTTAAAAAAAAGTAAAATTTTTTTTAAAACTTAATTTTAGAAAGAATACTTAAATTCCTAAAATAACCTAAGTACCTTTGATGTGTTTTTTAGCTTAAAATAGAGTTACTAAATTTATTGCATTGTTTTATTCTAAATCATTATTTTGTGTCATTGATAAAGTTATATATGTCAAATTATGAATGGCAGGTTCTATGTGAATGGCTTCTCTGAGCATGTATAACATGATGTTCCAGGGCTAGCTCAGTTGCAAATTGGTCCACTTATGTTTGCATGTGTGCTGAGTCACTTTGGTCATGTCCAACTCTGTGCAACCCTGTCAACTGTAGCTTGCCAAGCTTTTCCATCCATGGATTCACCAGGCAAAACTAGGCATGCTCTTTACCACTAGTGCCACCTGGAAAGCTCCACTTATGTTTATGAATGGTCATATATAGAAATATATAAAATATGAATATAAATTCATTGTGAATCTATTGTTGATTTACTTCTCCTTTCCTTCCCATTATAATGCAGGTGAATTCTGAGTAAATATTATATATCCTCATATGTACATGCACGTACACATGGTACATACACACATATATAATACATATATATGTATGTTAGAAGTGATATTTTATACTTATTTATTATCTTAAAGCCCCTCATAGTAGAAAGAGAGTTGGCAATGTCTGAAATGTTTATGATATACCACCTTTCCTTACTATTCTGTTTGTATGCATATGGGTTTGACATTTTTATTTCATATATGTGGTTCTTGAGTGAGTGAAAAAAGGGATAATAAGATTTGTAATGAAGGTCACATTATAATCTGGCAAAGCAGTTTTTCATATATAATTGATCCTTTGCTGGAGTATTATTCTAAATATTTACTTCATTGTGACAAATTTAAACAGATATATATATATGTAGATTCATGGAGTTGCAAAGAGTCGGACACGACTGAGTGACTGAACTGAACTGAACTGATAGTTAATTAGATATATAGACCTTTAATGGAAACTTGACCTGAGATTAAACTTATTAAAAAGTTTAAGTTACTATTTAAAAGAAACTTTACCACAGCTAACACTTCAAGTTGATATCAATACTTACATATTCCAAAAGTCTTTGATTATTTCAATATGAATGCTAAGAGTCATTACCGGATTATTCATAGAATAGGTATCCTTAAAAATCATCTAAGGGGAGAAAAAGCATGTTAATGCTTCATTTTATGCAATATTTAATCCAACAAATTTTGATTAAGCATCTGCTACATGCCAGGGACAATACCAGGTGTGAGAATATGCCAGTAAAAGAAACAAAATCCTGGCTCTTCTTGAGTTTCTAGTTTCTAATTAAGGACATGAAATTACTCATGTTTTTAGTATTATTTGTAGTGAAATAATTGCCTCTTTAACCGCTGTATTATGTGTGCTCTTCCCTTTAATTTAACAGACTTTTGAGAACTTTGCTATTCTTAAATTATTTTTTTAGAGGCTAGAACTGACTCAAAGATACATATAAGATTCTCTTTGAACTGTTCATAAATCTGTAGAAGTAGGCTTTTTTTGTTTGTTTGGATATGTTTAAAAGTCTCAAGGTGGAATTTTAACAACAGAACTCAACAGAGAAAATCTTTAAACTTCCCAAGTAAACAAGATGACTATTTGATCATGTGGGAGAAAATCTGATGACAGCTGACTGTGAACTGAAATGGGAGAACATCCACCTTATACCCAATGAGATAAACATTATTAACTTCATTATGGACTTATATATCTGCTGTTCACTGCAGCATGAAGTATGCATTTTATTTATGTTTCTTTTTTCCCTTTCCAGATTTATTATGTGTGCTCTTCCTCCCATTTATATTCATTTCTATTTTGTTGTGTTGTCCAGTTTGATACATGATAATTATACTTTCATCCAGTCTTTGTTCCCACCCCCAAAACAGATGGAGTGATAGATGAAATATAGTGCTGGAGTAGGAGAAATTCTTAGAACGATGTTAACAGGAGCTGTTTATTTTTTATGATAATTAGCATTTGTTGTTGTCATGGATGAATGCTTTTAAACACCCTGAAAGTCTGTTATAGCTCTGAATGATGTCCAAAATGATGGGAAAGAATTGGCTTCAGAAACAAAGCTGTGTTTCTGTCAGTCATTTTGGAACATATGATTCATTTTAAATATAAACTAAAAATAAGTTGGATAACTTTCAGCTTGTAAGCAATTCCAAGATAAGTTGTGAATATTTGCTTTAAAATTCCTGTGTTTCATCTTTGTTTATAGATCAGCAGTCCATTAACAAAGAACTCTGAACTGGTAAACAGAAGCCTACGATTCTAGTCCCAATTTTGTTACTAAATTACTAGTACAACTTTGGAAAAGAGAAGAAGGAAGTTGAAATGACTATAGAAAACAGCTATGATGCCCTAGGCATTGAGGTAGCTGCTATTGTACATAAATTATGACACTTAATCTTCAGAGCAATTCTATAAAAACAACACAATTCTAGGGATATAGGTTATCAGCTCACTATCCTTGCTTCCTCCACTAGTTGGCTCTTCTGCCCACCAGTAGCCCCTGAGCATCTCCCTTGATTCACCCTTTCTTCAGCCCCACAATCAAGCTATAATGGTTCTTTAATTCTATACCTCTGAGAACTCTTAAATCTGTTCATTTCTTTCATGCTTTCTAACTAATTCTTAAGTCAAAATATTTCACCTGGATTATTGCTAACAGCCTCCTAACTGATGTTCCTGCTAATCCAGTAAAAAGTAAATTTTAAAAATGCAATTCTGACCCATTATCCTATTAATAGTTTCTCTTGGTCTAAGGATAAAGTCAAAGCTTTTTTGAAAGTCTTATAAGACCTGATGTGATCTAGTTCCTGTACCTCTCCAATATTTGAGTGTAAACTTGAGTCTAAATCCTTCACTTATGTCTTTTAAATTGAGCCATTTAATTTCGTTTGGTTTCTGAAAAATACTGTCCTGTCCGCCTGTTTCTCTCATTCTGACTCCTGCTCCTCCTCCCCAGTAAAACCCTCACACATATGCACTTGTGTATTTGCACCCACACATTCATTTGCACCATTTGACTTAGATGTCACAAAGAAAGGCTGTCCTGACCCCAGCTCCCAAGCAGGAATAGTTTTCCCTCAATACATTCCCATAGCCTTGTGGTTCTCCTGTGACCCTCCCCCATGAGAACATCATTACATTACAGATGACTGTTCTTGGCTGAATTTTCCACTAGATCAAATATAAATCTGAATAGCTTAGAACCTGAGGTTGCCCACCATTCTATCACTAGCACCTAGGTATTACCTGGCTAATGGAAATACCTGAATCAATATTTAAGGAATGAATGCGTAAAAAGGTATTATCATATCCATTGTTTAGACAAAGAAGCTCCAATGGATTAAGTCATCTGTCCAAGGTCGACTTAGTTTGACAGCTTTTTAATACTTTGCCATTGAATAAGTAGATTCAACAATAATTTTCAGATATATAAACATGATTTCTCCTATCATTTCAAAAATTTTATAAGTAATCTGGAGTGAATTGTGCTTATATGTTGACAGCAGTTAAAATATATTTACTTGTTTACTTATTTGAACAATCATTATCAAGTATCTTCTGTATACCAGGTACAGATGCTGTGTTCAGCATGACAGACAGGATTATAGGTAAAACTTTGTCTCCATGTGCTCAGAGTTGAGTGAGGGGGAGATAGAGCATGTGAACAGGATACTATTATAGTGTAACAAGTACAGATAGAGACAAGAAAATAATATTGTGACATTTTAGGAGATGAATATAGACATAAAAGAATTTAGGGGAGTGGAAGATTTTAAAGCTGCCTTTAAAGGTTTTAAAGGCAGAGGAGAATTTTGGAGAAGGTGAGATAATTTTGAAATTATCATAAAGCACAAGAAGAAATGCTTCAACTAGAGAAGGGGCTTAAGGGTGTAATGTATAAATGTGAGAATGCCTGGGAAGCTGGTTTGTCAGGGAATTGCAGGCACTTCATTACAATGGATCATCAGGAAAAGGAAGATGAGGAAGAATGAGGGAGAATGTATACAAGGCCAATGTAAGAGAAATCAAAAAGAACTTTTTCCTAGCTACTGTGCTTTGGAGTTTGCATGTTACAGCAGTATCAGTCGTGTCTGCCTGATGTGAACCTGCTTTTCAAACCACATTGAGTGCCTCGGGGATAGACAGACAGTCAGTCAGTACCTTTCGGAGGCAATCAAAAAGGACACAGAGAGCGGGATATCCATAGACTGGACTTTGGATCGAAATCCTGGTTCTGTTGTGTAATTTTCAGCAAATTATTTGACTTTAAAGACAGAAGTTGACAACATTTGTAAATTGAAGATGATGCACACATCAGGGGATTGTTGTCATGATTAGTGAGATATGCAAAGTGCTTTATAGCTCCCATTTAGCCTAGCAGGAGCTTAAAAATGTCAACAGTAGAAATGCCTTGGGGACTTCCCTGGTGGCTTGAAAATCTGCCTTCCAATGCAGGGGACACAGATTTGATCCCTGGTCGGGGAATGAAAATCCCACACATGCTGCAGGGCAACAACAGAAGTCCACGAGGTAACCAAAGACTCGGGCAGCCATGAAAAAAAAAAAAAAAGCCATGTGCTGTGTTCTGTTTATTCCTAACTATAAGAAAAAGAAATTATCTTCAGTCCTATATTTTAAAGTATGAGGATATTTAGATGTAGAAAGTTGAGATAAGTTGCCCAAGGTTTCACAGCAAGTAAATGGTGCTATGCTGTGCTTAGCTGCTCAGTCGCGTCCTACTCTGCAACCCCATGGACTGTAG
The DNA here is from genome assembly GCA_006410635.1 of Cephalophus harveyi. Lineage (NCBI taxonomy): Eukaryota > Metazoa > Chordata > Mammalia > Artiodactyla > Bovidae > Cephalophus > Cephalophus harveyi. The sequence goes on along the minus strand of SJYT01057674.1, from coordinate 255,371 downwards.
CCCCCCAGTCTCCTCTGTCCATGGGGATTCTCCAGGCAAGAATACTGGTGTGGGTTGCCATGCCCTCCTCCAGGGGATCTTCCCAACCCAGAGATCAAACCCAGGTTTGAACCCACATTGCAGGCAGATTCGTTCAAGACTGAGCCACCAAGGAAGCCCGGGTAAATGGCAGATCTGCATTTCTGACCCAGCGCTATCAACTGCAGAACTCACTTTATTAAATATTGTGACACAGTGATAGTTATTATGCTTTTATTTGGTTCATTTTGTTGTCACAATTTTAAGGACAGGAATGACATAGTCAGAACTTCTTTTGGTAGATTCTCTGATTACAGTGTGGAGAATGCATTAGGGCTATTCAGATAATATGGGAAATAGGATAAGACCAGAAGCAAGAGAATTTCTAAATTAGTCAAGTTGAAAAAAAGGCAAATCTCAATTAAAGAGTTTTTGATGGAAGGATATTGAAATAGAATTCTGGGAAGATTTAGGAGATACAAATTGTAGGACTTAGTATGTAAGTAAACAGAGAAGGAATGGAGAGAGAGACGGTAAGAATGACTGCTCTATTTCTGGTCTGGACTACTAATCAATGGCACATTTACCTAAAAGAGGAAAACAAGAAAAAAAAATGCGGGAAAAGGTGTAATAAGTCTGACTTTCAACACATTAAACTTGAAGCACCTTTGACTCATACAGTTATATTGGAGAGAGAAATCCATCTTGAAAAATAGAAGTTTAGTGTGGGCATATAATGCTCCCATTGGCATTCCTCTGCTTTCCATCTGGACTTCTTTGTGATAGGAGGAAATGAAGACAGTTGACGAAAAACAGAGTCATGGTACAAGAAAGTTCAGAGTAGGCAGTCATGAAGACGCAGATAGACCTGAAAATAATTTAGGAGAGAGAGTGTGAATTTTTTTAATTAATGAGGAAAATCAGTAAATTTTTTAGATGTTAACATTAACAAACTTAACTTTATTAATTTCATGATATGAGTATAGGAAAAATGGTCAGGACCTTTATCTCAAGCACAAGCAGAAATGATTTCTTTACTAACTTTATTGACTTGAATGAACTTTATTTATAGACTATGTTGTAGATACTCCTGTGTATGATTAGAGTTAGTTTAAGAAAAATGTGAAGTCATTTAATGGGGCTTCCCAGGTGGCGCAGTGGGTGAAAATCCACATGTAATGCAGGAGAGGCAGGAGACAGCAGTTCAATACCTGGGTCAGGAATATCCCCTGGAGGAGGACATGGCAATCCACTCCAGTATTCTTGCCTGGAGAACAAAGAGTTGGACATAACTGAAATGACTCAGCATGTATGCATGAAGTCAATTAACAGTAAAAATTATTTTATTCTGGGGGGGGTATATTTGTTTAAATAGAATAAATAAAATTAAATAATTCAATAGATGCTAATGTGAAAAATATGTTCTTAGAAGTTACTAACTTTTGAATAATATAACAATTCCAGGGAAGCCTGTTATAAAACATATAACCAAACAAATTTAATTTTATTTCAAGGACTGGGATAATTTGAATCTAAGATGATTGATTATATGTTATATGTTCTAAGTGCAGAGCCTTCAAGTTCTTTAGTTCCAAGTGGAAATGCAATTAGCAATTATGAGTTAAAACTAATTATTTGGATATAGGTGAATACATAGCATGGCATATTACTGCTTCCATTAAGTTGGTGAAGGTTCTTTATTCCTATTTAAACATAGGTTCTTTATTCCTATTTAAACAAGCCTCAAAATTATTTGGAATATTATTATTAAGCTTTGGTTACATGATAGTATTTTTAAACATGTTCATAGAACTAATTCTTTCTCTGAGTTTTAAAATCTTTAAAGTACTTCCAACTCTAAAAGACAAATATACAATTTCTAATCCATAACAATCATACATTTCATGTTTCTGCCAATAGTGGAGTAAATACACATGTATGTCTACAGTGTCTACAATGATCAGTAATATTTGCCAGTATTAGAAAACAAACAAAAAAAATAACATAAAGTGAGAATAATTTCCTGGTGATAGCCAAACACAACACTGCCAGTTTTCTGTATTTAAATCTGGAACATATTGGCATGAGCATCTTGGTAGTTACTTTTCTCCTAGCCTTTTTCTGGTCTTATCTGTCTCCCTCTCTATGCTGTGTAGGAGAAAGATAGCCCTTAAATTATCTTTCTGATGTACTTGACAATTTTGACTGTTCCTTTCTTTAGTGGAAGAGTAAAATTCTCCTAGTCTGGCCTCTGTGCCATCATTCTCTCCATGTTATCTCCTTCTTTTCAGCCATTTATTCCCATTCTCATACTCTTAAACTCTTTTTTTTTCTTTCTCTGCTCCTTAAAAGCTCATGTCATTCAAGGTTTTATTCCCAGGCTTCCTGTTTTGTACTTGTTTACCTCACTTTCCCTGAAGCCTGCCATCTGACTCACGCCTTTCTTTGCCGGTATGCTATAGACTCACCACTGGACACCTCTGATAGCTTCTGGCAAGTGCCCTACTCAGATCCAGTCACCCGTTGGTCATCTTTATGTGGCTATCTCACCCAGCATAACAAAAAACAAACATATTGCCTTTATTCCCAAACTTGCTTTTCCTCCTGGGTTTCTGTCTTCATCTAGCTAGATTCCTCGTGGTCATTCTAGATTCTTGTTTGTCCTCTCAAGCCTCATTTCTAACTGATCACTTAATACCTCTCCTTTTTATCTCACATTCCTCAAATTTACCTCTTCCTCCATCCCAACCAGCTGTCCTAGTTAATATCCTTATTCTAAATCACCTAGACTATGTTCTGTCCTCTATTTAAGTTCACATCTCTGATGCAGACAAAATGGTCTCTTTTAAAAGGACAGCGTGGTGCTGTCATGCCCAGGCATAAAGCTGTTCGGTGGCTCCTCGTTTCTGGGAAAGATGAGTTCTAGATCCGCAGCATGGTATGCATGGCTTTCTTCGCTGGCACTCTCATGCCTCTGATTTTCTTTTCCTGGTCTTTCCTTTCTCAACACTTATGCTGCAGCTCTCCCTGAATAATTGTAGTTCACCCTTAACAATCATCCTCTGTTCTGTCAAATCTCTTTGCTGTGCACAAATTGTTCTCTCGGCTTGTTATGCTCTTCTCTTTCAAGGATCTATTCACCACCTCCAGGTTTACCTTAAAATATTCCTACAAGGTAAATTTGTGAAGTAACCATCCCTAACTTTTCCTGACATGAGTTCATAATTCTATTCTTTGTGCATACGATGCAAGAGTTTAGTTGATAATATAGTTCATCATCAATTTTGTAGTACAATTATCAACATGTTCACATGACCCATGTAGCAAAGGTGACACTTTGCTTAGCCGAAGAGCTCTAAATATTTTATGTTTAATTTATCATTTGTTTGCTTCTTCATTTTTTAAAAATAATTTATTTCTTTATTTAGTTCACAAGTAATGGTCACACATTTACTCTGTGTCATTATTATTCTAGGTATTGGAGATACAAGAGTGAACAAAACAGACAAAACTTCCTTGCCTTGTGGAGTTTGCATTCTAGTGTAGAGTGATAATAACAAAATATGTCAGTATATAGAATCAAATAGGATGTGTTATGGAGAAGGCAACGGCACCCCACTCCAGTACTCTTGCCTGGAAAATCCCATGGATGGAGGAGCCTGGTAGGCTGCAGTCCATGGGGTCGCTGAGGGTCGGACATTACTGAGTGACTTCACTTTCACTTTTTACTCTCATGCATTGGAGAAGGAAATGGCAACCCACTCCAGTGTTCTTGCCTAGAGAATCCCAGGGACGGGGGAGCCTGGTAAGCTGCTGTCTATGGGATCGCACAGAGTCGGACACGACTGAAGTGACTTAGCAGCAGCAGCAGCAGCAGGATGTGTTATGGAGAGAAATAAAGCAATGGAGGCATTAGAGAGTATTGCAATGTTAAGCTGCATTGTCAGAAGAGATCATATTTAGAAAGTGAAATTTGAGCTTGGGCTTGAATGAGCTGAGGAAATATGTCATGGGAGTGTCTGAAGAAAGAGTGTTTCAGGTAAAAAGCAAGAAGGTAAAAAAATAACCAAGGGAGAAGAGATAAAGAATTTTAAGTAAAGCAGGGTTTTTTTTGTGTGTGTTTGTTTTTTTAATTTCAGTCTAGAGAAGGATGTTTTCAGACACTGAAAACTAAAGGAGAGTTTTATGACATCTGTCATTTTTTAATGTGTGTATATGTGTTTATGTATATATGTACATATATGGGTACATATGTATATGTTCCATTATGACATGTTTCATATGTCTTGGCAATGGTAAGTTATTTATTTAAAGATAACTTATTGTAGAGACTTTCCCACATACAAGCTTATTTGTGTATGAGTTAGTTAGTCATGGTTATGGTGCAGAACTGTGTTGTGGTCTCATTTGCTCAGTCGTGTCTGACTCTTTGAGACTCCATGGACTGTAGCCTGGAAGGCTCCTCTGTCCATGGGATTCTCCAGGCAAGAAAAGTGGAGTGGGTTGCTATTTCCTTCTCCAGGGGATCTTTCTGACCCAGGGATCAAACCTGCATCTTGCATCTCCTGCATTGGCAGGCAGATTCTTTACCACTAAGTCACCTGGGAAGCCCATGGTCCATAGCACTGACCCTTAAAATAGTGATAGGATTCATTTATAATTGTAATAAGACTTCAGGGAAAGAAGAAAAAAAAAGTAAGTTTGACATATTCAGTTCTGCAAGATGTAATATATCATTTATCAGATACTTGATTTAAAATAAATTGGTTCTGTATCAGAAATACTTTTTAAAAAATCGAGATCCTGAATGGATTAAAACAATGATATTCATTGTACATCAGGTGAACATGACTGCCTTCTAAAACAATTTTTTGTTTCCTATTCAACATTCTTTAAATGTTTATCTTGTTTTAAATATAAGGCATACAAACTATATTTGGGGGCAAAGTTCTCTAGAATCAAACATTTTGAAAAGCATAAAAGAGTTCACACCCCAGTTCTAGACAGGCTAATTGTGCATCATTATTGTAGAATTATTCCAATTTGCAGGTGGCACAGTGTCCAATCTGTTTATATTTCAGTGATTCAAAACGAACCTCAAGAAATGAATTTTTTGCATAAGTGCATTAAAAATGTACTAAATCTATCCGGTCATAATAGAGCTTTTGTTAGTGGAAGCTAATGATGATGCAAAACTAATATATACCTTTCCTTGCCTTCATATAATAACCAAAGGTATTATTTTACTCATCACAAATTCTTGCATTTCTGTAAACTCAGTCATCTTGCTTTGATAAAAGAAAATTTATTGTATAACAGATACTAAAATTAAAGTCCAAAGCTCTGGTTCTTAAATTTAATTGATATCAAGGAATGGGATTTCCAGGGCTACTGTTAAAACCAGATATTTCTAGGCTAACTGCTATTACTCAGTAACTCTAGGGTTGTACTCAAGGACTTGCAGTTGGAATAGGACACATAACTAGTTGTGACAGACATTACTAATGTTTATCAGTATGTGGCTAATTCTACTTATAGACAGAGAAAGATTGAAGTCTCACACCTAATCCTTGGATTTAGGTGTGACCACATGGATTGTTTCAGGTGATGGAATGTGGGCAGGAGTGTTCCTCATTTCTGGGCAGATGCATTTAATTGCCTGTACTGTTTGAAGTATCTCAAAATACTGAGCTAAAATATCAAAGAGACCTGACTTGGGAAATTATTTAGATCTATAGCAGACCTTGCTTTTATGTGACATAAAATCTTGTTCTGTTAAATTGCTGTGGTTTGGAGATAGTTTTTCCTATACTATAACCTAGTCTAATCATTCTCAAACTGTAGTGTGTATTAAAATCATTAGGGAAATGTGTTAAAACACTGCTTCCTGGCTTGCCTCCCAGCTTTTGATTTAGTAGGTGTGGGATGTGGCCTGAGAGTTTTTTCCTAATATGTACCCAAGTGATCATGCTACTGGTCCAGCGACAAACTTTGAGAAACATTGATCCATCTAATCTTGAATATTATGCAAATTATCATATTTTGAAAAATAATTGATAATAAGTCAAATTTGTCAGCATAATAAAGTCATAATTTTATAGATAAAAACAAATTTAAAAATTTTAAATAAAACTAGAAAGATTTGTAGTGATTTAATATTGACAAAAATTATTAATCACTTAGTAAAAATATATATTCATTGTCTGAACTTCCACATTGAGTGGTTTTAATTCTGATAAATATGTTTGTCCTTGGAGTATTTTAAACAGTTTTGAATTAGTTGTAATATGGAGGAAGAACTGTCTCTTATACACATCTAGATGTGTATAAGAGACAGGTATATAGGATCATAATTAAGTTAAATTCTTAGACTCCTCACTTATTGGTATGAGGGAACAAAAGCCCAACCCCTAACATTGGACTTAGGTGTAGAACCCCTTTGGTCGGCCTCCAGAGAGTAACTGACCAGTACTGTGAGGCATCAGTAACAGTGAACAAGGATGAGGAATCCCGACCCTGCAAACATGAGCAGGAGGCTTAGAGACTGAGATGGAGAATTCAGACTATCACAAGAGGCAGGAGGAGCTCAGGTGAGAAAAGACAGGGGAGGGGAAGGTCTCTGGGGGCAAGGGGAGGAAGTAAATTAATATGCCTTGGACTTTGTTCTTGAATATTGTAACATAAATATGATAAAAATTTTCAAGTGTAAATTAATGTGATTTCAAATAATCAAGCTCTGATAGATAAAATATTTTATAATATCTATTTCAATAAGTTTATAAATAGTTTTACTTTTTAATTTAATTTTAAAAAGATTTTGTATAAAGTGATATTTGCAGGACTGATGAGCATGATTTGTCAATGAAGCATTTTTAAAACATCTCCTGTTCCATTTTCATAATAAACTTTTTATGCTTTTATCCAGTTGAAATAACTGTGTTGGCATTAAAGAAAGAAACTTAAGTCAGCCCTTGAAAGCTTAATACTAACTTGTTAATTACCCTATAACTACACAATGAGAAATGCTGCTGCTAAGTCGCTTCAGTCATGTCTGACTCTGTGCAGTCCCATAGACAGCAGCCCACTAGGCTCCCCTGTCCCTCGGATTCTCCAGGCAAGAACACTGGAGTGGGTTGCCATTTCCTTCTCCAATGCATGAAAGTGAAAAGTGAAAGTGAAGTCGCTCAGTTGTGTCCGACTCTTCAGGATACCATGGACTGCAGCCTACGAGGCTCCTCCCTCCATGGGAGTTTCCAGGCAAGAGTACTGGAGTGGGTTGCCATTGCTTTCTCTGACACAATGAGAAATGAAAAGTTATAATTCCCTTTTCTAAAGTGTGGTTGAAGGTCAAGGAGCTCTTATTGGCATATTGAGAGACCGAAGGAAACGATGCAATTTTTTTCTTATAAATACCATCAGATGTCACTGGAAACTCAGCTAAGGAACTAGATCAATGTTTAAACATAATCTTTAAAATTTGTTTTTTATCTGTTTTTAAAGGAAACACCACCTATTATATATTAAGAAGTAACCTGATGTTCAATAGCAAAAAAACAAACAATTCAATTAAAAATGATGAGAGGGCCTGAACAGGAGACAAATAAATAGCCAAGGGTTACATGAAAAGATGCTCAACATCACTAACCATCAGGGAAATTAAAATCAAAATCACAGTGAGATATCACCTCACATCTGTTGACAATAAATAATAAGTGTTGGTGAGGATGTGGAAAAGAGAGATGCTTGTGTACTATTGGTGGAAATATAAATTGGCACAGCTGCTGTAAGAAACAGTACAGTGGTTCCTCAAAAAACTGGAAATAAAAATACTGTATAATACAGCAGTCCTATTTCTGGGTATCTACCCCCCCAAATGAAACCATTATCTCAAAGAAATATCTGCTGTTCATTGCAGCATTATTCACAGTAACCAAGAAATGAAAACAACCTAAGTGTTTGTCTAAGGATAAATGGATAAAAAGATGTATGAAAGTGAAAGTGAAGTCACTCAGTTGTGTCTGACTCTTTGTGACCCCATGGACTGTAGCCTACCAGGCTCCTCTGTCCTTAGGATTTTCCAGGCAAGAATACTGGAGTGGGTTGCCATTTCCTTCTCCAGGGGATCTTCCCAACTCAGGGATTGAACCCAGGTTTCCTGCATTGTAGGCAGACACTTTACCATCTGAGCTACATGTATGCATGAATAATATGCACATGGATACTATTCAGCCCTGAGAGACAGGAAAATGCTGACATTTGCAGCAATATGGATGGACCCTGAGGCCCCTGTAATAAGTAAAATAAGTCAAAGAAAGACAGATATTATATGATATTATTTACATGTGGAATCTAAAGAAGCCAAAGTCAGACAAACAGAGTGATAATTACCAGGGGTTGAGTGATAGGGAAAATGGGGAGATATTGGCAAAAGTGTACAAACTTCCAGGTATAAGAAAAATATGTTCTGGAGATATAATGTATAGTATCGTTACTAATCTTCACAATGGTGTATTATATTTTTGAAAGTTGTTAAAAGAGTTAGACCTTAAATGTTTTCACCACCCACCCCTTCATAAAAGAAGGGATGGTAAATTTGAGAGGTAATGGAGGTATTAATGACCCTAATATGGTCATCGTTTTACAATGTGTACATGTATGAAGTCATCATGTTGTATGGCTTAAACTTATACAAAGTTATATGTCAATTATATCTCAATAAAGTTGGGGAGAGAAAGAAGTACATAGCAAAGATATTTGTATTTATATGTTGTTGTTGAGTCACTAAGTCATGTCTGACTCTCTGACTCCGTGGACTGCTGCATGCCATGCTTCCCTGTCCTTAACTGTCTCTTAGAGTTTGCCCAAACTCATTCCATCCAGCCATTTCATCCTCTATCATCAATCTTTACAAGCATCAGTGTCTTTTCCAATGAGTCATCTCTTTGCATCAGGTGGCCAAAGTATTGGAGCTTCTGCTTTATCATCAGTGCTTTCAGTGAATATTCAGGGTTGATTTCCTTTAGGATTGACTGGTTTGATGTCTTTACTGTCCAAGGGACTCTCAAGAATCTTCTTCACAGAATTTGAGAGGGTAAATTCTTTGGTACTCAGTCTTGTTTATGGTCCAACTCTCACATCCATACATGACAACTGGAAATACCATAGCTTTGACTATATGCACCTTTGTTGACAAAGTTGTGCCTTTGCTTTTGAATACACTGTCTAGGTTTGTCATAGCTTTTCTTCCAAAGTGCAAGTATCTTTTACTTTCATGGATGCAGTCACCATCTGAAGTGATTTTGGAGCCCAAGAAAATGAAGTCTGTCACTGTTTCCACTTATTTCCCATCTATTTGCTGTGAAGTGATGGGACTTGGTGCCATGATCTTCAGTTTTTGAATGTTGAGTTTTAAGCCAGCTTTTTCACTCTCCTCTTTCACCCTCATCAAGAGGCTCTTTAGTTCCTCTTCGCTTTCTGCCATTAGCATGATATCATCTGCATATCTTAGGTTGTTATTTCTCCTGGCAATCCTGATTCCAACTTCTGCATCACTCAGCCCATCATTTTGCATGTTGTACTCTGCATATAAGTCGCATAAGCAGGGTGACAATATAAAGCCATGACATACTTCTTTCAGAGTTTTGAACCAGTCCATATTTCCATGTGTGGTTTTAACGGTTGCTTCTTGACCTATATATGAGTTTCTCACGTGGAGGGTAAGGTGGTCTGGTATTCCCATCTCTTTAAAAATTTTCCACAATTTGTTGTGATCCATACCAGTCAAAAGCTTTAGCATAGTCAAAGAAGCAGACTAGATGTTTTATTGGAACTTCTTTTTTTTTTTTTTCTCTGTGATCCAGTGAATGTTGGCAATTTGATCCCTGGTTCCTCTGCCTTTCCTAAATCTAGCTTGAACATCTGGATGTTCTCAGTTCATGAACGGTTGAAGCCTATCTTGGAGGATTTTGAGCATTATCTTGCTAGCATGTGAAATGAACACAGTTGTATGGTAGTTTGAGCATTCTTTGGCATTGACTTTCTTTGAGATTGGAATGAAAACTGACCTTTTCCAGTCCTGTGGACACTGCTGAGTTTTCCAAATTTGTTGGCATTTTGGGTGGAGCACTCTCACAGCATCATCTTTTAGGATTTGAAATAGGTTAGCTTGTATCCCATCACCTCGGCTAGCTTTGTTTGTAGTAATGCTTCCTAAGGCCCACTTTACTTCACACTCCAGGATGTCTGGCTCTAAGTGAGTGAACACACCATCATGGTTATCCAGGTTATTAACTCCTTTTTCGTATAGTTCTTCTGAGTATTCTTGCCACTTCTTTATCTTTTCTGCTTCTGTTAAGTCCTTGCCGTTTCTGTCTTTTATTGTGCTCATCCTTACATGAAATGTTCCCTTGGTATCTAATTTTCCTGAAGAGATCACTGGTCTTTCCCGTTCTATTGTTTTCCTCTATTTCCTTGCATTGTTCATTTAAGAAGGCTTTTTTAAAGTCTCTCTTTGCTCTTCTCTGGAACTCTGCATTCAGCTGGGTATTTCTTTCCCTTTCTCCTTTGCCTTTTGCATCTCTTCTTTTCTCAGCTATTTGTAAGTCCTCCTCAGACAACCACTTTGCCTTCTTCCATTTCTTTTGCTTGGGGATGGTTTTGGTCACTGACTCCTATACAGTGTTATTGACCTATATCCATAGTTCTTCAGGCTTTGTCTTTGTCTACTATATCTAATCCCATGAATCTAAAGAAGCCAAATCTATAAGGCCTTTCACACAGTGTCCAGATCTTAGCTTTTACACTTTTGACAAAGAGTTCTTTATGTCCTTAGCTTATGATAAAGATCAGAGAGTATTTACAGAGGCTGTTGGTAAGAGAGATACACAAAATATTTTCTTCTCTGCCTGTTAAAGCAATAATTCTTCAAAGTCTGGTTTTTTGTTGTTGTTGTTTGAATGGAATAAATCTAAGTTATATTGGACAGATTTTACATATGCATTGACCGAATGTGATATCATTTATATAGTTGTATATATTAATTTTTTCTCAATACTGTTTATTGTTGTGTAACTTATTGTCACTGGTTTGGAGATTAGGAGAGGCTCTACAAGACTTTGTAGAACTGATATTTTTTGCAACTCTGTTGTTTGTCAGTTTAGAGTAGAGTCAGACTTGAAACGTGTGCAATGTTTAGTTGTAGTTTTCTTAAAACACATATACAATACCATAATATTGTAGTCAAAACTTTAAAAATTTTTAATTGTGATAAAATACACACACTGTTTACCATCTTAACTGTTTATAATATTACAGTTCTCCAAAACAATTTCATGTTACAAAACTGAAACTCTATACTAATTAAGTCACAATGCCCCATATCCCCTCCCTTTAGTCCCTGGCAGCCAACATTATGTTTTCTGTTTCTAAGAATTTGACTACACTGGATACCACATATAAGTAGAATCATACAGTTTTTATAGTTTTGTGAGTGGCATATTTCAGTCTTTGAGGTTTACTCATGTTGCAGTATGTGCCAGAATGCCTTTCCTTTTTAAAGGCTGAATAGTATTCCATATTCCATCATATGTGGTTTCTATTTTGTTTATTCATTCTTCTGTCAATGGATACTGTAGTTACTTCTTTCATTTGGCTATTGTGAATAATAACATGTTTTATGAACATGAGCGTACAAATATCTCTTCAAGACCCCTTCTTTTGGTTATATATACAGAAGTTGAATTAATAGATTATATGGTTAAAGATTGAATAACAAAAGGTGATTAAGTCTGTGTTTAATTTTTGGAGGAAACACCCTACTGTTTTCCATAGAGAATACACCATTTTACATTCCTTCCAGCAGTGAACACAGGTTTCAATGTCTCTACATCCTTACCAACACTTGCTGAAGCTGTATTGAATTGATACACCTTTGTATGATCATTAGTCTTAAAACTTACTGAGTGCTACTGTGTACCATACCCTGTGCTAAGAGCTGACAGCCACTTAAGAGTTCCATTGGATTCTCATAACCACTACGTAGGTTATCTGATTAGTCTTGTTTTCTAGATGAGGAAACTGAGGTTTAAAGCAGATATTCACAACCATCTGCTTTAACATTGAGAAAGTCTGTAATTTGGTAGCAGGTGTTTGAGAGTGATAAAATTTGTGAGATTTCTGTGCAAATCACTTAATGTTTCTGAGTCTCAGATAGTGATTCCTGCCTGCCTCCTGGGATCATTGAGAACTGAAAGTAGTTGTGTATGTGAAGGTGCTTGATAAACTGTAGACTTTATTATAGTTCTAAACAATGATTTATATCCCTTCATTAATAATCTTCCTGTTATTGTATTTAAAAAAAGTGAATATAATTGGCTACTCTTTGGGTCAAAAAAAGTAAATATAGAGATTTCTATCCATGCAAACATATCAAGATTGCCAGGAGAAATATCAACAACCTCAGATATGCAGATGACACCACACTTAAGGCAGAAAGCGAAGAAAAACTAAAGAGCCTCTTGATGAAAGTGAAAGAGGAGAGTGAAAAAGTTGGCTTAAAGCTCAACATTCAGAAAACTAAGATCATGGCATCCATTCCCATCACTTCATGGCAAATGGATGGGGAAACAGTAGAAACAGTGGCTGACTTTATTTTTTTGGGCTCCAAAATCACTGCAGATGGTAACATGAAATTAAAAGATGCCTGCTCCTTGGAAGAAAAGTTATGATAAACCTAGATAGCATATTAAAAAGCAGAGATATTGCTTTTCCAACAAAGGTCTGTCTAGTCAAAACTGCGATTTTTCCAATAGTCATGTATGGATGTGAGATTTGGACTATAAAGAAAACTGAGCACCAAAGAATTGATGCTTTTGAACTGTGGTGTTGGAGAAGACTGTTGAGATTCCCCTGGACTGCAAGGAGATCCAACCAGTCCATCCTAAAGGAGATCAGTCCTAAATATTCATTGGAAGGACTGATGCTAAAGCTGAAACTCTAATACTTTGGCCATCTGATGTGAAGAACTGACTCATTGGAAAAGACCCTGATGCTGGGAAAAATTGAAGGCAGGAGGAGAAGGGGACGACAGAGGATGAAATGGTTGGATAGCATCACTGACTCAATGGACATGAGTTTGAGTAAACTCAGGGAGTTGTTGTTGGTCAGGGAGGCCTTGCGTGTTGCAGTCCATGCAGTCACAAAGAGTTGGACACAACTGAGTGACTGAACTGAACTGAATGGTTAATCATGTTGTACATTTTTTTTTCATCTCTTGTTTGCTTTTTGTATATTTTATTTGGAAAAATGTCTATTTAGGTTTGTTGCCCATTTTTGTATCAGATGGTTTGAAATTTTGTTATTGAGCTTAGGAGTTCTCTTTATATTCTGGAGATTACCCTGCTCATTGGATACATGATTTATAAATATTTTCTCTCATCTCATGGGTTGACTTTTCACTCTGTTTATTGTATTCTTTGATACACAGAAGTTTTTGATTTTGTAGTTTTATTTATTTTTGCTTTTATGTGCCTTTTGTATCACATACCAGAAATCATTGCCAAATCTCCAAATTTTATGAGCTTTTTACCCTATGTTTTTATAATTTTGCATCTTAAATTTAGATCTTTCTCCATTTTGAGTTAGTTTTTGTCTGCTGTGTAAGGTGAGGATCCATCCAGTTCTCTTCTTTTGCATGTGGATATGCAATTTTCTTAACACTAATTGTTTAGAAGAGTCCTTTTCCTACTGAATGGTCTTAGAATCCTTGTTGAAAATCATTTGACTATATATGTGAGGATTTATTTCTAGCCTTTCTATTCTATTTCGTTTGTCTTTGTGCTAGTACCATATTGTTTTGATTTATGTAGCTTTGTAATACCTTTTGAAATTAGGAAGTGTGAGACCTCCAATTTAGGTTGATTTTTTTTTATATATATTGTTTTAGCCATTTTTGATCTCTTGAGATTCCAAATGAATGTTAGGATGGAATTTTCTAGTCCTAAAAAAAATGCCATTGGGATGTTGGTAGGGATTGCCTTAAATCTGTAGACTGCTTTGGATAATATACTTGAAATTTCTAAATTTAAATCTAGGCAAATTTGAGTTATATTAAAATATATTTGTTGATGATACCACATTGATTTTTAAATATATTAGCCTAGTTGATAGACAGTCAACTAACATAGACTGTTTATGGATTCAGATTTCAAAGCAGTACATGTGGTTGTTCAGCTAAGTTTCACCATTCTTCTTTAATTTGGGCTAACTTCTTCATCACTTCTCAGTGTTAGATTGAGGGAAGTCATTTTACATTAGCTCCTATAACATCATACTTCATTTGAAGATATAGTTGAAGGAAGTTATTAAAGTCATTTTTTTCTTTGTAAACTTACTTTATACTGATGATACATACTGATTAAATAAATTAATTTCTAATGAAGCCCTTCATTGGCCAAAGAAGAACCAAATGTGAGTAAAATGTTTCCTATTCTTCAAGTATTTAAAATCTGCTATTGAAAGTAAATTATAATGCAGTATGTTAAGTGCTAAAAATGTCACATAAAAAGTATTATGACAAAACAGGAAGTGAGAGCAAGGAGATCAGCTTATTAGAGATAGTAAATATAGTTGACATTTAAATTGAGTCTCAAGATATATGAAGGTTAGGTAAGACAAGAAATTCCAAAGGTACAGAGCTGTGAATGAGTGTGGTGATTTTGTAGCATGGTGACATGTCTACTGTGTTTGAAACAGAGAGTATGTCAGCTAGGAATGTCTAAGAATAAGAACAAGTAGGTTAGAAAAGATCATGAAGAGTCTAGTATGCCCTGACCTCAGCGTATAACCATTTAACAAGTAACCCTGTGGAGACAGCCAACCCTGGGACTTGAAGTGACTGAATATAACTGGACAGGTTGGAGGTGTAAATAGTTTCCTAGGAGCAACACTAGAAATAATCTTGGTTTTGGCATCATAATGTTGGTTAATAGGTGTCAATAAACTTTCCAGAAGAATTGGTGTAATAAATTTTTAAATAAGTAGATTTTTAAAAACTATGTAATATATTTTAGAACATTAAAAGTTAGTTATTAAGTTTTATAGTTATTAAGTGCTATTCACCAAATGTACTTGGCTCGGGTTTTAGGCACAAATCAGAATTGCATTTTCTCACAAGCTGTGAAGCTAAGCAAAGTCACCTGATTTTCTTTAAGCAATGAAATGTGAGCAAGAATACTGAATCACTTCTTGCAGGAGGCTTTAATGATCAGTTTGTAACATTTTCTTCCCCATGCCATGATGATGATGATAGCAATGTCCACACAGAGGTCCTAGAGCAAATGTGATGTACCGAGCCACCCTACCAATCCATGTTAGACAAGTTGTAGGAGATAGGAGTAAACTTGCATGTTGTTAAGCTGCTGAGATTCAGGTGCTTATTTTGTTTTTAATCACAAAATCATTTGGTTTATCCTAACTACTAGAAAACATAAGACATATTGACTGTAGAAAGACTTGATTATAAGCAGAAAAGGAAGAAAGACTCAAAATCCACCACAGTCACCAAAAAGAGATAAGGGCCATTAACTATTTTGGTATTTACATCTTAAACTATATTTGTTACTATATAGAAGCTTAATCATCACTTCAATTATAAACTTAATTGTGACAGATGTTCACTCTTCTAAAGTTATACACTTTGATCTCCTTTCTAGGAGATTAGCTTTTCTGTCAGTAACTGTTGGATTATGATCCAGCTTGTAATCATAAAGCTATAGGTTTTTGTCTGCAAGTGTGTCAACTGGCTGTCATCAATTTCTCCCTTAAATGGAAAACATGATACATAACTGAGTTGTTTTGTATTGACATGAGACAATATGTATAAAATAAGTGTCACATAGTACACTCAACAATAAATGCTAGAGGGGCTATTTTGTCTTTCTGATGGTTTGTTTATTAAACATTTTAAATATCTATTAACTTTAAGATATAAACTATTTTCAAAGAAAACTGGAGCACAGTAGCATAATATATACATTCCCTATCTACCCTAAGCAAGTAAATTTTATGTTGTCCTTTAAGCAGTTATGAACTTATTTGATTTGTTGAAAATTCTCTTTATAGAACTGATTTGATAAATTGCTGATTTTTTTTTTGCACCATTATCTAAAAATCATTCTGAACTTTACTGCTCTTGACTAGTCTTATTTTCCCTCTAAGAATTTTGAAGATAATTCAGTATGTTTAAATTGTATTAATATATACTTATTTTAAATATGAGTCATGCTTCTCCTCTTCACTGTCTCTTCTAAAACTAGGGCCCAGTATGAAAAATTCAGCTTTGTTATGGAAGCCTTATTACATATAAATGATATTTGCAAATTCTTTTTGTGATAAGACATCTCACAACTTAGTGCTTTCAACAGTATTCTTCTGTTGTTGCCACTTCTTTTCAAATTGCATTTAAAAAGAGTAATGTGGGACTTCCTAATCATCTCATAAGATTTTAGTTTATTGCTTCTCTCCTCAATACGTCATTCCAGGGAATTTATCTTCTTTAGCCCTGTGTTCTCACGTGGAAGAGAAGCTAGTTGATAGTTATATGTATATTTGTTGAATGAGCAAATGAGTAAATACTATACAGTCATGGGATCTAATAATCTGTATTCTGACACAATTCCATGTCCCACTTGGATTTTAAAGGAAAAGCTTTTGTTACTTTCTTCATAATTTAGTTATAATTCTGTATGTCTTATTCAGGAAATGAGATTTACTTAAATCTACTTCCTTGTTCCTACCTCTTGTTGTTGTTCTTACGTTCTTGTTCTTACCTCCTGGCTTTATAGGAAAAAATAAAAAGTAAACATAGTTACAAAAGGGCATGAGGAAATCTTCATGGGTGATGGAAATATTTATGTTGATGGTAGCTATGATTTCTTGATTCAAAACTGATCAAATTTCATACTTTAGATATGTGTACTTTAGTTCACTTCAGTTATACCAGAAAAAAATTAAAAACAGAAAACAAAACAAGAATAACATATCAAATTGCTTTCTGTAATAACTATAATGTTTTTGTAGATATTCTGCCCCTACATTTAAGATTTGTGAAAGATATCACTATAGAAAATTGAGAAAGACTTTTGAGATTCTTTGTAAGCAAAATATATTACATTTCTTGCCAGAGAGAAATTAAACATGCTACATTTTGTCTCTGCCAGTGTTATCTTAAAATTTCTAATCTTCAACCAAGAATATATGGAAAGGAGTGAAACAGAGACATTTGGAAGAGAAATTATTCCATCACCATTAACACAGAGAAAAGACAGGGAAGATCTGACACATGAGAGATAAATATCAATATTGATCATCATGACAAAATTTCTACTGAGAACTTGCTGAATGAGTGTTATGGTCTGCGTACTTAGCACACATCCCTCACTTTCTACTTTCACAACTCTCTTTTATTGTTCCCATGAATACAAGTGTGGAATCTGAGTCACAAAGACATTAAGAAACTTTCTAAGGTAAAATACTACTAAGTGTCAGACTCAGGATCTGAATTCCAAATATTGAACCCAGCACTCATGTTCTTCATTACAATTCCCTACCTTCTCACAGCAGACACAAGTAAGGAAAAATCGATGAACCACAAGTGAGGGGTGACTGACAATGAAAGAAACAAACTTCTGTACGTACTGGCATGTGAGGAGGGACTTGGCATCTGAAGCTAAATAGGAGTCTGGGGTCCATAAGTGAAAGTCGCTTAGTCATGTCCGACTCTTTGCGACCCCATGGATTATACAGTCCATGGAATTCTTCAGGGGAGAAGCCTTTCCCATCTCCAGGAGATCTTCCCAACCCAGGTCTCCCACATTGCAGGTGGATTCTTTACCAGCTGAGCCACAAGGGAAGCCCAAGAATACTGGAGTGGGTAGCCCATCCCTTCTCCAGCAGGTCTTCCTGACCCAGGAATCAAACTGGGGTTTCCTGCATTGCAGGCAGATTCTTTACCAACTGAGCTATCTGGGGTCCATAGTTAACTCTGAATATCTCTGCATGGCATAGCTCCAATGTAAACAGTTTTCTCCAGATAGGGAAGTACTAAGGCCTCCAGAAATTACTAAACTGAAGTAATAATATGATCTTTGTAACTGTTGTACTGTATACGTTTTTGAGGACCCAAAGTTTTCAGTGGAAGGACTGATGCTATAGCTGAAACTCCAATACTTTGACCACCTCATGCGAAGAGTTGACTCATTGGAAAAGACTCTGATGCTGGGAGGGGTTGGGGGGCAGGAGGAGCAGGGGATGACAGAGGATGAGATGGCTGGATGGCATCACCAACTCGATGGACATGAGTTTGGGTAAACTCCGGGAGTTGGTGATGGACAGGGCGGCCTGGTGTGCTGCAATTCATGGGGTTGCAAAGAGTCGGACACTACGGAGCGACTGAACTGAACTGAACTGAAAGTTTTCACCAAGGCTATAGAATGTGTACATTAAACCGTGGTTTTGTTTTATGCGACCAAGAAACTTTTGTCAGACAAACAAAAATAGGAGATAAGCAGAGAGAAGTAAATGATATATAGTATCTCTGTTTTACAGCAGATAAAGATTAGATCTCAACCAGGACTGTCCCTATAAAAGGGATGCATAATGCCCCTGTAAGAACTCACTCAGTCATTTTTTTTTTAACTTAAGATGAATAGTCTCTGCCATATTATAAAAGGGCAGGCAAAGTAAAGTTAAATAATGGAAAATCTACCTAAATGGCTGAAATACACATCTTATGCATAAGGACAGAAGGCATTCAGCATGAGAAGAAGATGAAATTACTCATCATTGTGATGTGCTAAGTGCCATTCTCAAATATCCATTGCTGAGGCCAGAGTTTCTTGTCCTTGGTACTGTTGACATTGAGACCAGATAATCCTTTGTTGTGGGGAGCTGTTTTGTACATGGTAGAATGTTTAGAAGCATCCCTGGCCTCTACCTGTTAGATGTCAGTAGAGGTCCCCACCCCGCAGTTGTGATAAGCAAAAGTGTTTCTAGGGACTTCTCTGGTGATCCAGTGGCTCAGACTCCACACTGCCAATGCAGGGGGGCCAGGTTCAATCCCTGGTCAGGAGATTAGATCCCATATGCCACAACTAAGAATTCATATGCTGAAAGTAAAGATCCAGCATGCCACAACAAAGATGGAAGATCCTATGTGATGCAACTAAAACCTGGGGCAGCCAAATTTTATACATGCATATATATCTGTATGCAGGTCAGGAAGCAACAGTTAGAACTGGACATGGAACAACAGACTGGTTCCAAATAGGAAAAGGAGTCCGTCAAGGCTGTATATTGTCACCCTGCTTATTTAACTTATATGCAGAGTACATCATGAGAAAGGCTGGACTGGAAGAAACACAAGCTGGAATCAAGATTGCCGGGAGAAATATCAATAACCTCAGATATGCAGATGACACCACCCTTATGGCAGAAAGTGAAGAGGAGCTGAAAAGCCTCTTGATGAAAGTGAAAGAGGAGAGCGAAAAAGTTGGCTTAAAGCTCAACATTCAGAAAACGAAGATCATGGCATCTGGTCCCATCACTTCATGGGAAATAGATGGGGAAACAGTGGAAACAGTGCCAGACTTTATTTTTTTAGGCTCCAAAATCACTGCTGATGGTGACTGCAGCCATGAAATTAGAAGACGCTTACTCCTTGGAAGAAAAGTTATGTCCAACCTAGATAGCATTTTCAAAAGCAGAGACATTACTTTGCCGACTAAGGTCCGTCTAGTCAAGGCTATGGTTTTTCCTGTGGTCATGTATGGATGTGAGAGTTGGACTGTGAAGAAGGCTGATCGCCGAAGAATTGATGCTTTTGAA
>SJYT01057674.1:207119-235426 GCA_006410635.1 Cephalophus harveyi | reverse complement strand
ATCATGGACTCGATGGATGTGAGTCTGAGTGAACTCCGAGAGATGGTGATGAACAGGGAGGCCTGGCGTGCTGCGATTCATGGGGTCGCAAAGAGTCGGACACGACTGAGCGACTGAACTGAACTGATATACACACACCCTGAGGGCAACATCACCCCTGATGAAGACCTGCTGGCTTCTCCTAATACATTCCCGCACATCATTTAGTGGCGCTTCCCTGTGGCTCAGCTGGTAAAGAATCTGCCTGCAATGTGGGAGACCTGGGTTCAGTCCCTGTGTTAGAAAGATCCCCTGGAGAAGCAAAAGGCTACCTACTCCAATATTCTGGCCTGGAATACATTCCTCCACAATATTACATAAATGTAAGACTATCATTATTACTATTATTTATACATTATTAATATTTATTATTAATAATTCATTATTACATAAATACAATGCAGACTTTCAATAAAGATAGGCTGCAATTTTAGTTATGGCTTAGAAGTCTATAACTGAGAAGCTAATAATATACATAGCTCAGGATAATTAGAATTGGGCTAACAGTGTCACTATTCATTGATCACATAAACATTTGTTAATCACCAACTAAATGCCGGTCACTGTTTCAGGTTCTGGAGGTATAAAAATAAATGACATAGTTGAGATCTGAATTAGACCAAGAATTACATAAACTATTCATCCATCCAGATTCTCCAATGTCTATTCTTGTATTCTCTTAGAGCAATAGAAATCACAAATTGTGGACTTTATTATCTCATATCTATATAGATATATTTTCAGAGTTATCATGTTTTCACTGGGAAATAGATATGAGCATTGCCTTTAAAACTATTTTTTAGTGTTTTTTCTTTTAAAGTTATGAGCCAAGATACCATATACCATGCTGTTCAATATCCTTAATGCAAACAGTGACTTATGTGATAAACTACGACTTGAGTTCAATGCTATAAATATTATCAACCGTGTGATCCTATGTATTTGCTATTTGAAGTAATAACAAGTATACTTCAAAATTATTTTTATTTTTAGAGAATTGTAGAAGGGACTAAACATTCTCAATAATAGCTGGAATCATTCTCTTTCCAGAAGCTCCTTTCTAACTCCTTCCCAAATTTCACTTCCCTCTGACAGTAGGTCAGGTCTGGGGATATAAATAAACAAATAAGTAAAATAATAATAGTGCCAGAAACTGTGATACATATTTTATTTCTGTCATCTTCTTTAATCCTTTCAGGCAACATAGGGAAATCACAGGGATCATAGAAAGTGTAAATAAGTTATGTAGCTTGCCCAAGGTCACACATTAATTAATACTCATGTCTGGATGGATCTAAATTTATGCTTTTGCCATTTTACCATTTTGCCTCTGGGCCACAGTAGGTTGAGGTAATATTAAAAATGTTTAACAACCAATTTCCTCAAGCAGTAACCAACAGCTGGTACAAATCGGAGATGTTTACTTGCTGATAATTAGCCCTGGATTTCATAGCTGATCCTAGTCCACATACACGTACAAGACACATTCAAGCTTCTACCTATATTTTCCTACATGGTTAGAACTGAGTCTCCTTCCTAAACCACTCTGGACATCCTCCCCATAATGACTTTGGAGAATTAAAATTTATAGCAAACAAGCAAATAGATTTACGATATACAACACAGGAGTCACCCTACTTTAGGGTAGGGTCAAGGATATCAGACCAGGTTTCAGCTAAGAGTCAAGGCTAAATTAGTCAAAGATAAAACCCACAGTACCAACCCTATATCACTTACAGCTGACACTAGTTGGCTGAAAAAGTGAAGAAAAGGAGTTTATACCGTGTGGGAGGTAGATGTTCACTTTCATCAAGAGGCTCTTTAGTTCTTCTTTGCTTTCTGCCATAAGGGTGGTGTCATCTGCATAAGAAGATGGTATAGAGAGCTGGAAATAGCCAGCCAAGGGGGTCCTCAGTATCACGTCTGAGTAGAGACCATGCCTTAGGGCTGCAGGTGAGAGCAGGCAAGTCCAGAAAAATCCTTTTAACATCCTTCAGTCTTGTGGAAGTAAGTCTCCTGCAGTTAAAATGGCAACAGGGTTTCCTGAGAAATCCAAACTGTTTCCTTTGACCAAAACAATCTGAAAGCAGGTTGGGCCCCCTTTTTTAGCTGAATTCAGATACTTAAATTTTCCTCAATCTTCCTTGGAAGGCAGAATTTTTCAGATCACAACTGAGGAGCAAAGGTTTAGTATACCCATAATCCCACTAGGAGAAACATATTAGAAACCAGTTAGTAAGGATATCAGTATAAATGACCAGAAATATGTCTTCCTCTCTTTAGCTAGAAGAAGAAGAAAAAGCCTACAGTCCCCTTGGTTCTTGAAGCACTGGAGGGCTCATCAATGAGAAGGAAAAGACAGGAGGGGAGACTTTGGGCACAGATAAATTTTATCCATTTTTCTTTCAGCTTAGCCTTCAACTGCCCCCTGAAAAAAATACTCAGTAGACAAAGAGAAGCTGTACCAAAAATTGTTTCATCTCCTAAGTGGATGTGCTTAGGGACAGCTGATGCAGGGGCAGGATGCATTAATGGAATGCCAGCTCCAGCCCTAAGACAAATTGACAGTTGGGAAGCCAAGGGTCTCTTTGAGGAGACTCCAGCCAGCACCTCACAGNAAAATACTCAGTAGACAAAGAGAAGCTGTACCAAAAATTGTTTCATCTCCTAAGTGGATGTGCTTAGGGACAGCTGATGCAGGGGCAGGATGCATTAATGGAATGCCAGCTCCAGCCCTAAGACAAATTGACAGTTGGGAAGCCAAGGGTCTCTTTGAGGAGACTCCAGCCAGCACCTCACAGCACCCGCTGCCCTTCTTTGCTCCATTAGAAATAATCACTTCTAAGTGGCCCATCATCAATGTCAGCATGATTTTTTTCATGTTTACTAAAAGCTTTTCCCTTGGCCCACTTCAGTTTTTTTTTCTTTTGTTTCTAGGTAACTATTTAATTCCCTTCCCTCTATTTTGCCATGGACTGATTGAAAAAAATCTGGTTTGTAATGGGGCTTACTGACTGACTTCTTTTCCTTCTGTGCAGCCAGCCCTAGCTCTTAGTAACAGCCACTGCATATGCATTAACCAAAAGGCCCATTAGTGGGACATTGTTTTGCACTTTTGTAGACAAAGAAGAAAGAGACCTCCAGTTGGAGTGAACTCTTTTTGTATTTCTTCTTGGCAACAAATAGCTTCCTTTTAAATTCAGAAATGCAGTGTCATTGAGGCCCTAAATTGCTCTCATCTAAAATGTTTTACTCCCATCTTCACTTTCAGAGATTATGATCAATTTTCTTCCAGAATGAATTATTCAAATTGAGCCCAGTCTTCTGAATCCTTGAAAAAGACAATGTCTTAGTACTTTGGGTCCTACTCACTTATCACTTGGCACATTCTGCCTGGTCCTGGCAGACATTCTTTTTTTCAACATATAATTTATTTTCCCAAATGGACTGCAAGCTTCTCAAGAATAAAGATCATTCATTCATTCAACAAATGTTTTTGAACATCCACCAAGTTCTAGACATGTTCTAATTACCGGAGTTACATCCAAGAAGTAATCAGACAAAATTCCCTGCCTCCATGGAGTTTATGTTCTAGTAAAATGAGACATAGAATAAGTAATTAGTCACATAAATATGTCAATTATAGGATAAGTTAGCAGGTGATAAGTACAGCAGAGGGAGAAAAACAATGTAAGAGGACTCTGAAAGTATAAAAAGAGAAGACTACAGTTTAAAAATAGGGTGGTCAAAGCAGATGAGAGTAAGCCATCCAAATAAATAGGAGAAGAGCATTACAGGTAAAGAACATATACTGCAGAGGAACTGGAAGAAAGGTATTGCCATCAACTAACTCTGGGAAGACTGTGAAGGGGGCAGTATGTATGGCTATGGATAAGTCAAGTTCTGGGAGTTTGTTAACAGCCAGATATCTGATGATATAGGCAGTTGGAAAAAGAAGACTAAGAGCCCAGTAGGGTCTGCACTGGATTGTTCATTTGAGAGTAGTATTAAAGCCATAAAACTGAAGAGATCAGTAAAAAGATATTAGAAGATGACAAAAGATGGTTTGTAAGACAAGAGGAAATCCAAGACCATGGGATATCCTGGAAATCAGTGAAGATATCCTATCAAGGAAGCAGGGAGTGATGTTGCTGATATATCAAGTGAAATGCAGGCTGAAACTTGCCCGTGAACCTCAGCAACCTAGAGATCCTTGGCAACTTGGACAAGGATAGTTTCCATGGAGTAGTGGGAATAAAAACCTGATTAGAGTGAGTTTGCATGAAAGTCAGAGGTGAGGAATCAGAGGCTGTGAATATAGGCAGCTCTTCAGTTCAGTTCAGTTCAGTTGCTGAGTTGTGTATGACTCTTTGTGACCCCATGGACTGCCGCACACTAAGCCTCCCTGTCCATCACCACCTCCCGGAATTTACTGAAACTCATGTCTATTGAATCGGTGATGCCATCCAACCATCTTAACCTCTGTCATTCCCTACTTTTCCCGCCTTCGATCTTTCTCAGCATCAGAGTCTTTTCCAATGAGTGAGCTCTTTCTAGGTGCTTTCTTATAAAAGAAAGCAGAGGGATGAAGTGATAGCTGGTGGGGAAATTAGTGTCAAGAGAATATTTACTTAAAGTTAAATAAGGATCTACTTGTATTCTACAGAGACTAAGCCAGTAGAGAAGAGAGAATTGTTGATGCAGGGTTGAGAGGAGAACTGTGGCCGATAATAATGATATAAAGGAAGTGTGATTTTTCCCTAGCAGGAAGTATAGCAGTCTCCTAGAAGGAGACCAGATTTGTGATTCCTTTGATGACCCACTTGGCAGCTAGACCTCCAGGCCTTCACTGTCAGCTGGTTCTTTCTTTTTTTTTTTAATTTTTTTATTGAAAAATAATTGCTTTACAGAATTTTGTTGTTTTCTGTCAAACCTCAACATGAATCAGACATGTATCCCCTCCCTTTTAAACCTCCCTGCCTTCTCCCTCCCCATCCAACCCCTCTAGGTTGATATATAGCCCTGGTTTGAGTTTCCTGAGCCAAACAGCAAATTCCCATCGGCTGTTTTACGTATTGTAATGTAAGTTTCCATGTTACTCTTTCCATACATCTCACCCTCTCCTCCCCTCTCCCCATGTCCATAAGTCTATTCTCTATGTCTGTTTCTCCATTGCTGCCCTGTAAATAAATTAATTAGTACCATTTATCTAGATTACATATATGTGTGGTAGAATACAATATCTATCTTTCTCTTTCTGACACACTTCACTCTGTAATAAGCTCTCTAGGTTCATCCACCTAATCAGAACTGACTCATATGCTTTTCTTTTTATGGCTGAATAATATTCCATTGTGTATATGTACCAGTACTTTATCCATTAATTCATCAATGGACATCTAGGTTGCTTCCATGTTCTAGCTATTGTAAATAGCTCTGCAATGAACAATGGGATACATGTGTCTTTTCAACCCTGGTTTGCTCAGGATATAAGCCTAGGACTGGGATTACTGGGTCAAATGGTGGTTTTATTCCTAGTTTTTTAAGGAATCTCCATATCATCTTCCACAGTGGCTGTATCAATTCAAATTGCCAACAACAGTGCAAGAGCATTCCCTTTTCTCCACAACTTCTCCAACATTTATGGTTTGTAGACTTTTTGATGATGGCCATTCTGACCAGTGTGAGGTGATATCTCATGGTGGTTTTGATTTGCATTTCTCTAAAAATGAGTGATGTTGAACATCTTTTCATGTGTTTGTTAGCCATCTGTATGTCTTCTTTGGAGAAATGTCTGTTTAGGTCTTTTGCTCACTTTTTGTTTGAGTTGTTTATTTTTCTGGCACTGAATTGTATGTTCAGTTCAGTTCGGTCGCTTAGTCATGTCCGACTCTTTGTGACCCCATGAATTGCAGCACACCAGGCCTCCCGGTCCATCACCAACTCCCGGAGTTCACCCAAACATGTCCATCGAGTCGGTGATGCCATCCAGCCATCTCATCCTCTGTTGTCCCCTTCTCCTCCTGCCCCCAATCCCTCCCAGCATCAGGATCTTTTCCAATGAGTCAACTCTTCACATGAGGTGGCCAAAGTATTGGAGTTTCAGCTTTAGCATCATTCCCTCCAAAGAATACCCAGGGCTAATCTCCTTCAGAATGGACTGGTTGAATCTCCTTGCAGTACAAGGTATTCTCAAGAGTCTTCTCCAACACCACAGTTCAAAAGCATCAATTCTTTGGAGCTCAGCTTTCTTCACAATCCAACTCTCACATCCATACATGACCACTGGAAAAACCATAGCCTTGACTAGATGGAACTTTGTCGAAAAAGTAATGTCTCTGCTTTTTAATATGCTGTCTAGGTTGGTCATAACTTTCCTTCCAAGGAGTAAGCATCTTTTAATTTCATGGCTGCAATCACCATCTGCAGTGATTTTGGAGCACAAAAAAACAAAGTCAGCAACTGTTTCCACCTTTTCCCCATCTATTTCCCATGAAATGATGGGGCCAGATGCCATGATCTTCGTTTTCTGAATGTTGAACTTTAAGCCAACTTTTTCACTCTCCACTTTCACTTTCATCAAGAGGCTTTTTAGTTCCTCTTCACTTTCTGCCAGAGGGTGGTGTCATCTGCATATCTGAGGTTATTGATATTTCTCTTAGCAATCTTAATTCCAGCTTGTGCTTCTTCCAGTCCAGCGTTTCTCATGATGTACTGTGCATATAAGTTAAATAAGCAGGGTGACAATATATAGCCTTGGCGTACTCCTTTTCCTATTTGGAACCAGTCTATTGTTCCATGTCCAGTTCTAACTGTTGCTTCCTGACCTGCATATAGGTTTCTCAAGAGGCAGGTCAGGTGGTCTGGTATTCCCATCTCTTGAAGAATGTTCCACAGTTTATTGTGATCCACACAGTCAAAGGCTTTGGCATAGTCAATAAAGAAGTAGATGTTTTTCTGTAACTCTCTTGCCTTTTTGATGATCCAGCACATGTTGGAAATTTCATCTCTGGTTCCTCTGCCTTTTCTAAAACCAGCTTGAACATCTGAAAGTTCATGGTTCATGTATTGCTAAAACCTGGCTTGGAGAATTTTGAGATGTGTATAAGAGACAGNGCCTTTTTGATGATCCAGCACATGTTGGAAATTTCATCTCTGGTTCCTCTGCCTTTTCTAAAACCAGCTTGAACATCTGAAAGTTCATGGTTCATGTATTGCTAAAACCTGGCTTGGAGAATTTTGAACATTAATTTACTAGCGTGTGAGTTGAGTGCAATTGTGTGGTAGTTTGAGCATTCTTTGGCATTGCCTTTCTTCGGGATTGGAATGAAAACTGACCTTTTCCAGTCCTGTGGCCACTGCTGAGTTTTCCACATTTGCTGGGATATTGAGTGCAGCACTTTCACATCATCGTCTTTCGGAATTGAAATAGCTCAACTGGAATTGTATGAGCTGCTTGTATATTTTGGAAATTAATCATTTGTCAGTTGTTTCATTTGCTGTTATTTTCTCTCATTCTGAGGGTTGTCTTTTCACCTTGCTTATAGTTTCCTTTGCTGTGCAAAAGCTTTTAAGTTTAATCAGGTCCCACTTGTTTACTTTTCTTTTTATTTTCATTACTCTAGGAAGTGGGTCACAGAGGATCTTGTTTTGATTTATATCATCAAGTGCTTTGCCTATTTTTTCCTCAAAAAGTTTTATAGTTTGTGGTCTTACATTTAGGTCTTTAATCTATTTTGAGTTCATCTTGTGTATGGTGTTAGCAGGTATTCTAGTCATTCTTTTACATGTGGCTGTCCAGTTTTCCTAGCACCATTTATTGAATAGGCTGTCTTTGCCACATTGTATATTCTTGCCTCCTTTGTCAAAAATAAGGTACCCATAGGTTCATGGGTTTATTTCTGGGCTTTCTATCTTGTTCTATTGGTCTGTGTTTCTGTTTTTGTGCCAGTACCATACTCTCTTGATGACTGTAGCTTTGTAGTATAACCTGAAGTCAGGAAGCTTGATTCCTCCAGCTCCATTCTTCTTTATCAAGACTGGTTTGGCTATTCGGGATCTTTTGTGTTTCCATATGAACTTTGAAATTTTTTGTTCAAGTTTGGTGAAAAATGCCATTGGTAATTTGATAGGGATCACACTGAATCTGTAGATTGCATTTAGTAGCATAGTCATTTTCACAATATTGATTCTTCCGACCCGGCAACTTGGAATATCTCTCCATCTGTTTATGTCGTCTTTGATTTCTTTCCCCAGTGTCTTATCATTTTCTGTGTATAGTTCTTTTGTCTCCTTAGGTAAGTTTATTCCTAGATATTTAATTCTTTTTGTTGCAATGGTGAATGGGCTTGGTTCCTTAATTACTCTGATTTTTCATTGTTAGTAAATAGAAATGCAAGTAATTTCTGTGTATTGACTTTAACCTTGTAACCTTGCTAAATTCACTGATTAGCTCTAGTAATTTACTGATACCATCTTTAGGGTTTTCTATGTACAGTATCATGTCCTCTGCAAACAGTGAGAGCTGTACATCTATTTTTTCTGATCTGGATTCCTTTCATTTCTTTTTCTTCTCTGATTGCTGTAGCTAGGACTTCCAGAACTATGTTGAATAATTGTGGCAAAAGTGGACATCCTTGTCTTGTTCCTAATCTTAGGGGGAATGCTTTCAGGTTTTCACCATTGAAAATAATGTTTGCTATAGGCTTATAATATATGGCCTTTACTATGTGGAGATAGGTTCCTTCTATGCCCCCCCCCTTTTTTTTGAAGAGTTTTAATCATAAATGGGTGATGAATTTTGTCAAAGGCTTTTTCTGCATCTATCACATGGGTTATCATATGGGTTTTACCTTTCAATTTATTAATATGGTATATCACATTGATTGATTTGTATATATCAGAGAATCCTTGCATCCCTGGAATAAACCCAACTTGATCATGGTGTATGAGCTTTTTGATGTATTGCTGAACTCTGTTTGCTAAAATTTTGTTGAGAATTGTTGAATCTATGTTCATCAGTGATGTTGGCCTGTAGTTTTCTCTTTTGTGTTGTCTTTGCCTGATTTTGGTATCAGGGTGATGTTGGCCTCATAGAATGAATTCGGAAGTGTTTCTTCCTCTGCATTTTTTTGAGAGTTTTTGTAGGATAGGCATTAGCTCTTCTCTAAATGTTTGATAGAATTCTCCTCTGAAGGCATCTGGTCCTGGGCTTTTGTTTTTTGGGAGATGTTTGATCACAGCTTCAATTTCAGTGCTTGTAATTGGGTTGCTCATAACTTCTATTTCTTCCTGGTTCAGTCTTGGAAGATTGAACTTTTTGAAGAAACTGTCCATTTCTTCCAGGTTATCCATTTTATTGCTATATAATTGTTCATAATAGTCTCGTTTAATCCTTTGTACTTCTGCATTGTCTGCTGGAACCTCTCTTTTTTCATTTCTAATTTTGTTGATTTGATTCTTCTCTGTTTTTTTTCTTAATGAGTCAGTCAAGGCTAAAGGCTGTCAATTTTATCTATCTCCTCAAAGAACCAGTTTTTAGTTTTATTAATCTTTACTATTATTTCATTCCTTTTTTTCTGCTTGGATCTTTATGATTTCTTCAGTTCAGTTCAGTTCAGTCACTCAGTCATGTCTGACTCTTTGCGACCCCATGAATCACAGCACGCCAGTCCTCCCTGTCCATCACCAACTCCCGGAGTTCACTCAGACTCATGTCCTTGAGTCAGTGATGCCGTCCAGCCATCTCATTCTCTGTCATTCCCTTCTCCTCCTGCCCTCAATCCCTCCCAGCATCAGGGTCTTTTCCAATGAGTCAACTGTTCACATGAGGTGGCCAAAGTATTGGAGTTTCAGCTTCAGCATCAGTCCTTCCAATGAACACCTAGGACTGATCTCCTTTAGGATGGACTGGTTGGATCTCCTTGCAGTCCAAGGGACTCTCAAGAGTCTTCTCCAACACCACAGTTCAAAAGGATCAATTCTTTGGCGCTCAGCTTTCTTCGCAGTCCAACTCTCACATCCATACGTGACCTCTGGAAAAACCATAGCCTTGACTAGATGGACCTTTGTTGGCTAAGTAATGTCTCTGCTTTTCAATATGCTATCTAGGTTGGTCATAACTTTCCTTCCAAGGGGTAAGCACATGATTTCTTACCTTCTACTAATTTTTTTTTCTCCTTCCTCTTCTTTTTCCAGTTGCTTTTTGTGTAAAATTAGGTTGTCTATTCAATGTTTTTCTTGTTTATTGAGATAGGATCATATTGCTATAAACTTCCCTCTTAGAACTGCTTTGGCTGCATCCCATAGGTTTTGAGTTGTCGTGTTTTCCTTTTCATTTGTTTCTAGAAATTTTTTGATTTCCCTTTTGATTTCTTCAATAACTTGTTGGTTATTTAGAAATGTGCTGTTTAATCTCCATGTGATTCTTACCATTTTTTCTTGTAGTTGATATCTAGTCTCATACTGTTGTGGTTGGAGAAGATGCTTGATATGATTTCGATTTTCTTAAATTTACTGAGGTTTGATTTGTGACCCAAGATGTGGTCTATCCTGAAGAATGTTCCATGTAGACTTGAGAAAAGGTGTATTCTTCTGCATTTGGGTGGAACGTCCTGAAGATATCAATAAGATCCATCTTACCTAATGTATCATTTAAGATTTGTGTTTCCTTATTAATTTTCTGTTTTGATGATTTGTCCGGTGTTAAAGTACCCTACTATTATTGTGTTACTGTCAATTTCTCCATATATGTTTGTTAGTTTTTGTCTTATGTGTTGAGGTGCTCCTATGTTGGATGCATAGATTTTACAATTGCTATGTCTCCCTCTTGGATTGATCCCCTGATCATTATGTAGTGGCCTTCCTTATCTCTTGTAAACTTCTTTATTTTAAGATCTATTTTGTCTGATTTGAAAATTGCTACTCCAGCTTTCTTTTGCTTCCCATTTGTGTGGAATATATTTTTCCATCCTCTCACTTTCAGTCTATATGTGTCTTTAGGTCTAAAGTGGGTTTCTTGTAGACAGTGTATATATGGGTCTTTTTATCCATTCAACCAGTCTGTGTCCTTTGGTTGGAGCATTTAATATGTTTAAAATAATTACTGATATGTATGTTTTTATTGCCATTTTCTTAATTGTTCGGGGTCGATTTTGTCAATCCTTTTTTCTGTTATATTTCTTGACTATATAATTCCCTTTAACGTTTGTTGTAAGAATGGTTTGGTGGTACTGAATTCTCTTAACTTTTGCTTGTCTGAAAAGCTTTTTATTTCTCCATCAGTTTTTAATGAGATCCTTGCTGGGTACAGTAATCTTGGTTGTAGATTTTTCCCTTTCAGTACTTTAAATATATCATGCCATTCCCATCTGGCTTGCATAGTTTCTACTGAAAGATCAGTTGTTAAGCGTATGGGGTTTCTCTTGTATGTTACTCATTGTTTCTCCCTTGATGCTTTTAATATTCTTTCTTTGTGTTCAGTCTTTGTTAGTTTGATTAGTATGTGTCTTGGTGTGTTTCTCCTTGGGTTTATCCTATATGGGACTGCTTGTGCTTCTTGGACTTGATTGACTATTTCTTTTTCCACATTGGGGAAATTTTCAACTATAATCTCTTCAAAAATTTTCTCATACCTTACTTTTTCTCTTCTTCTTCTGGGACCCCTATAATTCAAATGTTGTTGCATTTGATATGGTCCCAGGTGTCTCTGAGCCTATTCTCAGTTCTTTTCATTCTTTTTATTTTTTTCTGCTCTTCAAAGGTTATTTCCACCATTTTATTTTCCAGCTCACTGATTTTTCTGCTTCAGATATTCTGCTATTGATTCCTTCTAGAGTATTTTAAATTTCAGTAATTGTGTTTGTCTCTGCATTTTTACTCTTTAATTCTTCTAGGCCTTTGTTAATTGATTCTTGCATTGTCTCCATTATACTTTCAAGGTTTTTGATCATATTGGCTATCATTATTCTGAATTCTTTTTCAGGTAGTTTCCCTATTTCCTCTACATTTATTTGGACTTCTGTGTTTCTAGTTTGTTCCTTCATTTGTGTAGTATTTCTCTGCTTTTTCATTATTTTTTTTTAACTTTTTGTGTTTGAAGTCTTCTTTTTGAAGACTTCAAGGTTGAATTCTTATTTCCTTTTTGTTTCTGTCCGCCTTAGGTTGGTCCAGTGGTTTGTGTAAGATTCTTCCAGGGGGGGATCTGTGCTGAGTTTTTGTTTGTTTGTTTTTCCTCTGATGGGCAAGGCTGAGTGAAGTGGTAATCCTGTCTGCTGATGACTGGATTTTTATTTTTGTTTTGTTTGTTGTTTAGATGAGGTGTCCTGAGCAGGCACTATGGTTAGGTGATACCAGCTCTTGTATTCCAGTAGTTTCCTTTGTGTGAGTTCTCACTATTTGATACCCCTAGGGTTAGTTCTCTGGTAATGTAGGGTGTTGGAGTCAGTGCTCAGTGCTTAATCTAGGTTTTTTTTCCCCACAGCTCTCCCAGGAATCATGAATTGAAGTCTGAGAAAGCCAATTTTTAAGTGGCTGGCGTGAAATAGATTTTTGGTCAGTTACAATACAGCAGAATGGGGGAGACTCCTTGCCTGACAGTAGTCTTCCTCCAAGTTCCATACAGTGAGTGTTTGGAAGGAAAAGGCACTCTTCATGAAGCTCTACTACGTCAGCTGGTTCTTATGATTGAGAACGTTAGGGTAGAGTTTATGTTTGTCCTGGGGATGAGGGAGAGAAATAGACAGTGAATGAATGTAAGAGCCAAAAGTGCTTAGGAAGAGACTCCGTGTTACATAACCAAGAGAGACATGGGGATTTGGGGAGTGTGGCCTGTCTTGTGATGTAAACCTCTCTGCTGTCTTTCCTGATAACTTTTCAGTAGAATCTGCACTCTCAGGTTTTCTTTTGAAACTGCAAAAATGTGCTGAGAGTTGCCTCAAAATTGTAACAGATTTATAGACTGAAAGCAGAGCCTACCTGTGGAAGGATACCACATCCAGGTTACATAGCTAATTCTTTCTGCCAGACTCCTGTCATCATTGCTTGCCTCAGCTCTAATTATTTAATATTAGGTGACCCTAGTGGTAATGAACCCACCTTCCACTGCATGGGATATAAGTGATGTGCATTCAGTCCCTGGGTCAGGAAGATCCCCTGGAGGAGGGCATGGGAACCCACTCCAGTATTCTTACCTGGAGAATTCCCATGGACAGGGGAGCCTGGCAGACTACAGTTCATAGGATTGCAAAAAGTTGGATATGACTGAAGTGACTTAGCATGCAGACATGTCACTAACTTGACCTTTGATTAGTATGAAAACTGTGGCTAAGGAACATTGTATGACAAATCAGTGATTCTCACTCCTACTTCTAATAAAAAGTTAACAGTTTTCAGGTTGCCTCTGACTTCAAGGTGGGTACTTAATGTCAATTTCTTCTGTCACATCTCAAGTTCATAAGTTTCCTTCAATTGTCCCAAAAGGCCAAACACATTTTCATATTTCATATGCTAAGAGCATTTTAGATTTGAGTACATAAACTGCAGAGTCTGTGTTCTTCCCAGGAAGTCTGATACATGAATTTCTGGTAGAGGAGGAATTTTTGGTAGAAACTTATTCCATCTTTCATGTAAATGGCTAAATATTCTTCTTAAGGCAAATCATTATCTATATATTTTGGCAGGTTTGGCAAAAAGAAACAGAACAACCCAACCTAATTGAGCTAATTTTACCAACTATTCTTAAGAACAGTTGCTCATGAGAAAAATATAGCTGTACTGAGTACAGATTCCAGCTCTGTCATTTATTAGTTAAGCCATTTTCAACTGGCTCAAATCCCTGTGCCTCTTTTTCATGTGTAAGAAGATAAAAGTACCTCTTGGAATTTTTGTGAAGAATTAGTAAAACACTAATTTTGTGTATAGTAAGTGATTATCAGTTCAGTTCAGTCGCTCAGTCGTGTCCGACTCTTTGTGACCCCATGAATCGCAGCACGCCAGGCCTCCCTGTTCATCACCATCTCTCAGAGTTCACTCAAACTCACATCCATCGAGTCAGTGATGCCATCCAGCCATCTCATCCTCGGTCGTCCCCTTCTCCTCCTGCCCCCAATCCCTCCCAGCATCAGAGTCTTTTCCAGTGAGTCAACTCTTCGCATGAGGTGGCCAAAGTACTGGAGTTTCAGCTTTAGCATCATTCCTTCCAAAGAAATCCCAGGGTTGATCTCCTTCGGAATGGACTGGTTGGATCTCTGTGCAGTCCTAGGGACTCTCAAGAGTCTTCTCCAACACCACAGTTCAAAAGCATCAATTCTTCGGCGCTCAGCCTTCTTCACAGTCCAACTCTCACATCCATACATGACCACAGGAAAAACCATAGCCTTGACTAGACAGACCTTAGTCGGCAAAGTAATGTCTCTGCTTTTGAAAATGCTATCTAGGTTGGACATAACTTTTCTTCCAAGGAGTAAGCGTCTTCTAATTTCATGGCTGCAGTCACCATCAGCAGTGATTAAGTTAAATAAGCAGGGTGACAATATACAGCCTTGACGCACTCCTTTTCCTATTTGGAACCAGTCTGTTGTTCCATGTCCAGTCCTAACTGTTGCTTCCTGACCTGCATACAGATTTCTCAAGAGGCAGGTTAGGTGGTCTGGTATTCCCATCTCTTTCAGAATTTTCCACAGTTTATTGTGATCCACACAGTCAAAGGCTTTGGCATAGTCAATAAAGCAGAAGTAGATGTTTTTCTGGAACTCTCTTGCTTTTTCCATGATCCAGCGGATGTTGGCAATTTGATCTCTGGTTCCTCTGCCTTTTCTAAAGCCAGCTTGAACATCAGGGAGTTCACGGTTCACGTATTGCTGAAGCCTGGCTTGGAGGATTTTGAGCATTACTTTACTAGCATGTGAGATGAGTGCAATTGTGCGGTAATTGGAGCATTCTTTTGCATTGCCTTTCTTTGGAATTGGAATGAACACTGACCTTTTCCAGTCCTGTGGCCACTGCTGAGTTTTCCAAATTTGCTGGCAGACTGAGTGCAGCACTTTCACAGCATCATCTTTCAGGATTTGAAACAGCTCAGCTGGAATCATGATCAAAATTCCTCTGAGTTGCAAAAGCATGAAAATAGATAGTGTACAGTTTATTTTTTATTTTCTTTTTTATGTTTAAGATGAATCCCAGTGTGCCGTAGAGACACAAATAAAGGAGCAACCAGTAGTGATGTCAAGATAGCATTGTGCTGATAAAGAACAGGGACAGAGAACAATGTATAAATATCCAAGTGTGTGTGTGTTTGGGGTGTGTGTGGGGTACTAACTAGACTCTGTATTTAGGAGTTCCACATGGAATGACAATCTAGGACTACTGCTTACTAACAGATATGAGAGAGACTGTGTCATGCATATGCTATGATTTGAGAAAGAAATAGAAGAGTCTTCCATCTTATTAAGACGAAGTTCTCCTTCATCTTATTAAGATTGAAAAGTTCTTCGATGATTTATGGGAAAGTGGGAAGGATTTGAAAAATAATAGAAGTGACAAATGATAATCAGAGGCAAAGATATACATTTAAGATAATAACTGAAAGAAAATATAAAGTTTAAATTCTAAAAATATTTTGGTATAGAAATTTTAAAATAGACATGCTTAAGTACAAAGGCAGATTTTATGTTTGTATAACAAATAAATGGCAAATAGAATAGTTTTACTTATCAAACTCATTATGGGCAAATAAAATTCAACCTGCAGAACAATTTGATGGATTATTTGGTACCATTATCACATTGAAATTGGGAGTAAAGTACTTTGGAAACACCTGGAAATTAAGTCACACTTTAAGAATTAAAACTATGAAATCAAAACATAATGAATGAGATTGAAAATTTGCGAAGCCACCTTAGAAGTCAGAATGCCTCCTGTCTGAAGGTACCTGATACATCTGAAGAAAGAATATGGCCATCAGAGAGAAGATAATTTAGACATTTGCATTCTTTAGACAAAAACAGGAAAATGCAGATGACACACCTGAAAAATGTTAATGGAAAGATTTTTTAGTTGATTTACTACCAAGAAGATGAGACATCTTGTATTCTGGATGCAAAGTTTGAGTACTGACTTTGGAGAAAGATTCCAGGGTTGGAATTTGGTTTTGTGACTTACTAGACATGGGATTTGAACATAATAACCCACATATCAGTGTTGTCATCTCATCTGCAAATTGGGACTGAAAACAGTACCTCTTTAGAGCTCTTACAGATAAAACACAAGCCTGCAATTGGGCTATCTATGATTATTACATTCATTGGGCCAATTACCTTTGTTCTGATCCCAAAGTGATATTAAGTAAACTTAAGATTGCTGTATGGTTTTTCATGTAATTTGAGAATGCTTGGGTTATGCAGTTCAAGTTTTGCCATGTCTGTGACAAATACATTTCTCATTATAAATTAATAGATTGGCATTATATTTCACTCTCATGATCTTGAGTGCATTATGCTAGCAACGTGGCATTTGTTTCAGGGCAACCTAAAGGTCTTTTGAGCTAAAATCAATTTCAAAACTTCAACATATATTGCCTCAGTTAAGGATGTGGTTAAATTCAGTAACAATTCTTCTTCTTTATAAGAAATTCTATCTCCAGAGAAGTGGATAATAGAGAATGCTTACAGATACATGGTAGGATGTTACCAAAATCAAGGAAAAGGGAAGAGTGTAGAGAAAATGTCTCCTGCTATTCTCTCATTTATGCTAATAGAGGCCAAAACACAAAACAACTTCCTTTCCACTAATATCTTTCACTATTTCAATATCCCCTAGTGTATCACACACAATTCCATCCTTGTGTAGACAATCAAAGTGATGTTTTAACATCAAATTTTATTTATGTAATTTGCCTTACTTTACTCAGTGATTCCATAGTGATTCCCCCAGCTTCCTCATCCTCAGAGGTGGAGTCAAGGCTAATATTCAATCTTTATGGTAAGTCAGTGCCCCTGGCTACAGTTGATTAGACCAAGGGCTAACACAGCTGGGCCAATTAGATCCTCTCTCCAGGAATTTTGAATTGGAACCAAGAGACATTAGCTGGTCTCTGCCAGCTGCTATATGTATAACAAGTAAACTCAGGAGTAAATCTGAAGCATGGCCACGTCTCCTGTGTGAACTGTGAAGAACAGAAAGCTGGTCTCATTGGAAAGATCAGAATGAAGCAGACCCACATAAAAAAGAACAGAAGTGAGAGATGATATCTTAATAACCCCACTCCTACTTGTTTCTAATTCTGAGGAATGACTGATTTCTCACCTGGGGGTTTCATGAAACTACCTAGATTTTTCTTAAAAATCTCCATTTCTGCTTAAGCCAGCCTGACTTGTTGTTATTTTACTACTCGAAACTGTGAAGTTTCTTTACTTAGAAAGTACATTCTTAAAAGGTGCCCTTCATAACTGGTTTTTGTCTATTACTGGTCCAGCTTTACCTCCCACTTAATATCAGTGTTAAAGCTCATATTCAATTTTCTAGTAGCAGCCACCAAATAACTCATGATTTGTGAACTGCCCGTACTCTCATAACACTTTCCATACTCTCATAAGTTTTCTACCTGCAGTTTCCTCTTCCTACAAGTAATCCATCGTTTTGCACCTGACAAATGGTTACGCCTCCTTAGACATTCTATCCCCACCACTTCCATTATACTTTAGTCATGTTATTATGTAAAATTCATTGTAGAAAAATGATTTGCAAGTCTTTCATCCTATAGAGATGATAGACACCATCATATAATCTCTGAGATGGCAAATATCTACTGTATATGGTTTGGTATTTTACTTCTGCCAATTCAAAGCACAGAATAAGTGCTGTCATGTTTCTGATATATCCTCATGTTTCAGTCTTTCATAAGATAAAATATATGTTCAGTGAACACAGTTGCTAGAGACATTGGTGGTTAATGGTATTCTTTTCTGGGGCAAAAAGATAAAACTTGAGCTTCTCCAGAGTCACATTCTACTTGGCATTCCCAGGAGCACACAATAGTTCAAGTAATTATTGTTAGTCATGGGCCCACCTTATAAAGTTTCTTGAGCTGTTTCATCACGTTAACTTTAAATCATGTGGCAGGATAAAAACTTTAAAGTGGCAGGATAAAATCAGTCACAGCAGCATCCTGGGACAGAGCCAAGAGAAGAGCTGTGAAGGACCATTTGCTGCTTTATAACCTCACTGACCTGGACACAAGGAGGAATTAGAAAAAACAGCAGGCTACCTAATCAGCCACTGTCTGGAGAGCTGAAGTTGAGATGTCACAAGCTGAGAGAACAGGTAGAGAGACAGGAGGATGGTGCACATCTAAGCAGGATCATCTTGAGACAAAGGGACCTGCAATGTGGCCATCAGAAATGAACAATGAGGTGAGCCGGTCTCTCTAGGGGTAGGTAGGTCAGTAACATTGTCAGGACAGCAGGCAGTCAAATATCCATGATGAAGGATGAATGAATGATGCTGTGAAGTAAGAGGAGGACTGCTCAGAACTCCTGGTTTGCCCAGGACATCCTGGGTAATGCGTATTATCCTGGACTAATTACTATGCACTTACCACCACCCCCCTTAGATTAAAAGGGCCCCAGTTTGATTAAAAAATTATAAAGTGACTTTTAATTGTAAACAACCACTGAATCAAAATAACACCAAGCTGGTCACAAACCAAAGTGCAGTCATCATTTTTAAAGAATTTCTAAAACACTGCTGTGACATTTCTGGGTTGCCTTCATTTGTGTTGTTCAGTCAGAATCCCTTCGAGGACATCTTCCTAGTCTCTGGTTCAGACGAGGTTGGCTTTCTTTCCCCATAACGTAATAGTGCGTCCTTCCTTTGCCCCTCCTACTCCCACCAAATAACCCCAATGCAGGCCAGACAGAGTCCTTCGTAGGATTTGGATAGAACTTTTGAGGCAGATCTCTTTCTTGAATGTGATATTCTGTTGGTCATTTGTGTCATAAACTGGGAAAACATCAAGTGGTAATAAAAGTAACATAGAGGAAGAGAAAACTGAGCAATGAAGAAAGA
This sequence comes from Cephalophus harveyi, assembly GCA_006410635.1. Lineage (NCBI taxonomy): Eukaryota > Metazoa > Chordata > Mammalia > Artiodactyla > Bovidae > Cephalophus > Cephalophus harveyi. The sequence continues at coordinate 216,325 of SJYT01057674.1, read as the reverse complement.
ATTCCTGTCTCCAACCAGGCCCAGAGTTTATTTTCAGTTATAGAGGCAGTTAAGTCTCATTTTTGCTCAGCGCAGTGTGAATTAGATCTGCATATATTACCAAAAGACTCCTGACAAATACAGCTGCCTTCTCATTAAACTGTCCAGCTTTTTACCTGCCCTATCTCATTACACCAGGCAGAGACCCACATTCAGCAGGTATATGAAAAGGACAAAGAAAAATTAAATGATAGGATAGATCTAGGGCTCGGTGAGCCTAGGACGAAGCCACTTATCATGACTCTGGTACCTCCTATTGAGCACAGCATTTAAGTTACCGTTGCTGGAAATCAGCCTCTAAGGTGCTTATTTTCTCATGAATTTGTGCAAGCAAATTTTAATAGTGGTAAGAAAGAATGAAAATGCAGCATTAATTCTATTGGCTTTCACAAACTGGAACATTCCAAATGGAAAATTGACCTTTGCACATATTGAACTTATACCAAAAGGCTTTAGAGACCAAAGGGGTTTAGCTTTGATGTGATCAAAAGCACTGTTTGCTTTTTAATAATGACATAATTGCTTTTTCTCATAGCAGCAAAAGAAGAAATAGGAAAAACATATTCTGGCATCAACTAAAAGAGTAATAGACTGCAGCCCCTACCTTCCAGGAAGCAGTGATACACTACATGTAACACTTGAGCTCAGTCCATTTTCTAGGATAGGCTGTTACCAGGTAGAAGCCCTGTGGGTGTGATGGAGCTTGTCTTGCAGCTTAGATCCAGCCTCACGCACATGGTAGGGGTTCTGCCATTCTCTGTCCACTTTATCCTTATTATCCCTGTTGTGTCCCCCATTTTGAACTTGAGACCTCTGGGTATAGCTCAGAGACTCAAGTATGATTGCATTGTGCTTTCTCTACTCTTATTGAAACAATTTTCTCTAGATGGACTGGTTGTATAGAGGTATAATGTTTCTCTTTACTTGCCTGGAGAATCACAAGCCATTGATATCATTTGCCTCATGCTTTAGAATCCTTTATGTATCGAGTCAAGCCTTAGGACTTCAAATTTCAGTGGCCTCTGAGCTTATTTCTTCTTACCTACTCTCATAGTATCCACAGCTGTGCTAACTAAAATCGTTCTATGCTAACTAAAATTCATAAGTCAGTCACCAGATTTATTAAATACATACCATAGAGTATGAATTGCTATTGGCTAAACCTAGATATATAAATATGTAAGGGCAGTGCCATTTATTTTATAATAATCCATTTGATAGACTATAGCTCAATTCAGTGTATTAGAAATAGTAAGAGTTAACAGCTTTTTATATATATTTGATGGTAAACTTGATAAGATTTCTAATAAATTGGATGTGAGATGTGCTAGAAAGAAAGGATTAAAGATGACATCAAAGTTTTTGTCCAATGTAATTGGAATGATAAAGAGTTGCCATCATCATAGATGGAGACAGTTGAAGGAGGAACAGTTTTAGAGATGGAAGAGATGAAGAATGTTTTTTAGTATTTACTATACATCAAGGTAGAGATTTTGCTTTCTTCAGGAGTCTCCAAGAACACCCTTACCTTTAACATCAGTTTCAAAGTTTGAGGGTCTACAAGATCATCTTCACTTCTGATACCAAGGGCCATTTTAGGAGTCCCCAAGATTACCCTCAGGTTTGATAATTCACTAGAACTCACAGAATGACCAAAAGCTGCTATACTCACCATTACGGTTTATGACAAGGATACAGAATAAGATCAGCTAAGAGAAGAGGCAAATGGGGCAGAGTCCAGGAAAGGTCTACCTTCAGGTTCCAGTTGTCTTCTCCCAACAACAGTTTGGTAGCGAGTCCTAATTTTTCCAGGAAACAATGAGTGATAATAGGCATGGAGTAATGCCAACCAAGAAAGCTCACACTTGATGTCCAGAGTTTTTATTAGGGTTTGGTCATGTGTACATGGCTGACAACCTGCTTGACTGACCTGTAGTTCTCCAGCCTTTCTAGGAGTTTGCTGATACCTCACGACCCAAAAGCCTTAAGATAAATTAATTACATTGTTATATATCCTGTGTGGCCCAAGTCCTCTGAATAAACAAAGATACTCTTCTTGGGGCTTACAGATTACCACCCAGGAGCTAATTGCAAAGGCCAGACCTCTCTGTGGGTAATGTTAATTTTTTTATTATGCAGTTGTCAAATAGGAAAGTGAATTTAGGAGTCTAGAATTCAAGGAAATGGTCTGGTAAGAGATAAATTTGGAAGCCATTTGCATATAGATGGAGTATTAATTAGGTTCCTGGCAGGAAGCAAACTTGCCTTACATGCTTGAAATGAAGAGATTTTGATAAAGACCACTCACAAGATAACAGGCACAGTTTATGATTCAAAGATGGCCTGTTGAGGCACACGTAGCAGGAATCTCTGAGCTCCAAGAGAGTGATTACCAGAAACCAGTGAGAAGTGTTAGCATGCTACAGGCACAGTGATAAGTGATCTCTGTACATTAGCTCATTTTGATTTTTTAATATGATTATAATTACTATAATCTCATTTTCACAGATGAAAAAATGCATGTTTTAAAAATTTAAATATCTTTGTCTACAGTCATTCAGTAGAAAGTTAAGATTCAACCCATGTCTGCCTGATACAGACTTCCATGCCACAAGAGTTCAGAAATTTGGCATCATGATGTCACATGTAAGATTAACCTATGGGGGACTTTCCTGGTAGTCCAGTGGCTAAGACTTCATGCAACCAATGAGGGGGGCCTGGATTCAATTCCTGATTGGGGATCCCACATGCTGCAACTAGGAGTTCACAGGTTGCAACTAAAAATCCAGTGCAACCAAATAAATAAATAAATGTTAAACCTATGAAAGGGTTTCAAAAGTGTTTGAAATGGTTCCAACCTTTCTTCATGACTATCTGCTAAAGGATATTCAGGGTATTCTAGCTAGTGATTTACCACTTAGGCCTTTCTGGGCGTCTGCTTTGCTAGGTTAATGTTTTATAAGCCTTTGTGTTATGGGCTTTACAAATGGGAGCTGAACATAAAGAAAACAAACATCATGGCCAGATACTCCTTGGAGGATATGTCAGGGCAGAGACAAATTAGATTTCCCAGGGAAACAGTTCAGTTCAGTCACTCAGTCATGTCTGGCTCTTTGCAACACCATGGACTGCAGCATCTCTCTCCATCACCAACTCTGAGTTTACTCAAACTTATGTCCATTGAGTTGGTGATGCCATCCATCCATCTCATCCTCTGTAGTCCCCTTCTCCTCCTGCCTTCAATCTTCCCCAGCATCAGGGTCTTTTCATGACAAATAGATGGGGAAATAGTGCAGACTTTATTTTTGGGCCCTCCAAAACCACTGCAGATGGTAACTGCAGTCATGAAATTAAAAGACGATTACTCCTTGGAAGAAAAGTTACAACCAACCTAGACAGCATATTGAAAAGCAGAGACATTACTTTGCCAACAAAGTTCTGTCTAGTCAGTTGAGTTCAGTTCAGTCACTCAGTCGTGTCCAACTCTTTGCAATCCCATGAACCGCAGCACTATGGTCTGCTGCTGCTGCTGCTAAGTCGCTTCAGTCATGTCCCACTCTGTGTGAGCCCATAGATGGCAGCCCACCAGGCTCCCCCATCCCTGGGATTCTCTGGGCAAGAACACTGGAGTGGGTTGCCATTTCCTTCTCCAATGCATGAATGTGAAAAATGAAAGTGAAGTCACTCGGTCATGTCCGACTCGTAGCGACCCCATGGACTGCAGCCCACCAGGCTTCCCTGTCCTTGGAATTCTCCAGGCAAAAACACTGGAGTGGGTTGCCATTTCCTTCTCCAATGCATGAAAGTGAAAAGTGAAAATGAAGTTGCTCAATCATGTCCAACTCTTTGCGATGCCATAGACTGCAGCCTAACAGGCTCCTCCACCCATTGGATTTTCCAGGCAAGAGTACTGGAGTGGGCTGCCATTGCCTTCTCCAGATAAAGTGGTCTAGGTATGGTTAAAACACAAAGCAAGTATGCATGAGTAGTGAAAAATAGAGCTTGTCACCTCAGAATAGAGTGCCCTTGCACAGGTGAGAAGTATGGCCACATCTATTTAATTTGAAAGGTGATGGGAGCTTTTGAATATTTGTGTGCAGGAGGCTAGAGCAGAACAGAACGCTGTTGTAGGAATGTGGACCTGGCCACATGCACAGGATGTTGGGGATTTTACTACAGGTAGAACAAACAACTGTGAGGCACATAGAGCAACCCAGGACATGGTTGATTTAATGTAAGTCCAATACAGTCATTGAGTAAATACCTAACTTGAGAAGAACACAGTGCTAGACATTGTGTAGGCATTAGTGATAAGACAGTCTTTGCTGCTTTTTTAAGTCACAGAAAGGTTATATACTTAGTGTTGAAAGAAAAAAGAAAGGAGACAGATGGGGAGGCAGGGAGCAAGGAACTATGGAGGGAGAAAGAACAGAGGAGAAGATGAAAACCAGGCAGAAAGTAAGGGGAGATGGGACTGAGGAAGGTAAGAAAAGGATTCAACCATAGACAACAACAACAAACAAATCCGTACAACTCTCTCCTAATGCTTCTAAATATTTTAAATCACATTATTTCCTAATAAAAATATGTAACTAAAATCAATTCACTTAACAGAGAATATCAGTGTTCATAGATACCTATATTCTTCTTTCTGATCACACAGATGGATTTGAGCAGAAAGGGTATGAATCACTTACAACATGTGGCCCATAGTAACCTCTCATATATGGTTCTCTGTCTTCCCACAAGCTAGCTTAACAGGTTGGCTCTGAGCATCGGCAAAAAGGCAAAACCACACAGTGGAAGGAGCATGGGACTTTGAATTAATCCGTACAACTCTCTCCTAATGCTTCTAAATATTTTAAATCACATTATTTCCTAATAAAAATATGTAACTAAAATCAATTCACTTAACAGAGAATATCAGTGTTCATAGATACCTATATTCTTCTTTCTGATCACACAGATGGATTTGAGCAGAAAGGGTATGAATCACTTACAACATGTGGCCCATAGTAACCTCTCATATATGGTTCTCTGTCTTCCCACAAGCTAGCTTAACAGGTTGGCTCTGAGCATCGGCAAAAAGGCAAAACCACACAGTGGAAGGAGCATGGGACTTTGAATGCCAGGGAGCATAGTCTCCCTATCTCTGAGATGCTGCATTATATGATGACTTACACCCTGGTGGCTAAGAGGTTAAAGCATCTGCCTCCAATGCGGGAGACCTGGGTTTGATCCCTGGGTTGGGAAGATCCCCTGGAGAAGGAAATGGCAATCCACTCCAGTATTCTTGCCTGGAGAATCCCATGGATGGAGAAGCCTAGTAGGTTACAGTCCACGGGGTCGCAAAGAATCGGACACGACTGAGCGACTTCACCCTCACCTTACACAATGATTAAATGCTTGCTGTGTTAAGCATTTAGAGTACATTAGCCTACCCTGACTGACAGACAAATATGCACAAGAACTACCAATCAAATAGGCACTGATTTGACCGGTATGATAAGCATAGTCTGCTAAGTTCTCAAGAAACTGATAACTCTGAATAATAATCAAAATACTACCTAGGTTTCCAAAAAAATCCCAATCAATTATGGAAGCTAACAAAGGTTGACAACGTACATCTAAGTGTTAATGAAACAATATAATTAATATAGATGCTCATAAATGTGATACAGATATAATTTTACAAATAAAATTTATTGTTGTTGTTGTTTAGTTGCTAAGTCATGTCCAACTCTTTGTGACACCATGGGCTGTAGCCCACCAGGCTCCTCTGTCCATGGAATTTTCCAAGCAAGAATACTGGAGCAGGTTGCCACTTCCTTCTCCAGGGGATCTTTCCAACCTAGGGATTGAATCTGGGTCTCCTGCATTGAAGGTGGATTCTTTACCACTAAGTCACCTGGAAAGCCCAAATAAAGTCTAGGGGGACTATAATCCACAACTGTAAGATTTATTCCATGTAAGAAAAGATAGTACACAATTATAAAATCTTAATGTATTTTATTACCTTAATTGGGTTAAATAAGAACTATAATATCTTAAAGAAGATTAAACAGAGAAAAAGGATTAAAAGACATTTACTAGAAGACAAAATTTATCTCTGAATTTTAAAAAAATTCTCTTAGCAAAAAAGAACAGGATGCCATTAATTTGATAAAGAATATATATCTGATACTAACAGTGTATATCACAAAAGACGCCTAACATATATTTAAGTCCAAGAAGAGATAAGGGTGCTTTTTAGCACCATTGCTATTCTGTAACTTTATGACTTTTTCAAATGAAACAAAGATAACAGAAAAAAACACCTGAAATTCAAATTTCAATGTTTATAGATGCAATTGGTAACTATACAACATAAGATAATCAATTGAAAAAATAATTAGAATCACTATATAATATTTCTGGACACTAGTTGCTTAAATAATAAATACTAAGATAGACACACAGATGCATACACACAAATAAGCATGAAATATCCAAAGTCACTTCTAAAAGAAAAAGTTTATGTGGCACGCTGAAGTTTATTACAGAACATATTAAAATGTATGGTAGGTCTATAGTATTTGAAGTAAATTGGCAAAGGGTCTTTTTAAGTAGGTAAAGGGAGATTTTTCAATGATTATTCTTGATATAAATAATGTTTAAGAAAAGATATAAAATAACATTCCTAACTCATACATGATTTACATGTATTATAAATCTCTAAATGGAGTAACATGTACATGCAAAAATGATCAATCAGTCAATAAAAATGCGTTCACTAGTATAGGGTAAGTATTTCTGTATTACTCAGGATTGAAATGACTGATGCTGAAGCTCTAATACATTGGCTACCTGATGTGAAGAGCTGACTCATTGGAAAAGACCCTGATACTCGGAAAGATTGAGGACAGGAGGAGAAAGGGACAACAGAGGATAAGATCACTGGACTCAATGGACATGAGTTTGAGCAAAGTCCAGGAGTTGGTGAAGGACAGGGAAGCCTGGTATACTGCAGTCCAAGGGGTTGCAAAGAGTCGGACATGACTGAGTGACTGAATAGCAGCAGTGACACTCAGGATGGAATAAAAAAGATAAAATAATAACATAATAAAACTTTAGAAATTTCTTCAAATTAAAAAAGACAGATAATTGAAATGAAATGGAAAAATATTATTTTTCAAGTTAAAGTTTTATAATATATCTTCAGTCCAGGGAGTTTTTATGTTAATACATTACAGTATTATTATAAAGATCTATTACTAAGAGGTAAGATAAACAACCTGAAAAGGTTAAAAAGTTTACAAAATAGAAATAAGCATTTCACAAAAGACCTATAACCATATAAATTTGTACCAGTTCAACCATAGTAAAATTAATGCAAATTAAGACAATCATACACCATTTCTATCAAACTGTCCCAGTCAAAAGATAACTGCCAGTGTTGCCAAGGGTTGGAGAAAAACAGAAATATTTCCATAGTACTGAGGTGTATATATTGGCACAAACCTCTTGAGTGGTCACATGCAATACATTTTTTAAAGACTAAGAATGTATAGTCTTCTGATTAGCAACTTTCCACTTCAGGTGACTAGTGATACAGCTGTAAGTAATAATTTTCAAGTACCATATAAAGGATTTTTCTGGCCACATTGCTTATATAACAAAAAAAAGGAGACTGTTTACATCTTCAGTGGTAATGTCATGACAGTTGAGTAAATGTTGGCATAGCATATAGTGGAAAAATACACAGCCACTAAAAAATGACATTATATAAAATATGCTAATACTTAAGGGCCTGAAAATATTCTCATGCTATATATTTAGGCTTAAAGATTTAGCTAATGCATATCATAAAATGAAATTCTCTCAATTTGCCTGAGATAAACAGGTGGAATTATAAATTTTTGCATACACATACACACACACACACACAAACACTACTCACATGTGCCAAAATGCAAGCACAGTGGAAGGAAATAATTTTGTGATTATTTCTGGGAAGTGACTTACAAATTTTTTAAAAAAAAATTTGGTTGTAAGTTTTCTGAAGTACACAAACTACTTTCACATTTAGAATAACAAATATGTTATTTTAAGAAACAAAGAAATCCAGAAAAGATGTTCTAGGGAAACAGTTATTATGTTTAAACAGACTTCCCAGGTGTCTCAGTGGTAAAGAATCCATCAGCAATGCAGAAGACACAGGAGATGGTGGTTTGATCCCTGGGTCAGGAAGCCCCCTTGGAGGTGGAAATGGCAACCCACTCCAGTACTCTTGCCTGGAGAGTCCCATGGACAGAGGAGCCTGGTGGACTACAGTCCGTGGGATTGCAAAGGGTTGGATATGACTGAACAACTGATCATGATGGTAAAAATACCTGACCTTGGATTAGAAATATCTAATTCATTGATGGTCATGAATTCTTTAAGTGGATTAAGTTAGGTTATACCCTCTGCAAATCACTTCCTTTTTCTAAGCCTCAGTTTATTCCTTAGCAAAGCAGAGGATTCGCCTAGATAATTTCTGTAACCCTTTGAGATTCCATGATTATTAAAAATATTTTGTGCACACACATAAATCATTTGCATTGGTATAAATTCCCTAATATTTTTCCTACTCCACTGTTAGCTCCTATACTCTGATTCTTAGATGATGGAAAAAATATGTTTCCTCCTTTATTATATTATATAAGACCTGGCTAAGTAGGAAGGTTCAAACAAAATCTGTGAGCCCGATCTCCACTATTCTAGTCAGAAAATAAAGAGAAGAGTCACACAGATAGTTAAGGAATCTATGTTTCGGTGAATGGCAAGCTCGGAAAATGGCACAGATGAACCTCTTTGCAAAGCAGAAATAGAGACACAGAAGTGGAGAACAAATGCATGGTCACCAAGGAGGGAATGGAGGAAATGTAATGGGATGGATTGGGAGATAGAGATTGTCACTGCTATGTATAAAACAGATAACTAAGGAGAACTTCCTGTATAGCACAGGAAAGTCTACTCAGTTTCTCTGTGGTGACCTAAATGGGAAGAAAAACCAAAAAGAAGGGATCTATGTATATGTATAGTTCAGTTCAGTCACTCAGTCATGTCTGACCCTTTGTGACCCCATGGAATACAGCATTCCAGGCCTTCCTGTCCATCACCAACTCCCAGAGTTTATTCAAACT
>SJYT01057674.1:186765-204804 GCA_006410635.1 Cephalophus harveyi | reverse complement strand
CCTTAATTGAGCCCATCTTTGCATGAATGTTCCCTTGGTATCTCTAATTTTCTTGAAGAGATCTCTAGTCTTTCCCATTCTATTGTTTTCCTCTATTTCTTTGCATTGATCACTGAGGAAGGCTTTCTTATCTCTCCTTGCTATTCTTTGGAACTCTGCATTCAAATGGGTATATCTTTCCTTTTCACTTCCCTTCTTTTCACATCTATTTTCAAGGCCTTCTCAGACAGCCATTTTGCTTTTTTGCGTTTCTTTTTCTTGGGGATGGTCTTGATTCCTGTCTCCTGTATAATGTCACGAACATCTGTCCATAGTTCATCAGGCACTCTATCAGATCTAGTCCTTTAAATCTATTTCTCACTTCCACTTTATAATCCTAAGGGATTTGATTTAGGTCATACCTGAATGGTCTAGTGGTTTTCTCCACTTTCTTCAATTTCAGTCTGAATTTGGCAATAAGGAATTCATGATCTGAGCCACAGTGAGCTCCCGGTCTTGTTTTTGCTAGTCAAGGCTATGGTTTTTCCAGTAATCATGTATGGATGTGAGAGTTGGACTGTAAAGAAAGCTGAACACCAAAGAGTTGATGCTTTTGAACTGTGGTGTTGGAGAAGACTCTTGAGAGTCCCTTGGACTTCAGGGAGATCCAACCAGTCCATCCTAAAGGAGATCAGTCCTGAATGTTCTTTGGAAGGACTCATGTTAAAGCTGAAACTCTAATACTTTGGCCCTCTGATGCAATGAGCTGACTTATTTGAAAAGACCCTGATGCTGGGAAAGATTGAAGGCAGGAGAAGAAGGGGATGACATAGGATAAGATTGTTGGATGACATCACCAATTCAATGGACATGAGTTTGTGTGAACTCCGGGAGTTGGTGATGANGATGCAATGAGCTGACTTATTTGAAAAGACCCTGATGCTGGGAAAGATTGAAGGCAGGAGAAGAAGGGGATGACATAGGATAAGATTGTTGGATGACATCACCAATTCAATGGACATGAGTTTGTGTGAACTCCGGGAGTTGGTAATGAGCAGGGCGGCCTGGCATGCTGCAGTCCATGGGGTCATAAAGAGTTGGCAGAACTAAGTGAGTGAACTGAACTGAACTTCATGTGTATATGCATGTATATCTGTGTGTGCTTACACACAAGTACACACTTATATATGTATTATGTGTCAGAATGAGTTTTCAGGATTTGGAGATTTCAGAAGAGAAACAATATAACATTTTAATGAGCTGCTTCTGGCAATACATTTACAAAATTCTTAAATGTGTTTATGGGACTATAAGTATCAGAATTACTATTTGGATTCTACTCATTTGAATGCCTGGTTCAGTGTAGAACCATAAGGGGCCTGGCTTCAATAGAGAGTATGGTTCCTAAAATGTATGATCTGCCATGTATTATTTTCGATTCTGAAGCATAGAAAATTTTTGCCATCCTTAAAACAATATCATGGATAGGATTTGATGACACTAATAAATAAAGAGATTGTAATGTAGGGAATACTAATGCATGATGCCACCATGCCTGCCTACCCCACCACTAAGATTTATATCCCTTCTTGATACATGTCCCTGATCACAGAAGTGGTCTCATGCACCTTCTCAACACACTGCTCCAGGTAGCCACTGATAATCAATTGGCTCTGGAATGTAAATTGAAACTCATTTACCAGTTGGTTTCTAATACATCAAGCAAAAAATGTTTTTACATATTTTCAGTCTTGAATTATAAGGCTCTGTCACTCTTTTTAATTACTATTTTAAAATTTTATTTATTTTTAAATTGGAGAATAGTTTCTTTACAATATTGTGTTGGTTTCTGCCATACATCAACATGAATCAGCCATAGGTATACACACATTCCCTCCCTCTTGAACCTCTCTTCCATTTTCCCACTCCATCCTGTTCTAGGTTTTCACTGAGCATGGGTTTGAGCATCCTGAGTCATACAGCAAATTCCCACTGGCTATCAATTTTCCATCACGATTTTACATCGAAACTATACTTTTCAGTGCTACTCTCCCAATCTGTCCCTCTCTCTCCTTCCCCAACTGTGTCCACAAGTCTGTTCTCTATGTTTGCATCTCCATCACTGCCCTGAAAATAGGCTCATTAGTTCTGTCTTTCTAGATTTCATACATATGCATTCATTTATGATACTTGTTTTTGTCTTTCTGACACTTAACTCTGTGGAATAGGCTCTAGGTTCATCCACCTCATTGGAACTGACAAATGCATTTCTTTTATTGACTGAGTAATATTCCATTGTGTATGTCTACCATCTTTATCTAGTCATTGTTGATGGACAGCTAGGTTGCTTCCATGTCCTGGCTGTTGTAAATATAGCTGCAATAAACACTGGGGTACATGTGTCTTTTTCAATTATGGTTTCCTCAGGGTATATGCCCAGTAGTTGGACTGCTGGCTCAAATGGCAGTTTTATTCCTAGCTTTTTAAGAAATCTCCATACTGTTCTTCATAATGGCTGTATCAATTTACATTCCTACCAACAGTGCAAGAGGATTGCCTTTTCTCCATACCCTTTACAGCATTTATTCTTCATAGATTTTTTGATGCTGGCCATTCTGACTGGTGTGAGGTGATACCTCATTGTCATTTTGATTTGCATTTCTCTAATAATGATTGATGTTGAACATAGCTTCATGTTTATTAGCCATCTGTATGTCTCCTTTGGAGAAATGTCTGTTTAGGTCTTCTGTCACGTTTTGATCGGGTTGTTTGTTTTTATGGTATTGAGCTGTGCAAGATGCTTGTACATCAGCTCTGTCATTCTTTAAGAATATAGCAAATTTCAAAAAGAGAGAAATAAATAGCTGTCTGTACAGTTGAAAGTGAAAGCGAAGTGAAAGTGTTAGTCCCTCAATCATGTGCAACTCTTTGCGACCCCATGGACCCCACCAGGCTCCTGGAATTCTGCAGGCAAGAGTACTGGAGTGGGTAGCCATTCCCCTTTCCAGGGGATGTTCCCAACCCAGGGACTGAACTTGTTCTTCTTCCTGACCCAGGAATTGAATCCAGATCTCCTGTATTGAAGGCAGATTCTTTACTATCTGAGCTACCAGGAAGCCCCTGTAAAGTTAACGTTAGGATTTAAGGGTTTTTCCTCCAGGAAACCAGAGCTCTAATTTTACTTCCATAGTGCTCTCTCCCTTTTTTAAGAAGATGAAAACCACACAAAGTTTCCTCTCATCTTTTCCTCTCCCCACTTTTTTTCTAGACCCCCCTTTTTCTCTAGACACCCCCCTTTTCTTTATTTTCTAGTTTCTCTGAGCTGAACAAATTCACCTCACCCCCAAGGAGGGGAGGGCTGACAAAAATTTGGAGACAGTGTTTTTTTTCAGTGTCAATCTACCTCTCCTGTCAAAGTTATTTATGATTTTCTTACAATGATTGGCTCCCTTCTTTTATACTTAAAACATTAACATATTTTACAAGGTCCACAACTGGTTTACATATTTTATTTAGTTTTCTTTTAAACACTCTGTAGCACCAACAAAACATTCAATAACAATAACTTCCTGAAATGTTATACTTGGCCTTTCCATAAATTGTCTTTTCCCACTGAAAAACACATTGGTGGTGACTGAACATAGATGAATCATTTTTATGCAGTGTATTTTGGGTGAGGGGAATTTGGCCTATACACAGACCACATTCACTGAGATGATAAATAGGCCTGATGAATAAGCCAGGTGGCAAAGCTCTAGTCTGTGTGGCTACTGAAATGGATACGTCAGTCCAGGTGGAAACTTGGGACTCCCTTCCTGGGGCTGAGGGAGGCTGGACCTGCAGGGAAGGAATGTGATTGATCTCATTAGAAGTAAGCGCCAGCTGGAGTGTGCATAAATGCTCCTTCTGGATTCTCCTTAAGAATTAAATTGATGGCAACTTCTGAAAAGAGCATCTCAAACCTCTGTCTCCTGTAAGCTTAAGATAAACCTTGATCTTAAGTACTGTAAAATAACTGAAAGCAGAAAAAGCTTTAAAAAATATACTCTCAGTGAAGGAATTAGAGGGGATAGAATGTTACTCATCTACCAAAATAAAGGGATAATTGCAATGTGGTGCTCTTCTTTGTTAGAAGATTTTCAGGAACCCATCTGTGCAAATTGTTTCTATTTTATTATCATTACATCAACTAATTACATTAGGGAAAAGGGGATATTTTAATTAAAAGACTGTTTTAAAGTGTTGCAATTCTACCCTCCCATAAAATAACTGAACCAGGTGCCAAATTTGTTAAAGTAAACTACATTTCTGAAAACTGTTGTTTGGAAATTATTTGTGTTGACAATATTTTAAACAAAGTAGATTTTGCCTTTTTTATTTTGTCTAGTAGCTGGGCCCTTTTATTTCTCTTCTGAACAGAGCACCATAGGCCAGGATCATATATGTTGTTGTTTAGTCAGTAAGTCGTGTCTGACTCTTTGCGACCCCATGGACTATAGCCCACTAGGATCCTTGTCCATGGGATTTCCCAGGAAGGAATACTGGAGTGGTTTGCCAGGGATACTTCCAACTCAGGGATTGAACTCCCATCTCATGCTTGGCGGGTGGTTCTTTACCACTGAGCCACATGGGAAGCCAGGAGCACATATCAGTTCAGTTCAGTCACTCAAGTCATGTCCAACTCTTTGAGACCCCATGGATTGCAGCATGCCAGGATTCTCGGTCCATCACCAACTCCCAGAGCTTACTCAAACTTATGTCAATCGAGTTGGTGATGCCATCTAACCGTCTCATCCTCTGTCATCCCTTTCTCTTCCTGCCTTCAATCTTTCCCAGCATCAGGGTCTTTTCTAAGGAGTCACTTCTTCGCGTCAGGTGGCCAAAGTACTGGAGCTTCTGCTTCAGCATCAGTCTTTCCAATGAATATTCAGGATTGATTTCCTTTAGGATGGACTGGTTGTCTCTCCTTGCATTCCAAGGGATTCTCAAGAGTTTTCTCCAACACCACAGTTCAAAAACATCAATTCTTTGGTTCTCAGCTTTCTTTATGGTCCCACTCTCACATCTGTGCATGATTACTGGAAAAACCATAGCTTTGACTAGATGGACCTTTGTTGGCAAAGTAATGTCTCTGCTTTTTAGTATGCTGTCTAGGTTGGTCATAGCTTTTCTTCCAAGGAGCAAGCGTTTTTGAATTTCAGGGCTGCAGTCACCATCTGCAGTGATTTTGGAGCCCAGAAAAATAAAGTCTCTCACTGTTTCCATTGTTTCCCCATCTATTTGCCATGAAGTGATGGGACCAGATGCCATAATCTTAGTTTTCTGAATGCTGGGTTTTAAGCCAGTTTTTCCACTCTCTTTCACTTTCATCAAGAGGCTGTTTAGTTCTTCTTTGCTTTCTGACATAAGGGTGGTGTCATCTGCATATCTGAGGTTATTGATATTTCTCCCAGCAATCTTAATTCCAATTTGTGCTTCATCCAGCCCACCATTTCTCATGATGTACTCTGTATATAAGTTAAATAAGCAGGGTGACAATATACAGCCTTGACTTACTCCTTTTTCTATTTGGAACCAGTCTGTTTTTTCCATGTCCAGTACTAACTGTTGCTTCCTGACCTGCATACAGATTTCTCAGGAGGCAAGTAAGGTGGTCTGATATTCCTTTCTCCTTAAGAATTTTCCACAGTTTATTGTGATCCACACAGTCAAAGATTTTGGTGTAGTCAATAAAGCAGAAGTAGATGCTTTTCTGGAACTCTCTTGCTTTTTCGATGATCCAGCAGATGTTGGCAATTTGATCTCTGGTTCCTCTGCCTTTTCTAAATCCAGCTTGAACATCTGGAATTTTCAGTTCCTGTACTGTTGAAGCCTGGCTTGGAGAATTTTGAGCATTACTGTGCTGTCTTATCACATATCAGTTCAGTTCAGTTCAGTCGCTCAGTCGTGTCCGACTCTTTGTGACCCCTTGAATCACAGCACGCCAGGCCTCCGTGTTCATCACCATCTCCCGGAGTTCACTCAGACTGACGTCCACTGAGTCCATGATGCCATCCAGCCATCTCATCCTCGGTTGTCCTCTTCTTCTCCTGCCCCCAGTCCCTCCCAGCATCAGAGTCTTTTCCAATGAGTCAACTCTTCCAATGAGGTAGCCAAAGTACTGGAGTTTCAGCTTTAGCATCATTCCTTCCAAAGAAATCCCAGGGTTGATCTCCTTCAGAATGGACTGGTTGGATCTCCCTGCAGTCCGAGCGACTCTCAAGAGCCTTCTCCAACACCACAGTTCAAAAGCATCAATTCTTTGGTGCTCAGCCTTCTTCACAGTCCAACTCTCACATCCATACATGACCATGGGAAAAACCATAGCCTTGACTAGATGAACCTTAGTCGGCAAAGTAATGTCTCTGCTTTTGAATATACTATCTAGGTTGGTCATAACTTTTCTTCCAAGGAGTAAGCGTCTTCTAATTTCATGGCTGCAGTCACCATCTGCAGTGATTTTGGAGCCCAAAAAAATAAAGTCTGACACTGTTTCCACTGTTTCCCCATCTGTTTCCCATGGAGTGATGGGACTGGATGCCATGATCTTCGTTTTCTGAATGTTGAGCTTTAAGCCAACTTTTTCGCTCTCCTCTTTCACTTTCATCAAGAGGCTTTTTAGCTCCTCTTCACTTTCTGCCATAAGGGTGGTGTCATCTGCATATCTGAGGTTATTGATCTTTCTCCCGGTAATCTTGATTCCAGCTTGTGTTTCTTCCAGTCCAGCGTTTCTCATGATGTACTCTGCATATAAGTGAAATAAGCAGGGTGACAATATATAGCCTTGACTTACTCCTTTTCCTATTTGGAACCAGTCTGTTGTTCCTATCCCAATTATTTTGAAGAGCTTACTTTTTTACTAAATAGGGAACTCTTTTGTTTTACAACAAAATAGTATTGTGTATGATGGATTGATTAGGATAATCCTTTCTGAAATTGGCAGTCATAGACTATGATATGTTGCATAGGAATGTTCTTGGAGGTAAGAAGCCCAACAGAGATCCACAGCAGAAAATACATGGCCAGTATTGTAATTAAAAGACATTCCTATTGTTTAAGCCCTTTTTCCTTTCAATAAAAACCTCATCTACGTATATTAGCTTACAGAGATGCCATCAAATAATTCATATTAAGTTCATGAGTAAAAATCCACTCCAGATGTCTTGAATACATCTCCCATTTTGTCAATTTTCTTATTCTTTCAAGGTGTTCTGAATAATAGAATTCACAGAGGGGTTTGTATCTAAATGTCAAGTAGTAGGGAAGGCAGAGGATCTAGAATGGAAATATGGATAAAAGAGAAACAATAGCACTGGGCAGAGTAATGAAATCTTAGAAGCCAAGAGAGATCTCTACACACCTGTGCAGGAGATGATGGAAAGCCAGAATTTAAAAATCACGATTCTACTTTAAGTATTCAGACAACTCTCTGGATTTCTTCTCTTTGATTAAAATGTTGAACCATTTTTATTCCAAAAACTGATTGCGAAAAGCATTATAGAACTGTATCTCATGTGGTTAAATCTCAGTATCTCAACTGTATCTCATGTGTTTAAAGACTGAAAAATACTATTAATCTAATCATTATATTTATCCATGAAACAATGTCTTATACATAGTAGACATGCAGTAAATACATGTTGTATATATAAATGAAGACCATAATTCCCTTGAATTCAAGAAGGAGATGGCAAATCCTACTAGCAACAGCTATTTTTTAAAAAGATTTATCTCTTGAATATTATTCCTCAGGGAAGCTGGCAAACTGAAATCTGTTATATTCATGCCAGCAGGGATGTATATATGTGAAGAGAAGTAAACATTTATTGTACCTAGTGGCTCAACAGACTATCCACATGAGTTCTTAAGACACTTGAAAATAGTTGGCACTATTTATACTTAAGGTGAGCCCTACAAATGCTATTTGTGGATTTAATACTTCTGAAAATTTCTATTTCCAAGTCAGTTGAGCATTTTTAATTCAGAACTGTTGAGCGAATCTCTAACTGTATAGCTACTTTCTCTTTGATAATGAGTTTATCTCAACATTTTGATTGATATTTTGATGTTGTTAGGTTTTCAGTCTATATCAGTGTCAAAATAACTTCCAAGAATAGATAGTAACCAACACATTTTAAAAATAACTATATTCTTTCCTTCTTAGCCCAGATAACAATAATAAAAACCCACTACTTATTGAAAGTCTAATATAAGCCAGTTCCCCTTTGGTGTTTTATGTATTAATTATGTTCTTGCCTAGAGAATCCCAGGGATGGGGGAGCCTGGTGGGCTGCCATCTATGGGGTCACACAGAGTCGGACACGACTGAAGTGACTTAGCAGCAGCATAGGTTATATGGTTTTACCCTCTAATAGAGAAGAGGAAAGCAAAACAAATCTCAGATATAATATCTTGCATAAAGATTCACATATCATAGATTTTTTGAACTGAGATTCACAGTCAACTCTCAGGGTATTGCTACTCTGATAGACTAAATATCCCAAATTTACATTTGACTCACTCAAAATCTTGTGAGATAAGTTAGCAAAGGGTAGCTTTCTTTTCTTTATTACCTAAGGTTGGTGTTAAATCTGTCTGTGTTTATATAAATAATGAGAATAATAGAAATTTAGAACTAAGAATATTTTAGAGGTAATCCGATAAACATTTATTTGATGCATGAGTAATGAATTTTTTTTTTTCTTTTTCTCTCTTATTCCTACATTCAGTTGTATTTACAGTTTCTAACTCATTCTTCCTGGTTGGAAATCATTTTAAAATTATTTTATTGTCTTATGCTACTAGTTAATATAAAATACTTATTATTCTATTAAATTGCTCTGCCAAAGTGGTTCAAAGGGTAGCTCTCATAAGACACCGAAAATTGGATCTATCTTTGGAAATTGACCACACTCTTTGATGACCAAGAAAATCATCTGGAGCGATTATTAAAAATCCTCATGCATGAGTTGTATCCCCTGAAGATTCTGACTTGGTTATTAAGATTGTACCCAGCTTCACAGATTACTGTCATCCATTCCAAAGTTTGGAAGTCACTGCCTTAGAGCAAGTCTCCTCTATTTATAAAAAGTTGTTAAACATTATGACTGTGTGTGTGTGTGCTCAGTTGCTCAATTGTGTCTGATTCTTCTCGGCCCCATGGACTGTAGCCCACCAGGCTCCTCTGCCCATTGAATTTTCGGGCAAGAATACTGGTGTGGGTTGCCATTTTCTATTCCAGAGGATCTTCCTGACCTAGGGATCAAACTCATGTCTGTTGCATCTCTTGCATTGGCAAGTGGATTCTTTACCACTATCCCACCTGGGAAACCCAAAACAATATTACTATTCTTTAAATTTTTATTATAACTTAGTTGTGAAGTAACCTCATGTGCAAAGAAATGCATAGCATTTTATACACATTTTAGAGAATTTTATAAGTCCAGTGTTAAACACTAATACAATTAAGCATGTGTTATAAACTCAAATATTTGTTTTCACCTTTGTACAATTCAGTTTTAACACCGGTACTTATTACATACATGATTCCCTGCACTGAATTATATTATATTTGCTACTTGGGGAGGGAAGGATGAAAATACTTAAAATTAATCATGTTAATTTTATTAACTATGTTGAAACATGTTAACATGTATATAGCATTGTATGTCTAAGAGGATGTATTATTTAATTAAAAACTGAATGAAAAAATTCCCAGATTTAGATTTTATTCTTTAGATCTCTTACATTATTTTAATATACAGTATATTTTTGTTATAATAGAAAGTGAAGTCTCTCAGGCATGTCTGACTCTTTGTGACCCCATGAACTGTAGCCTACCACGCTCCTCCATCCATGGGATTTTCCAGGCAAGAGTACTGGCGTGGGTTACCATTTTCTTCTCCAGAGGATCTTCCTGACCCAGGGATGGAACCTGGGCCTCCTGCATTATATGCAGACGCTTTACTGTCTGAGCCACCAGGGAAGTCATAATAAGATACTTTTTATTCCTGTTTCTAAACAAAGTTATACATATACACCAAATTACTACACCACTACTTGTAAAAAAATAAATAAGAAAGAAGCCATCGAAGTTTTTAACAGAGAGTAACTGCATTAAGCATATGTACTAAAAAACAGTGTTTAATTAATTAGAGAAACTAGAACAGTAGTCACTGACATAATAACCTGTAAGACATTCTCACAAACAACTATTAATGTAAAATAAAGCCCTCTGTGTATATATGTGCAAATACATAAGAAATATACGGAAGATAATATTTTAAGCCATCAACTATGACAACCCACTGGGAGTAGAATTAGGGTACAAAGGGAGACTATTTTATTCTATAGTCTTTTATGTATTTAAATTGTTTACATTTAACTAATAGCCATGTATGTCTTTCATTCTTTAAGCTATAGCCTAAGATTTTGAGAAGTAATATTAACAAAACTGGGGCTTCCCTGATGGCTCAGAGGGTAAAGAATCCGTAATGCAGGAGCCTCAGGACAAGCTGGTTTGATCCTTGGATCAGGAAGATCCTTTGGAGGAAGAAATGGCAACCCACGCCAGTATTGTTGCCTGGGAAATCTCATGGACAAAGGAGTCTGGCAGAGTCCATAAGGTCACAGAGAGTCAGACATGACTCAGCACTTGACACATTAACAAAAACAACTGGCAATTAGGAATTCTGAAGCAGGAACTTCAGTGGCCACATCGTGAAATGTACATGGTCGAGAAAATCAGGCACTGTAGTGTGTTTTGTGATTTCTATGATCCACTGTGATTTTTCTCTAACGTTCTTTTTTTTTTTTCGTTAAAGGTCTCATTCGCTTACAGGAGCTCATCAAAGCTCCATCAAGATATAATCTTCGACTTAAGATCCGTCAACTACCTGCTGATACAAAGGATGCCAAACCCTTACTGAAAGAGATGAAAAGAGGCAAGGAATTCCACGTCATCTTTGACTGTAGCCATGAAATGGCAGCAGGCATTTTGAAACAGGTAATTGCTAGATTATTTAAGTTCTTAATTTCTTTATTTCATTTGCGTTTGAAGCATGTTTTTTGTCTGTTTTTGTCCATGTTGCATGGCATTTGAAAATTCCCCAAACAGGGGTTGAACTGTGCCACCTAAGGTGGAAGCACAATCTTAATCACTGGGCTGCCAGAGAAGTCCCCTGGTTTTTGATTTTTAAATGAAGTTGTTATTGTTACATGGTCATTTAAAAAAAAAGTCAGAGAAGTCACTTTGATATAAATTTTCTGATAAAAAAAATCTGACAAGTGCTTTTAAGTAATTGTCTTAAAAGGAAAGTAATATAGATAATGATGATCTTCGAAGCAGATTGAAATTCTGAGGTTAGTTTCAAATAACTAAATACTGTTTGTTATTGTGAATATTGATTAAAGCAATATATATTTCTATTTTATGCTGAAATGAGGGAATAAACTTCAAAGCAAAAATAAGAGAAAAAAAAATGTTCTTTACCTGACATGTATGCTATGCTGGGATGCCTTATGCATATGATCTTATTTAATCATCACCATAATCAAAGGATTATGTAAAAAGTGATTATGTAATGATTATGTTAAAAATAATCAAATAATTATGTAAAAAAAAACAAAAAACAAATGATCTGTAAAGATGGAGACTAGCTCCACTTTACAGATGAAGAACCTGAGTCTCATAAAGGTTAATAACTTTACTAATTCTATCAGCAAGTGTATAGCAGAGGGATTTATATTTCTCCTTAGTGATGTTAAGAACTATTCCTTCCAGGATAAAGCATTGCCTACCTAAAATGAAAGTGAAGTCGCTTGGTTATGTCCAACTCTTTGTGAGTCGTGTCTGACTCTTTGTGACCCATGGACTGTAGCCCACCAAGCTCCTCTGTCCATGAGATTCTCCAGACAAGAATACTGGAGTGGGTTGCCATTTCCTTCTCCAGAACCTAAAAAGATAATACTAAATCAACTAAAGGAAACAATTCATAGCAGTAAAAACCTTTTACTATGACTTCAACACTATTCAAACCTTACAATCCACTGAAAAACAGTTGTTATTAGCTCATATATAAGGGGATTGATGTAGGGGGGTAAATAGCTAGCACAAAGCTGTACTATATAGTAGAATCTGAATCTGAACACAAGTCTTTGGACTTTGTTTTTTAAGCTCTTTTATACATGCTGGTACTGGAAATAAGTCAACTGTCGATAAAATTTATGACAAAATATCTCTGCTAGAGGGTTATACAGATTCAGATGTCAAATTATATCTCATAAAATATAACTACCAATAGCAAATGCCTGTTATAACATGGTTAGTTTATTAAGCAGATGTTTGTCCAATCTTCCAATATGGATGTTGATTTCACTACAATAAAATATTTAATTGTATTTGGAAAATTGCTCTAGTGTTATATTTGAGTAATAAAGAATGTAAGCATGATTGTGGTTGTTTGGTTGGGATTATTGGAATAAAATGATATAATAAAGTAAGCACTAGAATTTAGAGTTGGAATTGATTTTTCATTCAATAACAGAAATTCTTGATCATGTTCGTAATACACAGACTTGGAAAGAATACCTTTCCTTTATGCCTGGAGTGGGTAGCGCTGCACTATTTGTCAGTGACAGATAGTATGCTTTCTCTAGACTTCCAACAAGTATGTAGGATGATCAATTGTCTTTTCTCTAGAGTAATTAACTTTGACTTATTTTGCTGTTTGAAAGATGAGAATATCTATCACTTTTAATAGAATTTCCATTCTTTCTTTTATTGATTTATCCATTATTTTATATTTGCTTTCTGATGTGTAACCTATTTGGAAAATGAAAACAAAATTAAAATTGTATTCAAAATATATTAAACAGTAAAATTATATAATTTAAACAAGATTAGTAGGTGAAAAATCAGAACAAAAGTAAAATGAGAATATGAAAGTTAAGTTGAAGTCAGAATAACACTTTCACATAAAAAGCATGCTTTTCGATTTTATAACACTGGCAGATCACATATGGTGAGGTTATTTTTAAAAACTTACCTTGTCCCAGAAAGCATTTGTCTCATATATAGATCTCAGTTAGTCTAGAAACCAATTCAAAAAGAAAATAAATAGCTTATTTTTTTGTAAATGTAGCAGTATATTTAATAGGACTCCACTTTATGACTTATGAAATTGTTCCGAGATTCCTCAACACTGGCTAATGATGAAACTCCAAAGAAATGGTTTAAGAGTTGAATAACAGGCATAAATGGAACTTTCAGCTTGTCTGGTTTACTCCAAGAACAAATATTAGGAATATCCAGAAAAAGAGATTTTTGTTTGTTTAATTTAAACTAACATAGCTCTTACTAAATTTGGAATTTTCCTGCCTCAAAACTTTAAAAGTGAGTGAAGCCTGGGCCTGGCTAGATTTCCTCTGAGGCAGATTCAGGGCACTCATTGTTATACATGCGTTAATAGCAAGAGATTCCAGTCTTCTCACATTTGCCAAAGAGAATCCCCTATGGTAGGGCCAAGATGATGTGCAGTAAAATCTCAAGAGGGCATTCTATCACAGAAAGAAATAGCAACCAAAAACTTTGAAGTCTATATCAGAGAATGTGAAATCAAATTTTTTAGCCTGGAAAATGTAAAAGCAGGAGCAAAGAAACTGCTGCAGTAGCAAGAAGTAAAATAAAATACAATTTCAAGAAAGGTGTATAAAGTCTACCACTCCAATTGTTAACCTTAAGCAATGTAATCATGGGCTTCCCAGGTGACTTAGCGGTAAAGAATCTGCCTGCCAAGCAGGAGACATGGGTTCTATCCCTGGGTCAGGAAGACCCTGGAAAAGGAAATGGCAACCCATTCTAGTATACTTGCCTGGGAAATCCCACAGACAGAGGAAGCCTGGAGGGCCACAGTCCATAGGGTCACAAAGAGTCAGACATGGTTGAACAACTAAACAATGATGACACTAATGTCCAGATATAACGTGAAGGATAAACTGGCTGCAAATTGTATGCCTGAATAACTGTGTGTGTTAATTTGTCATATGATATTGTTTACACTATGTCAGTTAAATGTTGGGAAATTCTAACAATGTTTTTATTTTGGAAAAGTTAATCTGTGGTGTTTCTTTCCAGGAGGGTGACATGGCACAAACAATTTTCTATTGTGATCACTCTGATTTACCCATAAAAAAGATGATAATTTTATTCTTTTTAATGAGATCTGAAGTGTGCATATAGTTCATTCGAATGTAGTACTAGCAAGACCTAAAGGCGTTAATTAAAAGAAGACTGAGTGCAAGTTCTCTTTAAATTCCCATTGGAAATTACTAGCTCACCTTCCAAGAGAGTATCCCAGCTGTTCACTTTTGTTCATGTTATAGCTAAACTTCTCTACTTAGATCTTAGTTCAAAGTCCATAACTGACTCTTGTTTTCAGTATCAAAGACTTAAGGGAGATCAGTGAAAGGCACACATGGTCCTCAGTTATTTCTTACAGTTTTCTTCTCAAGAAGACGAGGAAGAAATCTGCAGCTGGTGCAGAGCACTCTTTCCTTAATTATATCCCACTCTCCTTCAAAACACAATTTCCAGCTTTGGCCTGAGATTCCCAGGTTTTCAAATTATCAAGGAGGAAACAGCCAAAATTTTAGAATGTATAGATTGTAAAATGATCTATATCTTTGGGAATATAAAATACACCACTTTATAAAAGGCATAGATTATGCCGTATATACCAGCTCCAGGAGTTAGAGACCTGGAGTTCATCTTTACATGCTCTCTCAATTTTTGGCTAATTTATTCATTCTTATTATGTCTTAGTTTCTTCACCTGTAAAATAAGTATGATAATAGGAACTACTTCATAGGTTATTTAATGAAGCTTAAATTGATTATAATATGCAGTGTGCTTAGAATAGTACCTAACACTTTTTAGGCATTATGTAACTGTTATTTATAGTTATACATCTGAATTGCTATTTCTTTCATATATCCCTCTATATATTTCTATGCCTATTGAGTTCATAAAGTGAAAAAATATTGACATGGGTGATGCTGAGCTGCCACTAAGTGGTTCTGAAGTTGAGAAACCTTTACTGAATATCCATCAGGAACAATGAATACCTTCTTCAAAGAAAATCTTGTAAATTTTTATTTATAAACATTTTCTCTCATTTTGCTTAAATACAAACTTTATCAGTGTTATTGGCTCATATAATTTTTTTTTGGCTCATATAATTTTTAGCAATTCAGGAAACATTATTTGTTTCCTAAAGGCTGTACATCCAATTCAACTGTGCTTGTGAGGGTGGGGGAGGGTGTTCCCCACACCACAAGCAATGTTCTGACACCAGCTCATTGTCCTACAATCCAACTCAATTTTGACAGTATCTATCCAGAGATAGCATCAGCCTCCACAGGTTAAGGGCTTAGTTCTATTAACATAAGACGATCTTTCTTCTCCTTCCCCCACCACCTCAGATGCCAACCACAAATCCAGGTTATCATCTATGCTTCTAACCCATTGGCTATAGATTGGATGTTTCTAAAATCCCCTCCTTAGGTTTGTTTAACTTGCTAGAGCAGCTCACAGAAACATTTTTCTTACCAGATTCCCAGTTTATTATGAAAGGATATTACTCAGTAACAAGCAGATAGAAAAGGTGCATAGGTCAAAATATGGGGAGAGGGAAAGGAGCTTCCATGCCCCATCTGAATAATCTACTCTCCTTGCACGGTCACGTGTTCATCAATCTGGAAGCTCTCCAGATCCTCTCCTTTAGGTTTTTATGGAGGCTTCAGTACGTGGGCATGACTGATTGAATCATTGGCTTGAGGTGATTGAACTCTATCTCCAGCCCCTCTTCCCTTCCAAGAGTTCAGGGGGCAGAGGGGAGTAGAACTGAAAGTTCCAATTTTCCTTTAACAAGGTTGCTTTCCTGACAATAAGCAATCCCTTCCTGCCCCTGTAACCTGTAGGGGATTTCCCCAAATCACCTCTTTTCACATAAACTCAGTTCAGTTCAGTCGCTCAGTCGTGTCCGACTCTTTGCGACCCCATGAATCGCAGCACGCCAGGCCTCCCTGTTCATCACCATCTCTCGGAGTTCACTCAGACTCACATCCATCGAGTCAGTGATGCCATCCAGCCATCTCATTCTCGGTCGTCCCCTTTTCCTCCTGCCCCCAATCCCTCCCAGCATCAGAGTCTTTTCCAATGAGTCAGCTCTTCGCATGAGGTGGCCAAAGTACTGGAGTTTCAGCTTTAGCATCATTCCTTCCAAAGAAATCCCAGGGTTGATCTCCTTCAGAATGGACTGGTTGGATCTCCTTGCAGTCCAAGGGACTCTCAAGAGTCTTGGTGTTGACCATCTGGTGATGTCCACGTGTAGAGTCTTCTCTTGTGTTGTTGGAAGAGGGTGTTTGCTATGACCAGTGCATTTTCTTGGCAAAACTCTATTAGTCTTTGCCCTGCTTCATTCCGCATTCCAAGGCCAAATTTGCCTGTTACTCCAGGTGTTTCTTGACTTCCTACTTTAGCATTCCAGTCCCCTATAATGAAAAGGACATCTTTTTTGGGTGTTAGTTCTAAAAGATCTTGTAGGTCTTCATAAAACCGTTCAACTTCAGCTTCTTCAGCATTACTGGTTGGGGCATAGACTTGGATAACTGTAATATTGAATGGTTTTCCTTGGAGACGAACAGAGATCATTCTGTCGTTTTTGAGATTGCATCCAGGTACTGCATTTCGGACTCTTTTGTTGACCATGATGGCTACTCCATTTCTTCTGAGGGATTCCTGCCCACAGTAGTAGATATAATGGTCATCTGAGTTAAATTCACCCATTCCAGTCACATAAACTCAGTTGTGGTTTAAAGGTGCTTGTCAAAAATAACAAGGCATTCATTTCACTTTTATGGCTCTGAAGTAATTTCAGGAAATGAAGAAAAGAGATCAACTATAATAACAAAAGTTGTTCCCATTGCTTTTATCATTTGGGAAATTCCAAGAGTTTCTGGAGCTCTGTGCCAGAAGTGGGGATGAAGACTAAATACATATTTTCTTATTATAAATCACGATATCACCCTTTCTAAATTCCTTTCCTCTGCTCAATTCTTTGATGACAACTTTCACTAACAAATGTTTCTCCCTTTTTAAAAAGTACATTTTATATGTCCCCCAAATTTTTCAAAAAGCATCTATCTTTTCTTGACTGATAGATAGTAATTTGTAGAAACACAAATTTTTTTAGACCTAATTGGTTAATACCTACCTATGAACATGGAATACAGAGGATGTAGCTAGGGCAGCCACTTATTAAACCAATTTGAGTAGTTTGTTGTAGAAGAGCATTAGATGCACCTGAGAATACTTGTTAACTAAGAGCTCTTCATTCAGCTCAAAAATGCATCATTTTCCAACTATCATCACCAAATATTGTTCATTGATAAACAGCTATTTCAAATGCGTTCTCTATTTTCAGAGAGGAAATTGACGCTTATGACCAAAAGTTTTACTCCAAAAGCCCTTGTTTTAGGACTGATGGTCTAAAATTGACAAGGGCTGTAGAGGTGTGAAATAAAACATAGTAAATTTCAATTGGTCTATTAACAAAAAGCAAAAAAAAACACTTTATCTGTACAGTGGTGATTTACATTTGTTTCATTAATACTAAGAAAATGTCTAAAATGCTAAAAAAAAAAATTCTGTTGGTATTGTACTTTGGAACACTCTTTTCCTAACTGAGTAACACTTTTCAACAAAATAAAAGGTGTTCCTTATTATGATATTTGTAGTAGGGACATTGCAAATATAATGAACTAGGACGTGCTAATTTCAGGTTTTGTTTCAAATTTAATGCCTCTTTTAATATGTAAAGCTATAAGCCTTACAATTGCAAATATTCAACTAATAGCTTTTCTATCAAGAGAACTGGTTCAGAAATTCCTTCCTAACCACTAATCTTCTTTAACTATGGAAAAAAGATTTAATTTGTATGTAACCCAATTTTAATGTGACCT
>SJYT01057674.1:146717-180571 GCA_006410635.1 Cephalophus harveyi | reverse complement strand
TGAGATCTGTATAAAAATGTTGGTATATTTATACCTTGTAAGAGTATTCTCTTTCTTTTCCATTTAAGTTTATATTGTAAGCATTGTCCTAGTTATTAAAGGAAAAGAAATTAATAAGCTATTTCCTCTGTGAACAGACTAAGGAAATTAAGAGGATTCTAGTTAGAAAAGAGAAGAATTATAGGCTAGCATTGTAAAGTTGGCGACATTCTCTTTAGTCAATTCATGAGATCTCAGTGTTTATATATCCCTTGTTCTTTTTTTTTCCCTATGGTCCCATTAAGAAATAGATTATCAGCAAAATTCCTAGAGTTGGAGCAAGACCTATTATTATCATAATCATTTGTCACTACGTAAGATCACAGTGCTTAGACTTTCACTTTCTTTATATTTGAGCTATAAAAAGAACAATGAATGAGATTCATAAGAATTTTTCTGGTTAACTTAGCACCTTAATTGACCCCTGGGCTAAGTGTTTATCTGCTAAGTGACTTGAATACAAGACTATCTCTCCCATAGTGGTAGTTCCTTCTTCAATGGTATGGGACATCTTATTAAAGATATTAATGTTAGTAATAGCTCAGTAGAATTCTTATTTTTATTTGGTATAAACCCAATCAGGAAATCAAGTCACATAGTACATGCAAGCCTGATCTCATCAGGAAGGAAGGAAGCCCAACCCTCTTCCTTCACACAGATAAGAGTTTTGTTTTTAATTTCCATCACCTTTCTTCCACTCTTCCCCATGCCCACACACTGCCATCCAGGCAGTGCTTTAAGGATTTTCCCTAAAGAACATGGCTACCAACTCCTCGGAGAATCCCATGGACAGAGGGGCCTGGCAGGCTACAGTCCATG
The DNA here is from genome assembly GCA_006410635.1 of Cephalophus harveyi. Classification (NCBI taxonomy): domain Eukaryota; kingdom Metazoa; phylum Chordata; class Mammalia; order Artiodactyla; family Bovidae; genus Cephalophus; species Cephalophus harveyi. The sequence continues at coordinate 179,713 of SJYT01057674.1, read as the reverse complement.
GAGTTGCAAAGAGTCAGACTCAATTGAGCAACTAACACAGACATGAACCCACATTGTAAAACCCTTTCTCTACTGCTCATCCTTTATTAATTATTTTACATATCCATCCCCTTGGGAGTGGGGAAGTCCCCTTCAGTGAACATTATCACTGTCCTTTACCCCATAATCAAATGGCATTTCACCCCAGTCTTCTGACCAGATGTCTATTTTCCCAGGCACGATTACCATAGGGTGGGAATTCACTTTTTTGAACTCAGTTTGACAATGGTTACATTCACCATTGATTTATTGAGTTTCCACCAATCTTAGTTTAAGATAATAAAATCTAGTACAAACACCTCAAGGTAGATTTTAAGTTCAGCTATATCCTGGAACTCCTTCCCAGTTTTCCCAATATTCCATACATCTTTTTTTTTTGTTTCTTAATTAGAGGATAATTACTTTACAATACTGTGATGATTTTTGCCATACATCAGCATAAATTGACATTAGGTATGCATAAGTCCCCTCCCTTGTAATATGCCATTAATCTTAATAATTAACAAACCTGTAATCCAGGTAGTTTACAAATACCTTTCTTATGTTGATATATAATACTACATGTGTTCCTTGACAAGATTGCAACACATACATTATTATTGCATCACATATCAATAATGACTGTTGATTGGCTTTCTCATTCAAATTACTATAGAGAGGTTATTGGTTTTGGAAATTGAAAATTTTAGATATTCTTCATTTTCTTTCTCCTCTCTTCACATCCATCCAACAATCAAACACTGTCAAATATTGTATCAATATCTTTCTTAACTGTATTCTCTTTCCACCCCCGGAGCTATGCCTTGATTAAGGACCCCGTGGTCTCTCCCTTAGCTGTTGGAGTAGTCTCCTCACTGAATCCCACTCCTAACATCTCTCCTACACTTACTTTTTTCCTAGTGTGATCTTACCAAAACATTTCCTGTGACTCCTTGTCATTTGCTAGGTGAAATTTTAGCTCATCTGCCAAGCCTTCAAGGCCTTCCATGATCTGGCTTCTGCTATTTGTCCAGCCTCATATTTGCCTACTCTCTGCTCTTCCATCTCACCATCTCACCCTGGCTGAATCAGCAGTGCTGACACACCTCCTCATTTCAGTGCAGAATATCCTCATTGTCTGAACCACTTACCCCTGTTTGAATGTCTGGTGTATTCCTACTCGTGCTGTAATTTTCAGGACTTATGTACCATTTTCTATGAATTTGCCGAGTCCTCTAGATATTTCAAACATGTGCACCTTATTTATGCACTTGATATACAACTCCAGGTTAAAATTTAACTCTGGGGCTTTAGTTTGTTTTCATGCCCCTTTCTCAATAGATTGTAGGCTATTTCAAGATAAGAATTAGGTTTTGCCTGTCATTCCTGAAGGCCCTAGACTAAGTTCAGTAACCATTGCAAAGCAGGGGCTCATCATGAGGGATGACTGCAGGCCTGAATAAATGTGTGGGTTAATTTGTTTTAATCATGCTGTATGCATATTCTAATCATTTCCCCAAATATGTTCTGGAGAGCTTTTTTAAATCTACCTACTAGTATTTTATTATCAAGATATACAATCACTTAGAAAATCCAATTAAGCTAGTCTCAATTATTTGTTAGAATAATACCTGAAAAGACAAAAAATTAAAAGTGCTTTTGATTAAATAGTGAAAATTTAGTGCATTAGAGTAGTTCCCATTCTCTTTTACCAAAGAAGGGAGGATATTTAGAAGGGAGGTGAGTCTTTATGTATTTAAATTCCAGTGTCCCCCTAATTAAGCATTATTTCTTTATAAAAACAGACCATGATCCATAAACAATTATTTCTTTCATCATTTGATTAACTTAAAACGTAATGTCCTGCATATACCTTCACAGCAGGATGTTAGCTCATGAAATAAGGGGGCACAAGTGATCACTCTGTTACTGTACAAAGATTTATCTTTAGAAAAGTCAATGAAAATAGTACTGCAGAGAAATAAAGAATGAACGGCAGGCTGTCATTTGTTGCTAGAATTACAATCTGCCTTAGCTGTTGTCTGCTTGTCTTAATTAGCTGTAGCTACTTTATTTGATTCAGTTGAAATGAGAATAAATACAGGACCTTGCCAGACAATGAGTCAAACTAACTTGTCATTTTTTAATCAATAAAGACATTTTGAAAAGGGTGGTTTTATTTCATATGCCACTACAACATCAAAAGTATAAAAAGTAACACAATAATGAATTAATTATCCTTTCTTTGATCTGCTTTATTCATGAGTATGTTGTACACAATACTCGGGATTTTATACCAGGAACTCAGGGTGGTAATGAAGTCAGCACTTCTGTTTCCTCAAAGAACTTAGGGAACTGATAAAATCAAAAGACTGTGGATGTCTTACTGATCACATCTCATATCTTTATCCATACAAAAATCATATTCCAACTTTAATTTTTAATTTCAAACCGATTTGGTATTTCTTTAGTTGTTCTAGTTCCTAAATTCTCTTTCAAGTTCTTGTTAAAATCCCTTGTTTTCCACAATATTTTGTGATAGCAAGGACAAATATGTATATTTACCAAGGACTTTAGATAACTTCTTAGCATTTTGCTGAAAATGTGTAACATTTCACAAAGTTTATTTGCATAACTGATATTTTCACTCTGGTCTTTACCACAGAAGAAAATGTTTTGTGGTCTGTATTATAAATGAATATGGCAGAAAATATTTCCATAAGATGTTTCAGGGTATGAAATGAAGTCATAAGCACAACACTTATTTACATTTGTATATGACTGATTTAATGAATAGTAAAAGGACATGAGTATGTGGCATGAATAAGAGAATGGTCTTGTATTTCTTCACTTTATATACCTATTAATCTTCCTTGATGTACTAAGCTGCAAGTTGAATCTGAATATAAATAATTGAGATGACTTGGCAACCTCCATTTTTCCATTAAAATGGAAGATTCCATTTAATTGCCTTTGTTCATTGGCATATTAAATAATCAGCATTTATATAAAGCTGATAAAGAGATGAAGTTTCCATTTTAAGTAACTTTTTTACATGAAAGATGGCAGTAATTCACTTCCTTCATAGTTGTGTTATTTTTTAGGTCAATTTTAAAACTTTCCACTTGGAAAAAGTAAGATTGAATCAAAAGACTTGCCATCCTGAAAATCAAAATTTATCTTCAAAACATTGATCTGAGATCATGTACTACAAACTTGTAAAGGATTAATACATTTCTGTTCACAGTTTTCCTCAGCTCTTTATTATATATTTAATAGCTACATAGTTACTTATGTATGTAAACAATCACAGAGGGTATGAGGAAGTGTATTTAAACAAAAGTCTGTGTTGTTCAAAATGAGGGTCCCTCAAGTGATAGTCAATGACAAGAATACCTAGAGAAGATGATGGCCAATTTTCTGACAAGAGGGCAAAGTTCAACATTCCAGAGTCTGGAAATTGCAACTTTCTGAAATTTATGACTCCTCATTTGTACTGATCATCAGGATAGAATTGAAGCAATGAATGTAACCTTGAAATTAAAAACAAAAAAAAACAAAAAAAACAAGAACTTCCAAGCAGATCTTAGAGATAAGGAGTCATCCACTTTTGGAAAGCAAATACAGTGTGCACTACAAAGGGAATGTGCATGCATGCTCAGTTGCTCAGCTGTGTCCAACTCGTTATGACCCTATGGACTGCAGTACACCAGGCTCCTCTGTCCATGGGATTCTTTAGGTAAGAATACTGGAGTGGGTAGCCATTCCTTTCTCCACAGGATCTTCCTGACCCAAAGACTGAACCGGCATCTCCTGCATCTCCTGAATTGCAGGCAGGTCCTTTATCCACTGAGCCACCTGGGAAGCCTGCAAAGGAACACAAGGTGGTTAAGAAAATAAGCAATGGCTTTTTTTTTTTTAACTGGAGTTGGTGCTCAGGTTAGAATAAGGCTAACAGCAAGTTTAACATACTGTTAAGTGTCCTGGATTAGAGAAATGGATTGGAAACAGTGGAAGATAAAGCTGGAATAAAAGTTTCACATATCAATTAATTGATTATTTTAAATGTACACTATTTACCATATAGGAGTTCAGATTAAAGTAAGCATAAAATAGTAATTGAAGTTATTTAAAAACAGAAAGTAAGAGATGACATTGAGGGCCTATAAATAATAAGAAATATTACTCAGATACATATTCCTAATAAACTACAGAAAAGTTCTGGGGAAGCAAGGATAATTGTTATAAAAGACAATATTTCTTTTCATTGGATCTATTTCTAAAATGGAAAGACAGAGTGGATCTATTTATAAAATGTACAAAATATGTTTTCTGGCTGTTTTGCTTTGAGAGTAAAATACTCAGCTATATTCTGTAATTGAGTATAGAGTACAGAATGAGAGATAGTAGACTGGTCATAAGTACTATCAAAACTGTATGTTTTCCTGTATTATTCCATTTTTATTCATAATTTTTTGCTGTGCAGGCTTTTTTTCTAGTTGTGGCGAGCAGGGCCCACTCTTTAGCTGTGGTGGTGTGTTTCTTATAGCAGTGGCTTCTCTTGTGGAACAGTGGTCTTCCTGTCTCTTATACACATCTAGTAAGCTATATATTTTTATTTATTTAATAGAAAGAGAGTGAGACTGGCTGAAATATTAATAGTATAATTAGCATTTATAATGTATTACCTGAAGATACTAAATGTATAAAAGATTTTGATAGATTTTTGTTATGAAACGTTAACTATAAACTATTTATTTGTAAACACTTGACACATTAAACTATAACCATAACCTGCCATGCTCTTCAGTCCAGCATATTCTCCAGGCAAGAATACTGGAGTGTATTCTCCAGGGGATCTTCCCAACTCAGGGACTGAACCCAGGTACTGCAGGCAGATTCTTTACCACTGAGTAGGAAGCCTACTTGGAGAAGGCAATGGCACCCCACTCCAGTATTCTTGCCTAGAAAATCCCATGGACGGAGGAGCCTGGTGGGCTACAGTCCATGGGGTCACTAAGAGTCGGATGACTGGGTGACTTCACTTTCACTTTTCACTTTCATGCATTGGAGAAGGAAATGGCAACCCACTCCAGTGTTCTTGCCTGGAGAATCTCAGGGACAGGGAGCCTGGTGGGCTGCTGTCTACGGGGTCGCACAGAGTCGGATACGACTGAAGCGACTAAGCAGCAGCAGCAGCAGCAGGAAGCCTACTAAACATAACTGTAAAACTATTCATTTATAAACACTTAACACATTTAACTATAAAATTCATTAATTTTGGACCCAATGTGCTGTGCTTAGTCGCTCAGTCATGTCCGCCTCTGGGACCCCATGGACTGTAGCCCACCAGGCTCCTCTGTCCATGGGGATTCTCCAGGAAAGTATATTGGATCTTCCCAATCCATGGATTGAACCCATGTCTCCCACATTGCAGGCGGATTCTTTAGCATCTGAGCCAGCAGGGAAGCCTTTGGACTCAATACTTCTGCCAAATTTTAACTGATTTTCCTTCTTCACTACTGTGATTTGTAAGAAACAAATTGCAGCTTGTTGTGTCATGCTCAATTTTAGAGGATTTTATTTAAAAATTGAGATAGATGGAAAATATTCCAAAGAAATCAACAACCTTATATAATAAAATTTACATTGTATATATTCAACTATTATAACATATTTCCATGTAAATATATACCATAGTAGATGTTGCCATCTTTTTTGTTTTTAAATTACCTGCCTCTGTATCTTACCAATGCAGAAATTCTCTTGCTTGATCCAAAAATATTACCTGATTCTGTTAGTAGAAATAGGAGCATACACATATATAAAGTGAATATTAAGAACCATAGGAAGTATAAGAGTCCTAGGACATTTGATCCAAGCAATGGCTTTGCATATAAACTTTGAATCTAGTTCCTGTTGCATGGTATCATTTGTATTGACAGTCTCTGTTATAAAATAGCCTAACTGTGAAATCTATTTAGTGCTTACTACATCCTAGGGCTATTATTGCCTTGTAACAACATCATGGGGACAGTTGTAATCCTCATTTCACAGATGCATATACATAGAATAGTAGATTATATACAAAGGAACATCCCAAGACTATAGTCAGAAGCATATGAAAGAACCCTTAAGCATCCAGAGGTAAAAGGTGTGTGTGTGTGTGTGACTCAGTCATCTCTGACTCTCTGTGACCCTGTAGACTGCACCAGTCAGACTCCTCTGTCCATGGGATTCACCATGCAGGAATATTGAAGTGGGTTGCTATTCCCTTCTTGAGGAGATCTTCCCAACTTAGGGATTGAACCCAGGTCTCCTGCACTGCAGGAAGATTCTTTACCATATGAGCCACCAGAGAAGCCCAGAGCTAAAAGTTAGGCATGATTAAGTCAAAACCAGAAAAGAATGTTACATGTATTGCTTATTCTTAAACTTTAATATATAGTGCTTCATACTACTTTGGGTTGAGATGATGTAGTTGTTCTACTAAACTCTTTCATTTCCTTCACAAATAGATTAAACCAAGAGAGAACAGAAGCCAACTTTTGAATCCAATTTCTAACCCTATCTAATACTGTTATTTTAAGCAAGTTACTTAATTAACCTCTTTGAACCTTACTTGTCAAATAGAAATAATAAATTTTAGTGTGTTGTCCTAAGGATTGAAGAGATAATGAATTAACATAGAAAAATATTGTAAACTTATCCAACTTTTTATAAGTATAAGCTGTATTATTGCCTCCTCTTAAAATCTCAATGCCTTACAAGTATAAAACAAATTTTGAAACAGTGCTTATAGCTTAATTAATTCAATCATATTATTTCAGCATCTTTTGTTATCTCTTATATACAGTACCACTGTAATAGATATGTGGTGTGTGTGTGTATGTGTGTGTTGGATGGTTAATTGGCATGGAAACCTTGAGAAGCATTCATACAGAATCTTCTTAGTACTAGAATCTACTAGTCTTTTTTAAAAAATGAGCCCAATTGTGATAATTTGAAATGTTCTATTTGAATGATACATCTTTATTTAACAGGTTTTAATATCTAGTTAGAAGTTTATGAAATTATATGTGCCATTTATTTTGTATGTCAGGTCACTTCTTTTTTAGGTTGAGAAGATGGCTTGTCGAGCACAGAATTAAAGGATGGGCTTTTACTTGAGATTTTTATGCCAATTATAGAAGACTATGAAATCACTTCTGTTCTCATTTTAGGACAAAATTTTTGGAATCAGAATCATCTGTCTATTGATACCAAGGTCTGCTTATTAAATCTTCCTTTGTAAACTTCTGCTAATCATTTAGCCTCTTTGAGCCTCAAGTACAGCATCTATTTAAAGAAAACAGTAATGCCTACATCAGAGAATCACCATGAAAATTAAATACATAACTTTTATACTGCTCAAAGACAATGTCTAGTACATAGTAAGTCCTCCAAAAATGTTATTTGTTTACTTTAAGGCAAATACTATCTCTGCACTTTAACATATGTGCTATTTCTATTCAGGGTAAAACTTACATTCTCAAAGTCTATTGATTCCCTGTTTGTATGTATATAACAATTGAATTAGGATTCAACTGTGTAAATAAATACTAGCAGCTTCCCTGGTCGGTCAGTGGTAAAGAATCCACCTGCCAATGAGGGAGACAGGGATTTGATCCTGGATTGGGAAGATCCCCTGGAGAAGGAAATGGCAACCCACTTCAGTATTCTTGCCTGGGAAATCCCTATGGGATCACAGAGAATTAGACAGGACTTAGTGGCTAAAACAACAAACAAAAAAGTCTAAACTACTTCGAAAAAAATCTAAGAGTAGGTAGTTGCTTACTTTGAGGCTCTGGATGAGATGAATGAATGACATGTATCATCACCAGTTTTTCTACCAGATTATTGATGTTCATTTCATCTCACTGCTACCTAAGTACTTGTGTTTAAATTAGAAGGTTTTTTTTTTTTTAAGTGTAGTCCATACAGTTTTGTGATATAAAAGCCTAAGAAATGGTCAAAGATCTACTCTGATGCACTAATTTCTAAGATATGCTTAGCCAACTCTTTAAATCAACATTAATAAATCAAAAGAATATTTCAGACAAAATGAAATGAAGAGTTTTAGGGTGAATTTGCCTAAGGGATATTAGGAATTCTCTTGCTCTATTATGCAGAGGGGAAATATTATGTTGATCTTTCATTTGCCTTTCTAAAAGAATTCATAAATATTTTATTCATTAATCTTCAGAATACCCTGTGACCAAATTGAACCAGAAGGGAAGAGTGAAATTATTAAACAGACACAAGATGTTGAAATGATACCAAATTGATCCTTCATGAAAGTCCTTCATATTGTTACTCACTAATACATTCTCCAAATAGGTATTGCATACCTACTATATGTGATTTGTGTTAATAAATCATGTGGATGATTAGAAAATGCATATATTTAAATGTATTATATATTACATGATGTATGCACCTGAGGAATTATCAATTAAATAAGAGAAGTAAAACATGGCCTTAAATAATACAAAAAATGCTGACATATAATAAGGACTTTTTTTCAGAAAATAGTGTGTTTGGAAGGGAGTTAATCTACCTTGTGTTAAGGATGTAATTAAAACTTCACATAAAATCACAGCTTCAGAAGGGTTACATACCCACGTTAATAGGAAGAACTGTTCTCTTTCTTTGCAGTCCCCTCACTGGACATTGTCAAAAAACTACCATCTTGTGATGAATTCAAGAAACTGAGAGACTTGATCAGGTTGATCAATCCAATTGATGGAGCCAAGGCTCCATGGTAGGATGCACCACTCACACGTGCCCTGTTCAGGCTGGAGCATTCCATAGCTGCTACCCCGTCTGAGGCACTGCAGAAAGTAGTAGAGCAATCCTGGTGCTGCTGCTGTATTTGAGGTCTTTGTATTTCTGCTGAAAATGAGGCTGGCAAATGATCATCTCAATTTGCTCATGCATCTATCGCCCCATGTGTTAGGGCTATTTTTGCCAGCAGTCTCTCCCCATCCTCTCTGGTCACTCACTTCTGGAACTAGGGCTCAGGTTCATTCTCAGCTTGGCCTGCCTTCCCACTTTCAGCTTTTCAGTTACTTAACTCTTTAATTTATGCAACAACTTGTGCCTGAGAACTTGCCTATACTGCCAGCGTGGCTGAATTTATAGCCCCTGTCAGTAGTCACCAGCCCTCGTTCAGTTCTCCCAGGCCTTGTCTGGACTGTGGCCTCTCAGCTGCGAGTGTTTCCTCTCATCTGACTGCACTAGGGTAGCCTCCATCTCTCAGAGGTATTCTAGATTGCGGTCTTGATTGTTTTTCTCCTAGGGGTTTCTTTGACTCTTTTGCTAAATGTTCCCATTTCTTCCCAGCAACTTTCAAACCCTCAGTATTAAGGAATGGAGAAAAGAGTGGTCTCTGTAAAACCAAATGCACAGTTGCTATGGCTGCCGCAGAGATGGTGCAGATGGGCTATCATCTACTTCAATACCTTTCTTTTAAAAGGTCACTCAGTGGATCTACTCAGAAACAGAAAACCTACACCAAGAGAATTTGATGTTTCCATCATTCAACATAGAGCTAGATTAATAGTTATTATATCGTTATTCCATCATGACAAGTGCTGGACACACCTGCTGCATGGTTGTAGGAATCTGTAACAGCTGTGTCTTTGGGAAGTTTGGTGATATTGAGAAGGGAGTTTTGAACGAGGTAGTGCTTGAGCTGGATCTTGAATGTGAATTTGAACACAAATAGCATTTTGATAAGATTGGATGGGAGCAGGAGAGCCATGTTAGAAGAAGAGAATGGGAAGTCATGAAATGTTTTAGAATGGGACTGTGCAATAAGAGAAATATTTACATTTACTATGTATCCATTCTTTGTTAAACATTATTCTATTTGTGGTAATTGTGTAAAGATACGCTTGCCTCACACTTTCTCTGATTCTTACCAAAGTCATGCAAGATAAGCATTGTTTTTCACTTTATAGATGATGGACCTGAGCTCAGATATGCTTAGTATGTTGTCCAAGGATGTTGAGCTCAGGTGGAACCTGAACTTAAAGTCTAGACCTTTCTAACTCGGTAGCTTGTGCTCTTCCTGCTCCACCTTGAAAGGCTCATCTGGTGGCTCCGAGCAGGTGCATTCGACTGACCGCAGTGCTAGGCAGGAAGCTGTAATTCAAGTCAGCAGTAATAGAGACTGAAAAGTAGAGCAAAGAGATTTCAAAGGAACAAGTGAATGGGGAAGCCTTTTTGAGGTCAGTAAGAAGAACAAGGAGACAAAAAAAGCTTTTCAGCTTTTCAGCTTAGGTGACTGGGAGAACAATAGAGTTTTTAACAAAAATGGGGCCATCTGTAGGGGGAGTTGGCTTCGAAAGGGGATGGTGTTGTCTACAGACTTGAAGAATTTGAGTTAATGGGAGGAGGACCTGGTGGAAAGTTAGAAGCCACAATATTGTTTCCTATTGAGGTAATGCCTCAGTTTCCTTCTCAGAAATAGAGGGAAACATCCTAGTTCTATGAGTAGATGTTTGCAATCCTAAGGATATGATCTAGCCAACATTTTTGGCCATGTAGACTAAGCAACCCTAGAGGTGAGAAAATTTAAGTCCTATTGAATATCAGTAAAGAATTGCTACACCTTTTAGTGCCTTTGTTTCTCAGTAGTTCTGCCAGAATAGCCTGAGGCTCTACAGCAAATACATCTCAGGTCCTGGCAATGTGCCTTGGGAAAAAAGATGTTAATTTGAATTCTGGTCCTGGTTTTCAAGGAAAATATTACTCCTGCTAAATGTTGCCTTTAAAAATCAACTTTTCAGACTCTATTCTCAGCCTTTAAATATTTATTCCTCTCTCCAAATCCTTTACTTTATCAAAGGGAAAAGGGAAATGAATAAGTGATAAATTAAAGACTGTGAAATGCTTTTCAAATATGAACTTCTCTAGCCCCTAAGGCAGGTGCACATAAATTTAACTGACGAAAAATCATGCCCAGTTTTCCAGGCCTGAGAGTCTGCTGGACTAAAATTTAACTAAATTTGAACAATTAAAATCACAATAAGATAAATATAAGTGTTACTCACTATTAATGTTCATTTTTAAAAGTGTCAATGAATATTTTGAATATTAAGCATTATTTACTTTTTATCAAATAGATTATGCATGTTGTAAAGAGTGTGTAAACTTACAATATATATGTGGAAGAAAATGGAAATATCCTGATCATTAACATACCAAGCAAAGAGAATGACAACCAATATTTTCGGGGTGGGAAGCCCTTTTAACTTCCCTTCCCTTAACTGATTCAGGGGAGTAACCAAAGATTTCTATCTCTCTATTGGCTAAAATAAACTGACGTTCATAGCAGGCTGAAAACTAATTCTGCTTCTGTGTTTTCCTGCCACAGTTGGATATTCATGAAAAGGTCATTAGTGTTTCTTCCAAAGTCAATTTATGCTTGTCATACTTATTAATGACATAATTCAATTAAATATTACCTAAAATAATAAAACACAAGGGCATTTTCAATTAAACCAAAACTGGAAATCATGAATAATCCATTATATTTGGGGTTCATGCAAATCAGAAGAGGGGTTCCAATCAAGAAAATGACCTCAACTCTACCTTGATATATTAGGGATAAATGTATAGTTAGATGTTTTACATAAAAGTGAATTTTAAATTATATATTTAAGTATATATTTAATCAAGCATCTTAGTTAACTGGCCAAATATTAGCTTTGCTTACTTTGGAAAAGAGGCCATCCCTGTACTTATTTCTTAACCTTCCTGTGAAGTTGTACATAGTTTATAAGAAATAAGATCATATGGCATATGTTTGCATGACATTTTCTTAAAGTTGAACTAATATTTATTTAAAATCTGCTATGTGTCAGGCACTGTTACTGACATAGGAATATGGTGATAAGCTAGATAAAGATGGAGTTTACCTTCTATTTGGCAAAGTAGAGACTACATGAAAGAAAACAAGTTAGGGTTAGGGGGCAGGCAGTGATGAGAGCTGCAGAGAGTTCTTTAGCTAGGGTGTTGGAAGGAGATGATGTGTGGGGTAGGCCTAAATAATGAGAAATAGGGAACCATGCGGAGGTTTCTGAGAAGTAGATCCTAGGCAGAAGGTAAAATAAGTACAAACTCTTTGAGATGGAAGCAGTAATTTAAGTTGTATTTGAGGAAAAGAAAGATGACCTTTCAGTAAGCTGGATGATTTCAAGTTACAGGGAAAATGATAGAGGATTTGGAGAAGTGGTCATGACACATAACAGATAGGTCATTGAAGGACATGAGAGTTTGGATTTTGATCTAATTGCAGTGGAAACCCTGGAAGACTTCAAGGAAGGGAAGGTGGTGATATGATTCAGACACTGAGATGATGCCTGTGGCTTGTGTGTGACATTGAAGTAGGAAGAGTTAGACATCTGTGTTAGTGTGGCTGATGAAAGATGCTGATGACTTGGGCTCAGGTTTGAGCTGTAGAGATAAAATGATAGAATTTGAGTTAAAATCTGGAGTGATGACAACAGGACTCATTCGTGGGGAAATGAGGGGAAGCAGCAAAGGTAAGGAGGACGTAGCAGCTACTCTCCGTGTCTTACTGAGACACAGATCCCTCTGACTTTATGCTTCAGGGTACCCAGAAGACCTGTAGCTGCCAGTACCTGCTTCTTGGTGTCTAAGGACTTTTTCCAGAAGGAATCTCTACTGTTGTGTCTAGCAGTCTAATACTGGGCAGTCACTCCCTTCCCCCATGGCCCAAATAAACTCTTAACCAGTGAAAATGAATGTATAAATATCCCAGCTTCTTCAGTCTTGGAGCAAGATAATTCTGAGACAAATCCTTTGTATAATTTCTCAAAATGTCCCTGTGAGATCGAATTCCATTTATGTATATGGTAGCTGGCTTATTTGCCATTTATTAGTTGCTTTCTCGTCCCTATCATATATCATATATCATTCTTCCCTTTCTTACCGGTAGTGCCTGCAACTCCCAGGTAAGCCACTTGTACTGAATCCTTATCCCTGAGTCTGCTTCTGTGGGAACCCAAACTGAGGCAGAGGAACTCTTAAGTTTTGAAAGTCAGAGGGAGTTGATGGAAATGGGGCCATATATGGAAAATAGAGGGCTTCCCGGTGGCTAACATGGTAACGAACCTGCCTGCAGTGCAGGAGACCTGGATTTGATCCCTGGGTCAGGAACTCCCCCTAGAGAAGGAAATGGCTACTCATTTCAGTAGTCCTGCCTGGAGAATTCCATGGACAGAGGAGCCTGGTGGGCTACATTCCATGGTGTCGCAAAGAGTCAGACATGACTGAGCAACTAATACTTTCACTTTTCACTTTCATGGAAAATAGAGAATATTTAAAAGCTGATTTGAGGGTGAAAAAATCAGAGTACCCTTTTGATGCATTGTTTGAATTGTTTTCGATAGTCAAGTGATATTTTGTTTTGTTCAGCATTGTATTCGTTGTTCCTTAACAATGTCAAACACATAAAAGACACTCAATATTTATGTAATGAAGGAAAGGATTATTTGGGGGAATAAATAATTTGGGGATGGCAGATGTATTATCAGGGTAAAACTTAGGTGAAAAGTCAGAATTGGAGTACAGATTTGTGAGTCAACAGGACATGAAGTGAAGTCTTTCAGTCATGTCTGACTCTTTGTGACCCCATGGACTGTAGCCTACTGGGCTCCTCCATCCATGGGATTTTCCAGGCTAGAATACTGGAGTGGGTTGCCATTTCCTTCTCCAGGGGAACTTCCCGGCTCAGGGCTTGAACCCGGGTCTCCTGCATTGTAGGTAGATGCTTTACCATCTGAGGTACAGGACATAAATAATACTTAAAGCCAAGAGACTGGATAAGATCATCTAGGAAGATGGTGTAGACAGAAAAGTATCAAAGACTGATCTGAAAAGTAAGGAACCAGTAAAGATGATTCAAGAGAGATGTATAGGAAGGTAGAAGGAAAACAGAGAAGAATCTGATTTCTTGGAAGCCTAGAGAAGAAAGCATTTGGAGAATGACAATGGTCGATTGTGTCATATGATGCTCCTGACACTGTTCAAATATGATGGGTTTAGAGTTGTTCATTAGGTGCAATGCCTATGTACTCACCTTTACAAATGGGTATTGACTTAACTGATCACTAGTTGCTGGGAATTTTTCCTATTTATTTTCATTAAAAATTCTTTGCTCTTATGTTTTTATCTTAAAGTTTTTATTTATTTTTTTAGGCTGTGCTGAGTCTTCTTTGCTGTGCAGGCTTTTTTTCTAGTTGTGGCGAGCAGGGCCCACTCTTTAGCTGTGGTGGTGTGTTTCTTATAGCAGTGGCTTCTCTTGTGGAACAGTGGTCTTCTCTAAAATGCGTGGTCTTCAGTAGTTGCAGCGCCTGGGCTCAGCTGGCCGTGGTAGTGGCTCCCTGGCTGTAGAGCCCAGGCTCAGTAGTTGTGGCACAGGGGCTTTGTTGCTCTGCAGCATGTGGGGTCTTCTCAGCGATCGAACCCATGTCTCCTACACTGGCAAGGATGTCAGTTGGCAAGGAGAATGTCTCCTACATTCTCCACCACTGAGCCTCTAGGGAAGCCCAATTTATTTTTTTTTTTAATTGGAAGATGATTGCTTTACAGCGTTGTCTTGGTTTCTACCATATGACAACATGAATCAGGCATATAACTATATATATCTTCCCTCTCTCTTGAGCCTCCATGTCTGTCTCTTTTCATAATAGAACAGTGTTACTTTAGTTATTGTTCAGTCACTAAGTCATGTCTGAATCTTTGCGATCCCATGAACTCCAGCATGCCAGACTTCCCTGTTCTTCACTGTCTCCTGGAGTTTGCTCAAACTCATGTCCATTGAGTCAGTGATGTTATACAACCATCTCATCCTCTGTTGCCCCCTTCTCCTCCTGCCCCCAAACTTTCACAGGATCAAGGTCTTTTCCAATGAGTCAGCTCTTCACAGCAGGTGGCCAAAGTATTGGAGCTTTAGCATTAAACCTTCCAGTGAATATTCAGGGATGATTTCCTTTAGGATTGACTGGTTTTATCTTCTTGATATTCAAGGGACTCTCAAGAGTTTCCTCCAGCACCACAGTTCAAAAACATCAATCCTTCAACACTCAGCTTTCTTTACGGTTCAACTCTCACATCCGTACATAACTACTGGAAAACCCATAGCTTTGACTATGGGACTTTTGTCAGCAAAGTGATGTCTCTGCTTTTAATAAGCTGTCTAGGTTTGTCATAGCTTTTCTTCCAAGAAGCAAGCATCTTTTAATTTCATGGCTGCAGTGATTTTGGAACCCAAGAAAATAAAAGCTGTTACTATTTCCACTTTTTCTCCATTTATTTACCATTAAAGTGATGGGACTGCATACCGTGATCTTAGTTTTCTGAATGTTGAGTTTTAAGTCAGCTTTTTCACTCTCCTCTTTCACCCTCATCAAGGGGTTCTTTAGTTCCTCTTCACTTTCTGCCATTAGAATGGCATCATCTGCATATCTGATGTTGCTGTTATTTCTCCCTGCAATCTTGATTCCAGATTGTGATTCATTCAGCCCAGCAATTTGAATGATGTACTTACTCTGCATACTCTTGGAGAGCAAAAACAAAACCTTGTATGCAACAGGACCCAGGGTAAAAGGGCAGTGACCCCACAGGAGACTGAGCCAGACCTTCCTATAGTCTGAGAGTCTCCTGCAGAGGCCTGTATCAGCAGCGTCCTGCCATGGGGACAAGGGGACTGGCAGCAGCAGTCCTAGGAGGCGTGTGTTGGCGTAAGTCCTCTAGGAGATCTTCAGTAGCCTTACCATGCTGCTGCTGCTGCTGCGTTGCTTCAGTCATGTCCGACTCTATGCGACCCCATAGACAGCAGCCCACCAGGCTCCCCTGTTCCTGGAATTCTCCAGGCAAGAACACTGGAGTGGGTTGCCATTTCCTTCTCCAATGCATGAAAGTGAAAAGTGAAAGGGAAGTTGCTCAGTTGTGTCCGACTCTTCATGACCCCATGAACTGCAGCCTACCAGGCTCCTCCGTCCATGGGATTTTCCAGGCAAGAGTACTGGAGTGGGGTGCCATAGCCTTACCATAGAGCCTGTTGAGTCCAGAACTGGGTCACCTCAGGCCAGACAACTAACAGGGGAGGAGCAAATCCCCACCCATCAGCAGGCTACTTTATTAACCATTTAATGAGATGGCTCTGCCCACCAGAGCAAGACCCAGTTTTCCCCACAACCAGTCCCTCCTATTAGGAAGCTTACAAAAGCCTCTTACCCTCATCCATTGGAGGGCAGACAGAAGAAGCAAGAATTACAATCTTACAACCTCTAGAGTGAAAACCACAATCACAGAAAGCTAACCAAAATGATCACATGGATCACAGCCTTGTTTCATTCAATGAGGCTATGAACCATTCTGTGCAGGGCCTTCCAAGACGGATGAGTTATGGTGGAGAGTTCTGATAAAACACGGTCAACTGGAGAAGGAAATAGTAAACTGCTCCAATATTCTTGCCTTGAGAACCCCATGAACAGTTACTTTAGAAGGAACAGAGAAATCTTTATAGACCGTCCATAAGTTTCAAGTGGTGACAAAGGAAACAGAAAATTTGGTAAAATGTATCAAATTGTATGTAAAATAGAACTAGTGACAGTTAATATAAGAATTTGCTGTTTTAATATGCTACCAGTGTAAGACAGCAATCATTTATAATTGCCAACAAGTGACAAAGTTAAATGCAATAAAAATATCTTGCATATCAACTAGTAAATGGTAAACATCTACTTTGATGCTCTTTAAATATTAAATATTGAATATGCAGTTCTTTAAGCTGCATTGTTTCTGTTTCTTTAATGAGCTATTTAAAATAAATTTGTTAAGAAGTACAATAATAGAAAAAGAAATCAACAGGGTTAGGGAATATATAAGGAGATATGCAGAATACTAATATTCTTGCTGGTGTTTTATTCAGTATTTTGCCTTCATCAGGATGTACCCACAGGAACACAGCTGGACAGAATATCTTTCTATGATCTTTAGTGGCTCTGTAGTACCCCGTAAATGACTCAGCTACAAATCAGTGAATGTGCTTCAGGCTTTGATTTTTGTTTTTAGTTCAAAGATGAACACCATGAGGACACCACCCAGAGTGAGTTATCATATTTTGTTTCAGATCTCCTATAGTAGAAGCTGAATTGTCTTGTTTTTGTTCTACTGAATATCTCCTATGCATGATAGTTATAAATTAATAAATCATTTTAATATATTAGAGACTGTTAACCAGAATGTAACATTAAAGTAGGTGTCCCCACCCTCTAAAAAATATAATACTACCCCAAGACTTGTCTGTTAGCCTATTCATTATTCAAAAATTTTGTTTTCTCATATTGTTATATATTTGCAAATGTACCTATATTACACAAAAAATCAGTTTTTAAGTTTGTAATTAAAAATATATCCAATATGGTATCTGTTTTGGTCATCTATGGAACAAGATGATTAGATGATTATTGGCAGATATGCGAGTAAAGGATAGAAAGGAAGGAAGACTATGTAGAGAGTCTTCAGATTGAGATGCAGGTCTGAAACTGTGAAAGGAGAGAAGGGAGTTAGAACTGGATCGGAAGAAGCTCAGACTGCAATGCATAGACTCCTAGGCATGCTGAAGGGGATTTCTTTAGCCTGAATTTCCCTCTAGAAGAACATCAGGCAGGAATGGTGTGAGTCTATGAAGGCTGCCGAGCTCAGCCTTTGGCCGTGAGCAGTCCAGCAGAAATATGTTCTGGTGTTGCATAAGAAGGTGCAGAACCTGAAGGCTGTTAATCAGCTATTCTCCCTAAAGCATTTTGTCTTAAAGGAAGATTTGAGCAGGGCATCTCCACTGCCTTATACATACAGATATTGGGCCTTTTAGTGGAGTTATTCTCAAAGGGATGTAGATTTTCTTCCTTGGTTTCCTTGCTCTGTAATCCCCATCCATAACTCTGAGCCATGAGTGTTATCGAACTTCCCAGGTGGCTCAGTGGGAAAAAATTTGCCTACCAATGCAGGTGACTCAGTTTCGATCCCTGGGTCAAGGAGATCCCTTGGAGGAGGAAATGGAAACTTACTCTAGTATTCTTGCCTGAAGAATCCCATGGACACAGAAACCAGGTGCGATACAGTCCATAGGGTCGCAAAGAGTCAGACATGACTGAGCGACTGAGGATGCATGCATGCATGCACATACATGTTATCAGGTGAGAGACCAAGGATGGACTGTGTAGCTCCATCATGGTCTCAGATTAAAAACAGCAACAGTTAAATAAATAAATAAATAAATCTTAAGACGTATGTCCTGATTATAGGACAATGTAAGCTTTTATGTGTTTACAAGTGAATAAATGTGTTTTCATTTGACACATAATACTATGAACAAATTAATTCAAAACTGTAAGATGACTATCAGACTTTCCCAGTGGCTCAGGGTAAAGAATCTGTCTGCAGTGCGGTGGACATGATGCAGTAGACCGAGTTTGATCCCTGGGTGGGGAAGATCCCCTGGAAGAGGGCGTGGCAACCCACTCCAGTATTCCTGCCTGGAGAATCCTATGGACAGAGGTATCTAGTGGGCTACAGTACATAGAGTTACAAAAAGCTGGACATGACTGAAATGATTGAGTGTGAGCACAAGAGGATTATTATATTTTAATGGGGAATGCCCTGCTGTGGTCATCAGAACAGGAAAACTTGTAAATAAGCAGGGAAAATAGTGCAATCAGATTAGAAGGCACATAGATCTACTAATGAGTTAATTGAGAATAGCCATATTACTTACAAATACATTAAATAAGTTCAAAGAATTGTGATAGTATCATCTCTCTGAAACTGAAACTCCACAGCACAGGGAAAGATGAACAGGCTGTCTCACTGAGCCCTGAAAGGAGCTCAACTTACTTTATCTTAATTAATAGGTCAGAATTTAGTTTTTGGCCAACAGTCTTTGATTCACAAAAATTCACAAAGATTGAAGTATTCCTAGATGATAATTTATTATAGTTACTTTAAAATTAACATTGTACAGTTCTGTTTCTTAAAACTTAATAAGTTATAGTGAGTGTTGATTATGTGCCAGGCATTGTCCTTCAAGGGAACTGCCAAAATAGCAGGAAAGCAAAGCAGATGTTATCCTTTCTTTTGTTGGTTAATTGAAATTTCATTCATTCACCCCCTAGAAAAACAGAATATGTGTTTTTCTATTGCTTTTCTACATACGGGGGATACTGCAATAAGTAGACAAAACAGACAAAATAAATTAAATAATAATTAAATAAACAAGCCCCAAAATAGAACCAACAATTGTGTAATATCCCTTTTTAGACAGAATCTTTTATTCTGTATTTAATGCTACTAAATTCTTTAATAGAGTTTATTGTAGATACTACAACTTGAGATATAGAATGCTTAAAAGTCAACTTAGATCTCAATAAAGAATAAAGTCAATTTAATTTATTTGATGAATTCTATTTTTGAAAATATTATTGAAAAATAAGCTGAGATAAAATAATTATACATTTATATTTATGAATTTGTTGTTCTTTTTTTTCTTTTATTTTTCCTTATCTTTCTTGATTACTACAGAGTATTATGTACAGGTACAGAATTTATTGATGACATTTAAGTTGTTTCCAGCCACTTAATAAAGTTCCTGTGAAAAAAAAATATTTTTTTATTTATAAATTTTTATAAACATTTCTGTTACTTCCTTAGGATAAATTCTTAACAATGGTACACTTAATCAAAGTATGTGCATTTTTAAAATTTCCATGTGTATGTCCACATAACTCTTCAAACCTCATATAATGGTTTCCCAGTTTTCCTCTGTTATGGATTGAATTATGTCTCCTAAAAAATATATATTGAAGTCTTGATTCCTAGTACCTCTGAATGTGACCTTATTTGGAAATAGTTTTTATAGATATAATCAGGTTAAAATCAGGTCACTGAGGATGGGCGGCTGTCATTTGATATGACTGATGTCTTTGTAAGAACAGGGGAATTTGAACACAAACACACATAGAGAAGAACATCACATGAAGAAACTTGTGTTGTTTTAAGCCATCTCAGTTTGTGGTAATTTGTTAACGTAACCCTAGGAAACTCATACAACCTCTGATAATATCTGAGAGTTCATTCCTACCCATACTCTTCTCAGATTGAGCATTGTATTCCTTTCATCAATCAGAAAAATAAAATTTAAAAGAGACTTCATGAAACTTATTATATAGAAGACAGAGAATTATTATGTCATTTATAATAATATGAGAGTGCGTAAGAATGCATGCTCAGTTGCTTCAGTCATGTCCAACTCTTTGTGACCCCATGGACCATAAGGGCCAAGCACCCCACCAGGCACCTCTGGGGAAGCCGATCATTGATATGTATTTATTTAGAAAACCCACATATTTATTTATAGGGGCTTCCCTGGTGGCTCAGATGGTAAAGAATATGCCTGCAATGCAGGAAGATCCCTGTTTGATCTCTGCGTCAGGAAGATCCCCCAGAGAAGGGAATGACTACCCAATCTAGTATTCTTGCCTGGAGAATTCTGTATATATTTATTTACACTTTATCTAAATATTTACCAATTAACCTACCTTTAATCCTTTACTTTGTTTAGTAAAAAGATTTAAGCAGCTGTTTTCTAGTTAGTATAGAAAAAAATGCTGTAAATTTGAAGGAAGGGAAATTTCCATTAAGTAAATAGGCTTATGTATCATCCTCTCAGCTGAATAACTGGCCTCAAAAGGTCTAGGTATTTAAGCTGATGGCTCAAGTAGTGACTGGATTGTAGGGTGCACACCTTATGTTTGTGATTTCTGGCTAACCTCTTATCTCTTCGCTTCAGGTCTTGGCAAAGACCTAGGATGGCAAAGAGTCATCTGCTATTTCTATGGGATATACAGCAGAGAATTCTTGTCATTAATGTTTAGCCTTTCTCCCAAAAGAGCTAAAATATGCAGAGTTAGTTCTGGAAGGGAAAGAGTTTCCTGACAGTGTCAATTCAGGGATGTTCTGAGTTTATCCTTAGCCTCTGGGGATTATATCATGAGAGGCAAAATTTTCTACAAAACATTCATCAGTGCCACTGTCAGAGAGAGTTGGTCCTAAGTTGATTTGATCAGAATGACATTTATTATGTTTTAAGCATATGAAGAGCCCACTGTGGAATCCTTAATTCAAAGTATTTTCTGACAGAGAGTATTTTAAATGCCATCTCTTGGGATGATGAGACAGTGCAGAGTGTGAGACAGTAATGGTGAAGTGGAAGAGCAGAAGATTTGCAATCAGATACCTGGATTCTAGTCCTGGCTTTGCTGCTTATGTGACTTGAACCTATGTTTTCTCATCAGTCAGATGGGCTTATAAAGTTCACCACAAAAGCTGACTGTGAAGGCCAAATGAGACCACGTTTCTGCAAACGTTTTGGGAATACCTACAATTAGATATAAGGACTTCCCTGGTGGCTCAGATGGTAAAGAATCCACTGGCAATGCAGGAGATCCTGGTTCAATTCCTGGGTCAGGAAGATCCCCTGGAGAAGGTTTGAACCTATGTTTTCTCATCAGTCAGATGGGCTTATAAAGTTCACCACAAAAGCTGACTGTGAAGGCCAAATGAGACCATGTTTCTGCAAATGTTTTGGGAATACCTACAATTAGATATAAGGACTTCCCTGGTGGCTCAGATGGTAAAGAATCCACCGGCAATGCAGGAGATCCTGGTTCAATTCCTGGGTCAGGAAGATCCCCTGGAGAAGAGATAGGCCACCCACTCCAGTATTCTTGGGCTTCCCTGGTGGCTCAGATGGTAAAGAATCTGCCTGCAAGGTGGGAGACCTGGATTCGATTCCTGGGTTGGGAAGATCACCTGGATGAGGGCATGGTGACCCTCTCCAGTATTCTTGCCTGGAGAATCCCCATGGACAGAGGAGCCTGGAGGGCTACAGTCTATGGGGTTTCAGAGTCAGATGACATGAATGAGTGACTGAGCGCACACACACAGCTAAATATATGTACCATTATAGTTTGAATCAAGAGTAATTAAACTTTGTGATCTGTAATTACTTCTTCTCTCTTTATAAATCTTTGAGTCATACTTAATCTATAGATGAAAAAATAAAGCTCTTTAATCACTAAAATTTTGTTTGAGTGATGCTGACTCTAGGCAGAAGAGTATTATCATTAAAGATGGTTCATAGCCCCTCCCATGACTTAGCCATCCCACCCATCATGGAATTCCTTAATTTCCATGTGGGCTTATTCTAAACCCGAGGTCAATGCATTCATGGGAGCCAAACTGACAAGTAATATTCTTGTTATCCATGCAGATTTGATAGTTGGAAAAACTAAGTATAAATCTGCCTTGATCTACCTGTTGTCAACCAGGACTCTTTTTATATACTGCCTGAAAATTGGTAGGCATTTTGACAGTTGAGTTGACACGTGAAAACAATTTTGTGCCACTTCGCCTTCTATTCCTAGTGTTAAACCAGAAAGAAAAGAAATGTATCAGTGCCATCACAGATGTAGACTTCAAAGGGGAGGTTCAGTCTGTTGATGAGAGTTCTGGTTAGTTGTGAATGGAGAAGATAATTGAAAAGTTCCTGATTATATGCCACTTCCTACTTAACTCTTAACAGTTACCAAAACTCTCAATCATCTAACTCTTTTAATGAAGATCATAAAAACTTTCGATATCTATTTCCCTACTTAGAAACTGAGATGAAACATTGGTAAACCATTAATGTATACATGCATATATATATTAGGAGACCCACTGCTTTCTCATATGGGCTATCTGCATGTTTATTGTAAAGAAACCTTGATGTTTTTCTCTTTGTTTGTTATATAAGCAAGTTAGCCACCTCTGGCATTTGGCTCCGAATATTTTAGGAGAATACTTCTTCTCTTGGAGTTTATTTACTGTGGAGAAATACTGGAATATTTCTATTCCTTTGCCTCAACCTCCGTATCCGGTGAATCCCTTTTGTCATCAGTGAGGTCTCATCCTAAGTATCATGCTTCCTCAGACACTCCCTGCCCACCTTCGTTGCAGACATAGTCCCTCTTAGTTGCTGTGATGTCACGTGCTTTACTCTCCTCGCAGTGTTTCTTTGTGTGTTTACTGTTTGATGCCTCTCCTCTCAGTGGATGATCCACGAAAGCAAGGATCTTGCCTGTCTTGATTATCACTGTAGCCCCTACCTCTAGAACAAACTTCATTTATTAAATGAATGAATGAGCTTCAGTTTCATCATCTGAAAAATAAAGATAACATCAACTTCGTAAGGTTCTTAAAATAAGTATGTGAAACCATGGAACAGGAAACTGTATAAAGCATTACCTACCGTGCCTCAACGGCTTCCTTCCTGGATCAAATGGTGAAGAATCTGCCGGCAATGAGGAAGATCTGAGTTCTATCCCTGGGTTGGGAAGATCCCTTAGAGCAGGGCATGGCAACCCACTCCAGTATTCTTGCCTGGAGAATCCCCATGGGGAGAGGAGCCTGGCAGGATATAGTCCATAGGGTCTCAAAGAATCAAACTCAGTTAAGCACAGCAGCATACAGTGCCTTGTAAGCACTCAATAAATGCTGATTGTTGACAGAAATGTAGACTCATATTTTAAAACATCTATCCAGAAGAGAAATGTTGGAGCACCAGAGTAAAAATGTTATTTTACTTCTGTGGGAGAAGTGACAGAAATTGATCTAAAAAAAGGTAAGGATGATTTAAATGAGTGTATTTAGACTTGTATCCAGGTTTTTAGCCTTAGGATGATTGTGAAGAACTGCCTTGTTTCACTTATGCTGTTTTTATCTTGCTTGACTTTGGCACCTGGTTGAGGTTCTAGTCACCTTGAGGATTTTAGTCAATGCATGGAGCCTTGCTGGTGTGGCTAGGTAGACAACCTCAGATGGCCACCCATCCCTTAATGAGTGTCATATTTGCAAGAATTCTCTGAAACAGTGGGAATAACTGGGCAATGCTAGGAATTCACAAGGGAAACACACACCTTTTCTGAGTTGGCTCTTATGATTGCACCTATTTATCGCATTCATGCATGTGTGCTCAGTTGTATCTGACTCTTTGCAACCTCATGGACTGTAGCCCACCAGGCTCCTCTGTTCATGAGATTGTCCAGGCAAGAATACTGGAGTGTGTTGCCATTTCCTCCTCCAGGGGATCTGCCCAACCAAGGGATCAAACCCACGTCTCCTGCGTCCCCTGCATTGGCAAGCAGATACTTTACCACTGTGCCACCTTTTGCTATTTTTTTTTTTGCATTGGTAGCTTAATTGGCTGCTGAATTTTAGAAGATAAACTATGAATGTTTATGACTAACATTAGAAAGATTTAAAACATTCTTCACAGTAAATTCAGTGTAAAGATGAAATTCTGACTGTATAGTAAATATGATGCCAAATATATTAAAAAAAAAAAAACCCCACAAAAGAATATTTTAAAATTATCCTGAGCCTACATTTTGTCCATCTATGTCCTAAATTTGGTTCCATAATTTGAGATACAAGAAAATTTATAATTTTAATATAAAATTTGGAGAATAATATTCATGACCATATGCTTATACATGCTCTCTCTAAATATATGGTAGTAATAGTAATTATTAATAAACTACAAAACGCAGTGATTTGCATTAAACAAGACAATTGAAATTAGATAACTTTTTCCTTATTTATACTTTACTTCCTTGGGAAGCCGGCAGCTTACATCCAAACCCTCTGAAGCAAAGCATCCAGATAAATTTCTTTAATGCTGTGATGAGAATTTGAATGTCAAAGTACACTATTGACTTACATGTTAAGATCAAAAGAGGAAATGTGTTATGTCAGCTAAATCAGAATCAGTAGAAAATTTCTACTTAAGGCCTGAGCTCAAAGTATCATAACTAAAAATGTATGGTGGCATTTTTATGTATTCTGGGCATGCATATCAGCAACAGTTGGCCAAAATATTACATGATGAAAGCTAGCAAGCAGGATTTTTTTCTTCTCAAAAATACTAGACTATGGCATTACACTTGACATTTAGTAAAGCTTCTTATAGTGGTTTCTATCAATATTTCTACAGCAATTTGATAGTAAGATGGTATTTATTTTGCTTTCTAAATTTTCTTCAACTGCTAAGATATGAACTATAAATAAGTTATCCCCTGGATAGGTCAAATTAATCACTCCAAATGACTGAGTAAATTTGCAGCCAAGCTGAAATTAGAATTTTCAATCATGATTAGAAACATAATTGAAACTGAATGAAGTCAATCATAGAAAAAATTATATTTAGCTCCTCAAGACATTGAAGTTCTTTTGTTTAGGCCATAGGATTATAGTTAATTGCTATCATTTAGAAGCTTTTTATTCTGTGTGTGGTTCACTGACCAGGAGCCTTAGTATCAATGCAGAAAGATAGAATCTCAGGCCTCACCCCAGACCTACTGAATCAGAATCTGCCTTTCTAATAAGATCCCCAGTGATATATATGCCCACTAAGCTTGGAGAAGTACAGATTTAGAATATCACTATATTTTTTCTCATTTTTTTTCTTACAAATAATAGACACAAACTACTTACCAGGTGGACTGCAATTAAATTTTGTAATGAAATATCTAATATCCAATAGACTTTCTGTGTCTATCTGAGGATGAGAAAGCCAAATTCCCAAGAGTGAGCTATGTAATATATATTTTATTTTCTATGAACGAGGTTTGATATTTAATTACTAGTAAACATTTAAAACTAAATGCTCTGTTCAGGTGATAAACTGATTTTGGACAATAAGGTATCAGGGCTGAATTTTTATTTTTATCACCATACCACAATATTGTCATATATCCGATGCTACTGACTGACTAGATTCCTACTCAAACCACACTGTTCAGCAGCACATTGTTCACATCTTATTTACAATTTCCAACTGGACTTTGAGTAAAGGCTGTTGTCAATTCACATAAAAGACACAGTAATTAAGTTAATCTTATGATCAGAACTCCTTTTTCTCAGATATTTTATATGCTTTCTCTTAAAAAGTAGAGTTCTTCGAAAAACTGAGCCTATCTCTATGCTAATATTGGGCTGAGTATATAAGAAAAACATATTTCTAAGATGTTTGGTAAAGAGTAGAAAGCAAACAAAAGTCCTTCAGTTTTCCATTTTGCCATGGAAACTTGTTACACAGAATAAAGAAAAGGGGAAGTATGGATGCAGTCCTATAAGTGTGGGAGGGTAGGCTGTAAGAAAAAAAAAATGACTGTGACTAAAGGCCACTATCTTTTAGGTTGTGAGACTATCCATTTAAAAATAAAAATTACACCACTTTTCTACTGAAAGTAATGATGTCTGTCATCACTGCTGATTTGTATGCATGAAAAAAACCTCCTGACCTTTTCTTCACTAAATTTTATAACTCATGTGAATGCTCTTTCCTTAAGGACTTATTAATTGGAGCTATTTCTTTCTTGATAACTCAGAATACTAACAACCTTCAGGTAATGGAATCTGTAGAGACTGCCTCTTGAGAAACCTATATGCAGTTCAGGAAGCAACAGTTAGAACTGGACATGGAACAACAGACTGGTTCCAAATAGGAAAAGGAGTACGTCAAGGCTATATATTGTCACCCTGCTTACTCAACTTCTATGCACAGTACATCATGAAAAACGCTGGGCTGGAAGAAGCACAAGCTGGAATCAAGATTGCCGGGAGAAATATCAATAACCTCAGATATGCAGATGATACCACCATTATGGCAGAAAGTGAAGAGGAGCTAAAAAGCCTCTTGATGAAAGTGAAAGAGGAGAGTGAAAAAGTTGGCAAAAGCTCAACATTCAGAAAACGAAGATCATGGCACCCAGTCCCATCACTTCATGGCAAATAGATGGGGAAACAGTGGAAACAGTGTCAGACTTTATTTTTCTGAGCTCCAAAATCACTGCAGATGGTGATTGCAGCCATGAAATTAAAAGACGCTTACTCCTTGGAAGGGAAGTTATGACCAACCTAGATAGCGTATTGAAAAGCAGAGACATTACTTTGCCAACAAAGGTCTGTCTAGTCAAGGCTATGGTTTTTCCTTTAGTCATGTATGGATGTGAGAATTGGACTGTGAAGAAGGCTGAGAGCCGAAGAATTGATGCTTTTGAACTGTGGTGTTGGAGAAGACTCTTGAGAGTCTCTTGGACTGCAAGGAGATCCAACCAGTCCATCCTCAAGGAGATCAGTTCTGGGTGTTCATTGGAAAGACTGATGCTGAAGCTGAAACTCTAATAATTTGGCCACCTCATGCGAAGAGCTAACTCATTGGAAAAGACCCTGATGCAGGGAGGGATTGGGGGCAGGAGAAGAAGGGGATGACAGAGGATGAAATAGCTGGATGGCATCACTGGCTAGATGGACATGAGTTTGGGTAAACTCCGGGAATTGGTGATGAACAGGGAGGCCTGGCGTGCTGCTATTCATGGTGTTGCAAAGAGTCGGACACGACTGAGCGACTGAACTGAACTGAAGTCAACGGGATACTTTATGTACAAATATGCAATGTCATAATGTAAGTTCTTTTTAGTAAAAATAAATAGATGTTACTCACTTATGTTTTAACAGAAGAAAATCTCAAAATGGACTTTATTATCTTATAGAATGAGACTAGTTAAGTTGAATAGATACTCAGTGAAAGGTGAGAAATCCATTTCCTTTCATTGAAGCTACTTTGACATTTTCATTCCAGCTACTTCTCAGTCTAAGGCTGCATGCTGCTGCTGCTGCTAAGTTGCTTCAGTTGTGTCCGACTCTGTGAGACCCCATAGAAGGCAGCCCACCAGGCTCCCCCGTCCCTGAGATTCTCCAGGCAAGAACACTGGGTGGGTTGCCATTTCCTCTCCAATGCGTGAAGGTGAAAAGTGAAAATGAAGTCGCTCAGTTGTGTCCGACTCTTCGTGACCCCGTGGACTGCAGCCTATCAGGCTCCTCCATCCATGGGATTTTCCAGGGAAGAGTACTGGAGTGGGATGCCATCTGAGCAGCTATTTCCTTCTAGTGTCCATATTGGTGTTTAAACCATCTCTTAGGTAATCAGAACCTTTTACTTTTTTTTTTTTTTCTAGTGATTATGATTAGAAATAAGCAAACTTATGGTCACACTTGTGACAGAGAAAGTTAAGCCCTCTTATCCTTGTCTTTTATAATATCTGTCTTGAAGTGAAGAGAACAGCCTAGTTGTCCTTTATCACCTTATCTTCTCTTCTCTAAAAAGTGAAAATGGGTTGAGGATGAATTATAGAGTACCCTAAAAACCTTTGACTTAAGGATTGCTCTCTTTCCTTTATACTAGATTAAGTTAAAATTAGAAATCTCTTTTTATTTAAGCTGTCAGATGAAGTTTATTTCTTTCAAAATAAGCTTACTTCTTAGTGAAATAAATCCCCCTTTTCTTACACTGAAACACAAAGAAATGTCTGATGTATTTTAGAGTAGCGTATTTGTTTGTTATTTACAGAGGTCAGTATGGAATCATGGTAGGTTACCAAGGCATCCCTTCTAAGCTGAAAAGCACTTCAGCTTTGCCCAGTTTCCTGAGATGTTTCTCTTAACTGTTGGAAAGTTATTTTTAGTATGAGGAAAATCATCTCCAAAATTAAAGAATTAAAAAATAAACTTGGACAGTAACTTTTGGAAATACTTTCCATAAGACTTTTGTGATTTTTATTTGTTGAGTCATTAGTAACCAAGAGTGAACATCCTTTTTGATGTCTTGACTCCCATCGTTTTAATAAACTGATCTTACTCCACATGTCTTTCTCTAAAGAAGAGTGTTTAATTAGCACTTTTGATTCTTTTAAAATTGGCTTTAAGATTTCATTTTAGAGGAATACTTTCAAAAATAATATTTGACATTAACTTTTCTGTTTCTCTTCTCCATTGGGGTTTTCAGTTGGATGGTCAGTTTAGGGATGGTCACACACAACTGCTGTTTTATTTTGGTGCAACATCTGTTCTCAAGCTTGATTTTTACCATACACAATGTCTAAGTTCACTTTAACTCTTCTTAATTCTTTTCACTGTGTCACAAGTACTGTGTTTTGTTTCCATTTTGTTTCTTTTTATCCTTAGTGTGGTTCACCTCTCCACTTAAAATTTTTAAAAATTATTATGATCATTTTTTAATACCAAATCGCATGAATTGATTTTAAAATAACCTATGATATACATCAAAGAAAGCAATATGATATTAATATAAACCATTATATTAATTGGAAGTATTTTCCAAAGTTTAGATAGCAATTATCCTGTAAAGTAATACTGTTAGATCCAAATGTATGAGCCATGTAACTCAAAACTAATATTAAAGGATACTTTAAATGATTTCACTCTTGACCCTAATATTATTGTATTTAAATGTTTATATTTACTTACAGGGTCTTAAAGGAAAGGTTCCCTGTAAGATTTTACTTACAGGAAATGAATAATATAATTTCAGACAAAAATATCATAAATATGGGCTTTGCTTGAAACGTTTAAAGTGGAGTTTAGGAATCTTTATAAAAATGTTAAGTTTCCTGTTATTTTCTGTTTAACTTCAGAAATACCACTGTAACTCTGACATTTGCTAGACTCTTTTTGTAAGCAGACACCAAATGGAGAAGTATATATACCAGTTGCTGCTGCTGCTAAGTCACTTCAGTGGTGTCCGACTCTGTGCGACCCCATAGACGGCAGCCCACCAGGCTCCCCGGTCCCTGGGATTCTCCAGGCAAGAACACTGGAATGGGTTGCCTTTTCCTCCTCTAATAAATGGTCCTATAATCTAATTACTGTCATTTATGGTGTTAAGTGCTTATGGAAATGGAGCACACAGCACAAGATAAGGAGATAAGGAGGGGTCTTCCAGAGACTTTGGTCTGGTCTGAAGGAAGCCCTCACAGCACGTGTGAGGCTGAGCTGAGACTTGGAGGATGAATTCCTGGCTGGAAAGAGGAAAGGCAAGGCTGAGCGGGAGTGTTTTAGTCAGCGAAAGTGGCTTATCAGAAGTCATGGAAATACATAACAGTACAGCATATTCAGGAAACTGCCAGTAGTTTACTCTGAGTTACAGGGAGAAATTTAAGATTAAATCAGCATCTTTAATTCTACCAAGAATAAAATATAATCTGAAAACTGTCCATAAATGTTTAAGATATGTAGAAGTTTTTAAAATTCCTTTATGAAGGAAAATTACTTCTAATGTCGCTGCCAAACCAGCACAGTAGCAAGTGAAGGAAGGAAGCTGGGAAAAGTCTGAAAATAAAGTGTTGAAATTCAGTAATGAATGTGAGAGAACCATGGAAAGGGATTGCTGATACTTTGGTTGTTATTTTAATTTTATTCATAAACCAACTTTGTGTTCTTAAACAAGTTATGCTTGTTCCTATGTTTCTTAAATATATAGTATTTGATCTAAAATAAGTAAGTTGTATTTAACGTGAGTGTATGTTTTAACAAAGTTGTGTCATTCAAGATAAAAATTGATTGCCTTTGTTGGAAATTTTGAAAGACTTCTTGAAACCAGTTCTCCTGACTCAGTCTCCCCATCCAAGCCTCTCCACCTGTTCCTCTTCTCTACCCGCATTTTGCTGTCTTTCTACTTTTTCTTTCTGATATCAACTCCTGAGCTCCTATGGGTAGAGCTAAGACTTTATGAATGCAGTTTGAAAGTTATTTGCCCAGATCATTTCTAATGTTCTTTTAGACAATCTTTTTCATACCTGAATGGTATTTAAATAATAGTTAATTAATAGCGAAGGGGATAAAGGAATAATGTAAAGAGATCAGTGACAAAGAATATATCTGAGTTCAAATAGTTGTTTCCCTTCAGCAGAGGCAGGACCTAGTGAGGAGGAGAGATAGACAATAATGGAAAGGGCAATAGCCAAGGAAAGTTCTAGAAGTTCTGATATTCTGAATGATTTAAAAAGTCATTGAAATACCATGAAGTGTTAGTTGCTCAATCATGTCAGATTCTTTGTGACCCCATAGACTGTGGCCCTCCAGGATCCTCCGTCCATGGGATTCTCCAGGCAAGAATACTGGAATGGGTTCCAGGGCATCTTCCCAGACCCAGGGATTGAACCCAGGTCTCCTGCATTGTAGGCAGATTCTTTACCATCTGAGTCACCTTATGGAACCAAAATAGTAACCATAAATTCCTATTCATTGATTCCTTATTATGTTCCCGATATTTAAAATATTTTGATCTTGTTTAAATATCCAACCTTCCCTAGGGTAGATACATGAATTCCTATTTGCAGAGAAAGCAATGTGAGAAAGCAGGTTAAAAAATGGTTTCTTATGGACTCTACTGACAACCTATGGAGAGGCAATGGTTTTGTACTGGGGCCCTCATGCATGCTGCTGCTAAGTCACTTCAGTCGTGTCCGACTCTGTGTGACCCCATAGACAGCAGCCCACCAGGCTCCCCCGTCCCTGGGATTCTCCAGGCAAGAACACTGGAGTGGGTTGCCATTTCCTTCTCCAATGCATGAAAGTGAGAAGTGAAAGTGAAGTTGCTCAGTCGTGTCTGACCCTCAGCGACCCTGTGGACTGCAGCCCTCCAGGCTCTTCCATCCATGGGATTTTCCAGGCAAGAGTACTGGAGTGGGGTGCCATTGCCTTCTCTGCCCTCATGCATATTAAAGTTAATACTCATAGCCTATGAAACATTTAAAGTAGGCACAATTATTCCCATTTTATAGCTGAAAAATTGAGATTCCAAAAGGTTAAATTAATTGCTCAACATGAGGACATCTGGCTTCTTCTCCAGTGCCCTTTCCTCTCTGTATTTTACTGCCTCCTAAATCTCCACAGGAATCATTTTCCCCTTTCTATCAGCCTTCAAAAGCTTGTTGATTGCTCTCTAATTATAAATACTTGGAGAAAAGTGTGTAAATTGATATGCAAATGATCTTTCCCCTTAGCAAATTAGCACTTTACTTCCATCTAATTAAGTAGCTTTGTGGAGGAAATGGATTTTTGAAAGAAGAATGGAAAGTGTTTGGATTTGTTCTAGGGGTGTTTCTGGTTTAGCAAGCCATGTGAAAGAGGTATAGAAAAAGGAGTTGTGAGTGGGAGCACACAATGAAAGCAGAGAAGAAAAGACAAGAGGGTAAGATGAGATGAGAAAATATAAGCATAATAGCTGATAAACCTTCATGGGAAAGTAAACTGCCTTTCAGCTTTCATCCTTTTCCTAACGGCAACATTTTTTAAAAGTAAAATAAAACTTTAATACTAACTAAATTCTGTTTCCACTCATACTGCTGAGTGTTAACACTGACATATCATTCATTGGAAATGGATATATTCAAGCTTAAATTACAAACTGTAAAGATTCAAAACCTATGTGCTTTTAATTAGGAAAATAAATGATTCCTTAAATGTATTATGAGGACTTTCCTTAGAAGAAAGGTAACTTATCACAACAAAAAATGTTATAAGAGAAATAGAGGCGTGTTAACATTTTCAGTAGTTTATTTGAGCAGAAATCAGTTTGAATTGGGCAGCATCCAATGCAGCAGATAGAAAGGAGCTGTGAGGAGCTGTACGAAATGAAAGACTTCTGTAGGTAGAAGGGAGCAGGAACAAGAAATTTATGCTAGGCAAAATGGCAGTTTGGTTATGGCTTTCCCTTAGAAGGCTTCCCTGGTGGCTCAGAAGGTAAAGAATCTGCCTGCAATGCAGGAGACCTGAATTTGATCTCTGGGTGGGGAAGATTACCCTGGAGAAGGGAGGGACTGGCAATCCACTCCAGTGTTCTTGCCCCCAGGCTCTTATTGCCCTCCAGACTCTTCTGTCCATAGGTCCACACCATCAGACTGAGTGACTCAGTTCAGTTCAGTTTAGTCGCTCAGTCCTCT
>SJYT01057674.1:106952-133452 GCA_006410635.1 Cephalophus harveyi | reverse complement strand
TTTTTGATTTTTATATTTTTTAACAGGATATATTGCACTCACCTGATTATCGAACCCCCCCAAACAAAATTTATTCCATACATTCTTAAGGTAAATGATATTTGCTTTTGGTTTACATGTCAATTACATAATGATTACATAATGAGTTCCCACTGAGGTTTATTTGCAGCAATGCTTATTTTGTGAGTTTGATTAGCAAAGCTAAATCTTAAAGTCAACTTGTCAATTTTAAATGCAGCCGTTAGTTTTTCAGGATTTTTAAAACAACACTAGATATGCCTTAGATAATTATTGTAATTTTTTCTTCATAGGAGGATTTGAAGGATAGTAATCCTTGTGTTTTGGATAACCTCTTATGCAAACAGTGTCCAGAAAAAAGATCTAATCCTCGTTAAAAGTGGCTATGCTTGGTTAGCCTCTACATTTAATAGAAAATCAAGATTTGCTGGTGCGAAGATAGTGTCTGTTGATTCAGAAGATTATAGCAGTGATTTTTCTAGAAGCTAATTAAAGGTACTAAAGTGAGTCAATAATCTTACTGCTACATGTTTTAAATGCTTAAAGAAAACTAGAATGCATAATATACATATGAATTGGTTATAGCTCTGTTTTGATAAAAAAATTTGTGATTCAGATATGCATACAAGCAGGAATCAAGTGTGACAGGAAGGAGCATAAACATTTATAATCACCTGCTTTGAAGAAGGAGAAGGTAATGGCACCCCACTCTAGTACTCTTGCCTGGAAAATCCCATGGACGGAGGAGCCTGGTAGGCTGCAGTCCATGGGGTCACTAAGAGTCGGACACGACTAAGCGACTTCACTTTCGCTTTTCACTTTCATGCATTGGAGAAGGAAATGGCAACCCACTCCAGTGTTCTTGCCTGGAGAATCCCAGGGACGGGGGAGCCTAGTGGGCTGCCATCTATGGGGTCCACAGAGATGGACACAACTGAAGCGACTTAGCAGCAGCAGCAGAGGCTTTGATAGGAACCAAACCTATGACAGGTACATTGATGACTGGAGTACCAATAAATGGATATAAGAATTTACATTGGTGGAAATTGGAACATATATCCAAAGTAACATATAGTCAAATATTTCAAATAATGATTGTATGCAACATACAGAGCCTATAAAATTTTTTGAGTGCTGTGTATATTTAGCATTTTATGTGCACAAAACTGTCTTCTCTTTGGTCAAATCGTTTGCCTATTACATATTTTTATAAATGAAAAGATATAGATGATACTAAACAATAAGTTTGTTTTTTGACATGAAAATCTGTATGGTTAATAATTTTATTTTTATAACATTTCCACAGCATTGAAACCAAGTTAGAAAAGGAGTCAAATAATTTTATGCTGCTGCTGCTAAGTTGCTTCAGTCGTATCCAACTCTGTGTGACTCCAAGGACGGCAGCCCACCAGGCTCCCCTGTCCCTGGGATTCTCCAGGCTTATTTTTATAACATTTCCACAGCATTGGAACCAAGTTAGAAAAGGAGTCAAAATAATTTTATATTTTGAACCTATTATATTTACTGGCCTGCCTGCCAACTTGCTTAGCCAGAAAGCTGCTACTTGCTTGAAACAATCACAAGTATTAATTTTTAAAAATATTTTATTTAAACTGTGTTTTTATCTTTGTTTTTAGTATCTGACATTTTATATTTCTCAGATTAGATATGATCTTATATATGGTAAAATGTAAATATTATTTTTATGAATTCATTCAGCTATATACAATTACTTAAATATCTATGAAATACCAAGCATTAAGCTATATAATAAGTGACTGCATCATTTCTCCCAAATATGCCTTATTTAACACAATGAGACAACTAATTCTGATTTACATGCTTTTAAAATTTATACACAGAAACAGGTAGCCCTTTAGGGGAAAAACACAGAAAAATAGATATTATTTCATTTTTCAAGTAACACTATTAATACAACCCTGAATAATGCAGTGTGTGTTAGTCATTCAGTCTTGTCCGACTCTTTGTGATCCCATGGAACCCACAAATCTCCTCTGTCCATGGAATTCTCCAGGCAAGATTACTAGAATGGGTTCCTTTCTTCAGGAGATCTTCCTAACTCAGGTGTCGAACCCTGGTCTCCTGCATTGCAGAGAGATTCTTTACTGTTTGAGCCACCAAGGAATCGAAAAATGCAAAGGTAGTAAAAAATCATACAGAGTATTTGATACGGGAATGCACTGTAAAGAATAAAGCCCAATACTGGCATGTGGAATTCTTGGAGTGCGCAGAAACCTTACCAAGAAGGTGAGCCTGCCATGATTCCATGTAAATGGCTTGGCCTGGCCCTCCGTGGCTTCTGGTCCAGCTTCCCACTCCTCCACTGGCTTCACTAGCCTGACCAGTACACAACAGGCACGTCACTTTCAACTTCATTCATATTGTAATGATTTGTCTGGCTGATTTCTATTTTTCTGAGTAAAATAATGGTGTTTGAAAGCTCAGTTTCAGAGCTATTCCTTGTAACTATTCTATAGTGAGAACCCGGTCCATTTATCATTGAGTTGTACAGAGAATACAAAATAAGCATCACTAGAGAAGAGGAAGAGTATGAAGTGAGAAGGTCATAGAGAAAAAGGGCCCTGTGGCTCCAGCCCTAGAATGGATAGCTTAGAAATATAAAGCCAAGTAAGGGCTATAAATAATTGAGAGTTATCTATGTACATGTGAAGCATGTGTGTGTGTGTGTGTGTTGTTTTAATGGTAAGAATTGTATACAAACTAATATCTAAAGCAAAAATGATAAAATATCCCATGTGTAGACAGTTGTGAATAAATTGCCAAATGGTACTTTATCAAATGCAGCTGAATTAGGTTTAAAAATAATTTCATGAATTATTTAATTGAGATTATAAAAATATTTAACCTGAAATCCAAAGATATTTGAAATTATTTTACTTAGCGCAAGTATGGCAGGTATAAGAGTTAAATGATAAGAGTCAGAGAACTGTCATGGGTTAGCTTTCAAATCATTGAATACATATTATGTGCTAGACACAGCATAAACCTTATTTCATTGAATTGTATAAATAACCTTACATTATAAATATTATTTGTATTTCCATTTGACACTTGAGGAAACCAGTGCTTAGACAGGAAAGTAACTTAACTCAAGTCTTCATAATGAAGCAACACAGCGAAAATCTTCATCCACATCCCTGACACCAGGCATTGGTTTAAAAAGAAAATGAAATTAACTAAGTTAATAGAGTGATCGAGATCACGGACTTTAAAGTCAGACCTGGGTTTAGATTCTGACTACCATTGATGCATAGTAGCTCTGTGGACTCATTCTCTTTGTGCCTGGGTTCCCACATTTATAACATGGGGCGAACAACACATCCAGTAAGCACTCAATATTGCTAATACTATTAAGATAGATGTGTTACTTTAACTGACTCCGTTATCTATGGTAAATATAACTGTTGATATTCACCCAAGTATTTTAAGTGATGTGTTGTCTTCAATAATATCGTAACCTATCTGATCATTCCTTTGTGATCCCAAGTAGAAGAAACTTATAAAATGTAAGAGTCCATTATCCTTTCTTTCTAAGCAAGTTCCTATGTAAAAACAGGTACTTTATATCTATTGGGTAGTAATACTGCTAATGGAATATGGATACATTAAAAGCAACTCTTGGTGATAGCCCTTTATTAACAGCAATTAAATATATTAAGGAGCCTTGTTTTGCACATTCTTTCAGCCACAGAACATTAAAGATGTATATGTTATAATTACAATTATTCTTTTTCTTCATTGTCCTGCTGAGGAATGTACTGTAATTCTGGCAGCCAGACTACAGAGTTGGCTTGCTTTCCTTGGATTGCAGATGTCTAATTGCAAGCAACCATTTCATTTTAAATGGCTCATTAAAGTAGAAACTATTTAGCATCAATAACATGGACCAGCATCCATGATTATGCATTTAATTAAAGAGGTATGTTCCTCCCACTTTTCTAATTTTTCAATTAATTTATGCCTCGGTCTATACATACATATGTGCACATATTTATAAATATTATTTGTATTTCCATTTGACACTTGAGGAAACCAGTGCTTAGACAGGAAAGTAACTTAACTCAAGTCTTCATAATGAAGCAACACAGCGAAAATCTTCATCCACATCCCTGACACCAGGCATTGGTTTAAAAAGAAAATGAAATTAACTAAGTTAATAGAGTGATCGAGATCACGGACTTTAAAGTCAGACCTGGGTTTAGATTCTGACTACCATTGATGCATAGTAGCTCTGTGGACTCATTCTCTTTGTGCCTGGGTTCCCACATTTATAACATGGGGCGAACAACACATCCAGTAAGCACTCAATATTGCTAATACTATTAAGATAGATGTGTTACTTTAACTGACTCCGTTATCTATGGTAAATATAACTGTTGATATTCACCCAAGTATTTTAAGTGATGTGTTGTCTTCAATAATATCGTAACCTATCTGATCATTCCTTTGTGATCCCAAGTAGAAGAAACTCATAAAATGTAAGAGTCCATTATCCTTTCTTTCTAAGCAAGTTCCTATGTAAAAACAGGTACTTTATATCTATTGGGTAGTAATACTGCTAATGGAATATGGATACATTAAAAGCAACTCTTGGTGATAGCCCTTTATTAACAGCAATTAAATATATTAAGGAGCCTTGTTTTGCACATTCTTTCAGCCACAGAACATTAAAGATGTATATGTTATAATTACAATTATTCTTTTTCTTCATTGTCCTGCTGAGGAATGTACTGTAATTCTGGCAGCCAGACTACAGAGTTGGCTTGCTTTCCTTGGATTGCAGATGTCTAATTGCAAGCAACCATTTCATTTTAAATGGCTCATTAAAGTAGAAACTATTTAGCATCAATAACATGGACCAGCATCCATGATTATGCATTTAATTAAAGAGGTATGTTCCTCCCACTTTTCTAATTTTTCAATTAATTTATGCCTCGTTCTATACATACATATGTGCACATATACACACACACATTCCTATACAATTATACAAAGCCTTTCTTCAATATTAAATTTTATTGCTTTGAAAGAGTTAAAATTCCTGGTTAATTGTTCCATTGAGCTTGTATAGAGAGTACTAATTATAAAATTATAGAACTTATGTTGTTATTTAATCCAAGTAGACTGGGTAATATACATATAGGAATTGATTTCCTGTTTTATAGACTTTTCTAGATTAATATTTTACCTTAAAAAATGTCTTTGTTCACTAACTATGACACTGTTTGTTGATTGTCATTTCAAAGAATTGAAAAATAGAGAAATACTTATCAAATTCTGAACTACTGATTTTAACTAATCACTGAAATAGGATTGTGAAAAGAGAAAAAAAGGAAGCAATTCTGATATCTCTCATACATAAAAGATCAAACACTGAAGCATGGTTTTGACATGGTAGTATGATCTGTTTTTCATGTTGTAAAAATAGTTTTATGTAACAACATTTGTTCAGAAACAGAAGTTTCAAATGTATAGATATTTTACTTTTAAGATAGTCATGTCCGACCCTCAGTGACCCCATGGACTGCAGCCTACCAGTCTCCTCCATCCATGGGATTTTCCAGGCAAGAGTACTGGAGTGGGGTGCCATTGCCTTCTCCATTTAAGATAATAATAATGGTAATTTAAAAACCTTTGAAAAGGACTGGCTATTATCTATATTATAATTCTACTACCAGAAATAATGAGCTATATGAACTGCAATTAGCTGACTATGACGTTAATATATACATGATTATTTACAAGTTATTTGTAAACAGCCTTAGGTTTTTTTTTAGATGCATAAATTTCAATAAGTGAAATGTCAGTTAGAAGCTCTGCTAATAATGGCCTTCCTCAGTGATCAATGCAAAGAAATAGAGGAAAACAATAAAATGGGAAAGACTAGACATGTCTTCAAGAAAATTAGAGATAGCAAGGGAACATAGCATGCAAATATGGGTAAAATAAAGGACAGAAATGGTATGGGCTTAACAGAAGCAAAAGATATTAAGAAGAGGTGGCAACAATACACAGAAGAACTATTAAAAAAATATCTTCATGACCCAGATTACCATGATGCTGTGATAACTCACCTGGAGCCAGACATCCTGGAATGCAAAGTCAAGTGGTCCTTAGGAAGCATCACTTCAAACAAAGCTAGTGGAGGTGATGGAATTCCAGTAGAACCATTTCAGATCCTAAAAGATGATGCTATTAAGGTGTTGCACTCGATATGCCAGCAAATTTGGAAAACTCAGCAGTGGCCACAGGACTGGAAAAGGTCAGTTTTCATTCCAACACCAAAGAAAGGCGATGCCAAAGAATGCTCAAACTAAAGCACAACTGCACTCATCTCACATGCTAGCAAAGTAATGCTCAAAATTCTCCAAGCCAGGCTTTGACAGTACATGAACCGAGAACTTCCACATGTTCAAGCGGAATTTAGAGACGGCAGAGGAACCAGAGATCAAATTGCCAACATCTGTTGGATCATCAAAAAAGCAAGAGAGTTCCAGAGAAATGTTCAATAAAATGAAAATAGATGAAAAATAAGTCTGACTCAAAATTTAGTCTTCTCTTGAAGTAATCACAATTGCAAAAACAAAATAAGTAGAAAATTAAGAATACTGAAAAAGATTGAAACAGTAAATATAATTAATTATAGTTGGCAATAGTATAAAAATAAGCTAATTGATTAGTATTGATAGATGATAATGAGGTAATTTATTAATTTGGAAACTGATAAGTAAAAGGAAATAATTAAGCAACTATTATTTTCCTTTCCTCCAGAAAACTGCACTACTGGGAATCCAAATACATAAGCGAGGTTCTTCCTTCAAAAGTATTCCAGCTAATAAACAATGAAGAAATGAAAGAACTAGAATCTCTTGATCTTACCTCTCTGAATTAATGGATCTTGGCACTGATCATTCAAACATTGCAAGAGGCAATCAAACATCAAGTGCTTTCTGATGGAAAACTACAATATTACCTATGAAGTAATTTTGTCCCCAAACAAATAAACTATCTGACCTAAATATAATTGTCTATCAATTTACAGAAAATACAGAGGACAAATGAACATGTCAGAGATTATCATGTGGATGCAATCAGTAAAACTCAGACTGAAATAATGTCAGCCTATTATAATGAATGGATCTTATTTGGACCCCAATCTAAAAACTCATCTGTAAAGAAATCTGATCTCCTTTAGGATGGACTGGTTGGATCTCCTTGCAGTCCAAGGGACTCTCAAGAGTCTTCTCCAACACCACAGTTCAAAAGCATCAATTCTGCACTCAGCTTTCTTTATAGTCCAACTCTCACATCTGTATATCCATGCATCCACACTCCATGCATCCATGACTTTATTTTGGGGGGTTCCAAAATCACTGCAGATGATAACTGCTGCCATGAAATTAAAAGATGCTTGCTCTTTGGAAGAAAAGCTATGACCAACCTAGACAGCATATTAAAAAAGAGAGGCATGAATTTACCAACAAAGGTTTGTCTCGTCAAAGCTATGGTTTTTCCAGTTAGTCATATATGGATGTGAGAGTTGGACTGTAAAGAAAGCTGAGCACCGAAGAATTGATGCTTTTGAACTGTGGTGTTGGAGAAGACTCTTGAGAGTCGCTTGGACAGCAAGGAGATCCAACCTGTCCATCCTAAGGGAAATCAGTCCTGAATATCCACTGAAAGGACTGATGCTGAAACGCCAATACTTTGGCTACTTGATGTTAAGAACTGACTCACTGGAAAATACCCTGGTACTGGGAAAGATTGAAGGTGGGAGGAGAAGGGGATGACAGGGGATGAAGTGGTTGGATGGCACCACCAACTTGATGAACATAAGTCTGAGCAAGGTCCGGGAGTTGGTGATGGACAGGGAAGCCCGGCGTGCTCCAATCCATGGGGTCACAAAGAGTCAGGCATGACTGAGTGACTGAACGGAACTGAACTAATAATAGCTAAACATTAACTAGGCAGTCTTTTATTAGTTTTTTTAAAATTTTATTAGAAACAACAACTTATTTGCTTCTGTAGGATCGCAATATGCTGACATACTATATCATGTGTAATTGTGAGACAGTGAAGAAGTCTCTCCAAAGAGTGAAGTGATGCTGAAACGCCAATACTTTGGCTACTTGATGTTAAGAACTGACTCACTGGAAAATACCCTGGTACTGGGAAAGATTGAAGGTGGGAGGAGAAGGGGATGACAGAGGATGAAGTGGTTGGATGGCACCACCAACTTAATGAACATAAGTCTGAGCAAGGTCCGGGAGTTGGTGATGGACAGGGAAGCCCGGCGTGCCCCAATCCATGGGGTCACAAAGAGTCAGGCATGACTGAGTGACTGAACGGAACTGAATAATAGCTAAACATTAACTAGGCAGTCTTTTATTAGTTTTTTTAAAATTTTATTAGAAACAACTTATTTGCTTCCGTAGGATCGCAATATGCTGACATACTATATCATGTGTAATTGTGAGACAGTGAAGAAGTCTCTCCAAAGAGTGAATAAATCAACAGTCACGTGGAAGTAAAACTCAATATGTTAAAACATATAGCAAGTATGTAACAATGAGATTGAGACTATATGTGTGTGTGTGTGTATGTATATGTATATATATGTGTGTGTGTGTACATACAAAATAATATAAAAAGTGTGTTAGTCGCTCAG
The DNA here is from genome assembly GCA_006410635.1 of Cephalophus harveyi. Taxonomy (NCBI): domain Eukaryota; kingdom Metazoa; phylum Chordata; class Mammalia; order Artiodactyla; family Bovidae; genus Cephalophus; species Cephalophus harveyi. Next base: position 124,724 of record SJYT01057674.1, on the reverse strand, counting down.
TCATGTCTGACTCTCTGTGACCCAATGCCCCGTGGACTGTAGCCCACCATGCTCCTCTGTCCATGGAATTCTCTAAGCAAGAATACTGGAGTGGGTTGCCATTCCCTTCTCCAGGGTATCTTGAGGATCCAGGGATCAAAACCCTGTCTCCCGCATTGAAGGCAGCTTCATACCAGAGAAGCACACATAATATAAAACTTACTTCAGTCTGTCTTCTCAGGCAGCCAGAGGTGGTCTCATAAGTTTAAGCTCAGTTGATCTTTTTTAAAAATTATTTTATTTTAGTGTTATTATTTTTAAATTGAAGTGTAGTTGCTGTACAATGTTGTGTTACTTTCTGCTGTACAACAAGATGAAAGTCAGTTGGTCTTGATGGGAGTTCTTTTACCTCCTCACCAGATGTTTATGTTGCATTATCTTTTCCCACAGTGACTAGTAACATTAAACAAAAAAAAAGTTCTTAAAAATACTTCTTACCACCCAACAAAAATTATATAATAATTGTTATTAATACCTTGATATGTGCATTTGTGTTCCAACTGCTTTTGCCCCATTCTTTCTTTCCCCTCCATTCTTATTTTGAGTCGAAAGCAAGAAAAGAAACAAGTGAAAATGAGACTGTGAGAGAAAGAGAGAGAAAGAAGAAAACAGGAAGATGAATATCAAGGAAAAAAAAGAGAAAAACTAACCATTCACTGCAGGGACAGAATCATGTAAAAAGGAGTAAAAAGGACTGAGGGAAAGAGAGGGTGCCCAAAGCAGAGTCTGAAGTGTTAGTAAACTATGCTCCTCACATACTGCAATTTACTTGAATGTTCCTCTTCAAAGTGCTGTCATATCTTATCAGTTCTTTGAAATGCAAAGCAGATGATTGATTACTATTCATCATTTTTCAACTTTCTTTACAAGCCAGTTCGTCAAGTATTTCTATGCAGTTTCAGTCTGTGTAGCTAACAAGTCTTAGAAATTATCCCAGCAGTGAAGAGAGCATGACATATCTTAAGGAAGAAATGAATTTAAACTAAAAGTGAAATGTGACTGTTTTATTAATAGATAATTCCCACCCTAACCTGGTTACCAAAATAAGTGTTTTGTTTCCTTTATTTATCATCCCTGCCCTGCATTACTGAATAGCTTTTCTGGAGAGGGGACTGCGTATATATGGAGGGCAGAGATGAGAAACAAGTGAATGGAGCAAAACACTTATTTTGGTAACCAGGTTAGGATCAGAATCTACATATGAAAGGGTCACAAAGGGTCTGGTGGTCTTCCCTTATGGCTCAGCAGTAAAGAATCCTCCTGCCAATGCAGGAGACACAGCTTCAGTCCCTGGGTCAGGAAGATCCCCTGGAGAAGGAAATGGCAACCTACTTCCCCGTATTCTTGCCTGGGAAATTCCATGGATAGAGAAGCAGGCGGGCTATAGTCTATGGGGTTTCAAAAGAGACACCCGGTTTAGCAACTAAAACAATGCAACGATGGAGGTGACTACCAGGAAAATATCTTTGTGTTACCACTAAGGACTTAAGGGTGGAATAAGAATAAAATGTATACAAAATCTCTGCCAAGTTCACTGTACTTAGGAAAACAAGGTAGATACAATGATATGACTCATGACAATTTCAAAGCCTGTTGTGAATGCAAAATTCAAGTACAGTGCAAATTTAGAATTTAGAATGGAAATCTGGATTGACACATGATGAAAATATTCCTGTTTAGGGTTTCTTTTAGGGAGTTTGGTAGAAAAGAACCTAAACGCACCTTTTATATAAACCACAGAATAGATAATGGTGTTCAAATATAAAGGTAAAAACCATGATCCTCACATTGCTGTAAAATTCAACACCTGTTAAACCTTTTATTTAACTTGCAAGGGAACCAGGCAGATATTAAAAGCAATTAAAAAGAGAATCCAAAGAACATACATTTATAGACCAGGAATATGCAAATAAAAGCCAAGTTCTTTTTTCAACAAGGAAGGAAAGCGAAGTCAAAAGGATCTTCTACCAAACAAGACAGAATTTGTATGTATGTTAAACACCTATAATTTGAAAAGTTTTAAACTATCTTTCATAGAATTATAATTTTGGCCTGCCAAAGCCAAGAGTGCTATAAACAGTACACTGTGAATGGTGACTGCAGCCATAAAATTGAAAGATGCTTGCTTCTTGGAAGGAAAGCTATGACAAATGTAGACAGTGCATTGAAAAGCAGAGACATCACTTTGCCAACAGAGTTCTGTATAGTCAAAGCTGTGGTTTGCCCTGTAGGGATGTGAGAGTTGGACCATAAAGAATGCTGAGTGCCAAAGAATTGATGCTTTCAAATTGTGGTGCTGGAGAAGGATCTTGAGAGTCTCTTGGACTGCAAAGATATCAAACCAGTCGATCCTAAAGAAAATCAACTTTCAATGGAAACAACAACTCAATGGAAAAGATTGATGCTGATGCTGAAGCTCCAATACTTTGGCCACCTGATACAAAGAGCTGATTCATTGGAAAACACCCTGATGCTGAGAAAGATTGAGGGCAGGAGGAAGAAGGGGGTGACAGAGGATGAGATGGTTGTATAGCATTAATGACTCAATCAACATGAATTTGAGCAAACTCCGGGATATAGTGAAGGACAGAGGAGCCTGGCAAGAGAGTCAGACACGACTTAGCAGCTGAACACCAACAACATAAACAATATGACATTTTCCTTTGAATTATAGATGTTTTCTCTCAAATAGTAACATTAAAAACCTAGAGAACCATGAAAACACTCATTGCATCATCTTCAGATGAGTAGTAAGTAGCCTATCATGAACATTACAAAAAATAAATGCCTTGATTACACAAATTATTGTATAAAACATTTTTCAGTTCTTGGTGTTTGTACACACACATAGACACACACAATTTTGTTTTCTTAGAGTGATATCACTGCTTTATATTTTGGTTATTCCTTTTACATAGAACTTAATGTTTCACATGGTCTAATTAGTTGATCTAGTCTTCTGGGATTATGTTTTTCTGTCTTCTATGGATGAAACAAATTAACCTCCTGTTTGGATCTCGAATTGAAACATGTAAAGGTTTGATTAATGGTAGAATTACAGGGTCTGTTTTGAAGCAGAGGAAATGGTATAATTAATTAATTACACTCTATTTTTAGGAATTATCATTTTATTGAGATTACATTAGATGATTATAATTTTTTTTTTTTGCTTTGCAATAGAGTAGATACTTGTTTTTCAGTAATAGTTTAAAGATACTATGGGAGGCCTGGTTTTATATCAACAGATCACCTGCACATATGTATTTATTCTGTGGTTTAATTTCTTTTAACTTCAAATCAAATAATGCCCGAGGGACTTTATGCCAAGTCCAGAATTGAAAATATTCATATTCTGATTGCTTCTGTGTTTTCATTATCTTTATAATGGGATTCTGATTAGAATATAACATTTGTTTATCTTTCTACTTTGGAAAGTAACATGTCTAAATGCAGCCATCTCTCTTAAATTACTCTTTTAAAAAAGTCAACCAAATGTGGACTTTCATGTCCTTGCTGAAGATTTTTCAGTTACCTCCCTTACTGAGGTCTACTAGACTCTGATCCATTTGGCCTCATCGGACTCTCCTTCCCCTATTTTCCACCTCCATTTTTGCTTTTGTTCTATTTATCATCCAGTTGTTAAGAGTCTCTTCTCTTACCTAATGTTGGCCCATATTCTTGCCTGGAAAATCCCATGTGCAGAGGGCCCTAGCGGGCTACAGTCTGTGGCGTCACAAGAAGTCAGATATGACTGAGTACACATGCACACATGATACCAAGGCAGAGGAAATTAGGGAAGGAGAAAGGCTGGGGGAGATGATGACTGTAGCTTTAATATCTGTAGCTTGAGGGCCTGATGTCCTCATCTGAGCGGTACAGGTCTGATGTTCAGATGTGCAGTCTGTGGTGATTGTACTCATTGTGAGTGGTCATGAGTCCCTTAGAGAAAGACTGTAGAGATAGAGAAGAATAGGGGATTTAATGAAAAGGCACCAGCATTTAACGGATAGAGGAGGAAGTCACCCTTAGTTGTCCTTTGTTCCTATTGTGTTCAATATATCAGCATTCATGCATTAACTCAGAAATATCAGGATCTAGAAAAAAATAGGACCCTGGTGTAAAATGTGCAGAAACCATGACTTCATTTAATCTCTAGGTTTGGGTCATATTTTAATAAGAGTTTCAACTTTTATTGCTTTTATGTTAATTTTCACATCTGTCAGCAAAATGCCTTTGTAGGCTGTAGGTCTGCTTTGGCTGTAGATGTGAAGTGGATGATGCATCAAGGAAGAGGTTGGGCAAAAATCAATCTACTTCAGAACTGATTAAAATCAGGAAAAACTTCCAATTTCAACAGGATATTTAGGATGAAAATAATTAAATGAACTTTGGAGGCAAATGAATTATTGATTACTCAGAAATATCAGGTCTAAGAAGACAGAGATTTAGGTGTATGACTTTTTTTTTTTTCCTAGTAAAAAGTAACAGACAACTCCACTCCTCTGTAACTTAGAATTAAATGGTCATGTGGAGGAATCAGAAACTTATCACAACATTATAGACAAAATACAGTAAAGCTATGTAAATTCTTAAAAAGTTAGTGTTGCAATTTTCTACTGTCTTTAGGATTTGTGCTTTGATGATGTTCAAATTTTAGTTTTGTATTTTTCCCCCGGAAATTGTTCTGATGTTCCTACCTGCCCTATCTTCACAGCGTGTTCATCTACTACCTTCTTTATCCTCTGAGATGCGGGCACCATTCACTCATTAATCTCTCTGTTAATTTATTGGTAAATATTTATTAAGCAAAGAGTCTCAAGGTTGCATTCTAGAGCAGGGTTTTTCGATATTGGCACTCTTGACAGTTTAGATAATTATTTGTTTAGAGGGGCTGTCATGTTGGATGTTTAGCAGCATCCATGGACTCTTCCCAGTAGATGCCACTGCGCTGCTGCTAAGTCACTTCAGTCGTGTCCGACTCTGTGCGACCCCATAGACAGCAGCCCACCAGTCTCCCCCATTCCTGGGATTCTCTAGGCAAGAATATTGGAGTGGGTTGCCATTTCCTTCTCCAAAAAATGCCTCTAGACAGTGCCAAATGTCCCCTTGGTGGCAGAATCACCTTTGTAAGTTCTAGATGGAAGAAATAGACAGTAGAAAACACAATATTAGTGGTGATCAGTGGTATGAAGTAAAAGAAACTGGGATTGTGGTAAGAGAGGTAGCAGGGCAAGAATTATAAAGGTTTCTCATCAAGGACAGAGGCAACATGCAGCATGGACACATGAAGGCCTATTTCTCTTTTCATGGATGCTCATCATTCACTGAGAGCCTTTCTATAGAATTGTCAATTAGGGCAAGTGCCTGATGTTTTTGGAGAAGAAAATGGTGACCACTCCAATATTTGCCTGAGTAATTGCATGGACAGAGGAGCCTGGCAGGCTACAGTCCATGGAGTCTCGACAAGTTAGACACGACTTGGTGACTAAACAAAACAACAGACTGATATATTATTTATATGATTACATTATCTCTGATTCTTGACCACTTACAAAATGCCACAATCACAGTAAGATTTTTTTTTTGTATATGTCAAGTTCCTCCACTGAATAGAACATTTATAACTTCAAATACACTATCACATGCTATTGATTTTGCTGTCCTATTTCTGCCACTGGGAAACACGAAGATCAATAAGTCACATAGGCTCTCAGTGGGTGGTTGGAAGGTACACTTATTTAAGATTGTTCTGTTAATTTTTGTTTGTTACATTATTTAATCTATCTTAATTAACTAATTAATTTAATTTGTTACATTATTTAATCTGTCATTTTTATGAATTTCACAATTGTCAGCATCCTGAATTAGGCTGTGACACTGTGGTAAATGAAGAGCAGTGTCTGTGAGTAGCACATAAAAATCTCAGTTCAGGTTCTGTTATTAACTGGCCGGGGGACCTTGAGCAAATCGATTTACCTTTGGTTATCTTCCCTTCAAAGGAACTATTATACATATTTAAGGAATTTACTTCATAGTTTTATATGAAAAATGATATAGTAGAAAGAAGAGCATTTTGAATGTTATGAATATTAATATATAATGAAAAGTGAAAAAGTGACTGTGTTAGTTGCTCACTTATGTCTGGCTCTTTGCGACTCCATGGACTATACCCCACCAGGCTCTTCTGTCCATATACTGAAATATTTTATATGTATATATAAAATATATGTATTCATATTTATAAATACACACATATTTATATGTATATATATAGTATATATATACACACATATATTTATATGTATATAATATGTATATATTATATATATGTATATTTAAAATATTATATACACACACACATACACACACACACACATATATATATGTATTCTTCCTCAAGGGATTATACATAACACTCTGCCACAAACTTTTGAGCTATTCTGCGGGATCTAAGACTCTTACCAAGGTAGAAGATTGTGACTAGACATAGATAGGTAGATAGATAGACAGACATAGATACAGATAACGGATATAGATGCCAAGCAATGAGAATGGGTGATTCATCCTCAAAAAGCCTCAGTGGCTTTCAGGGAAGGATTTGTAAAGGCAACATTTGGGGTGAGGGTTACAGGGTGCATGACTTTCTTCTGATTGCTAGATGGTGAGGTGGTGGTGTTTCAGGAATCTTAATTATCAAACTTCTGGTTCCAACCAATCTGGGATCTACATACTTCTGCTCAGCATGTAGGCACCATCCTCTACCTGGGTGAGGATCTTAGATCCTGCAGAATAGCTCAAAAGTTTGTGGCAGAGTGTTATGTATATCCCTTGAGGAAGAACTCTGTTTTATCACAAATTCTTGACTGTTTTTTCTTTGTTTCTTCATTCTCACTTCCCTAATGAGTGACTGCTCTTTGGAACTTAAAGAAGGCTTCCCTGGTAGCTCAGAGGTTAAAGCGTCTGCCTCCAGTGCAGGAGACCCAGGTTCAATCCTTGGGTCGGGAAGTTCCCCTGGAGAAGGAAATGGCAACCTACTCCAGTATTCTTGCCTGAAGAATCCCATGGACAGAGGAGCCCGGTATGCTACAGTCCATGGGGTCGCAAAGAGTAGGGCACGACTGAGCGACTTCACTTCACTTTACTTAGGAGACTAAAACCTTCTACAAACAAGAAACAGGGTATAAGAGGAGTTTTTGTAGCCAGGAGGGCCCTGCAGTGTCTGCTTAGTTTTAGTCCCTCCTTGTCTTTGGTACTTCTCAATTCTGAAGGGACTAGGAGTAGGACAAGAAAAGGAATAAGATTTTAGATAGGTTAATTATAAACTCGGTAGGGAAATACACTTTTAGGGGGCCTCAGTTTCCATATATATCTTTTTAAAAATCAGGTAAATATATTAAAGATAACTTGTATTTCTCAGATACTACTGAAACCAAGGGAGAACAAATGTCACTATTCCTATTACTCAATGTTTCTTGGGATCAGCATCTTTAACTTTCTCAGCCTCCTGCACTATCTGGTAAATTTGCCTCCAGTCTGCCATGTTTACCTTTTCCACTGAAAACTTACGGTAATTTTCTGTTAGATGTGCCCTACCTAACAAACTACAATGAGACTCTTACAGCTTTTGTTCTATGGCAGTGATTTTCGTTTTCATTACCAGCCCTCAGCCCCCCAGGAGCCTTCTTAGACATTGTTTTCCTAACTGCTCACCCCATGAAATGTTAATGCTGCACATTTGTTCCAGCTCAACAACTGATTTTGCCCCCTGGGCTTGATATGGCAAAGTCCTTTCTTCCCCACCTCATTGAGAAGACATGCTTTAGTGTTTCTAGATTCCAAGTTGGAGTATACATTCCCAGGAGCTGTTTTTTTTTAGAAGATTCAATCCAGTCCATATCCACTGTGGCTGTATAGTATGGGACAGTGGCTCATCTAAAAGGATCTCATGTTAAACCCCTGCACTCCAGGCTGGTTTATCCTTCTCAAGTGATGAGTAACTTAATAGCCAGAAGTATAGACTTATATACTATCCCAACAAAGAAGAAGGAGAGGTTTAGGGCTTCAGTGGGAAATTACTGAGGATTTTATTGGGCTTTTTTATGCTAGTGAATGGGCAGAACTTCATGAACTTAATATCTCTGAGAGATTCTTTGGCTGGAAAACAGCAGTATATTCGCTACTTCTGAGTTTTTGCGGGGATTAAGTGAAGTGGGATTGGTGAAATCACACCTAAAAGCTCTTAGGATAGTGCATGGCACACAATAAACACAAATGTTCTTTATTACTAATACCTAAAAACAAAATGGAAACGGAAAAGGGTAGGAGGCTAGTGCTCTTCCATCAGACTGCTGTGTTTTATACTTGTGCAGTGCTGATTTTCACTTTATTTTTTAGACTAGGCTGAGAACTTAACCTTTGCTCTTGTTTTTCTTTTATCTTGTTAGATTTGACCCCATGTTTTAGCCTGTCATCTGAAAATTTAATTGACTTTTGTGATTCTCATCCAAGATGAAATAAACAAACTAGAACTTTGGGGAAGGCAAGGTCAGGGCAAGGCACAAGCACACAAGTATCCAAGTAGAGATTTCCCTTAGGACAGTGGTTCTTAACCTCCGCTATACAAACTGGACTGAGAAGTGACCTCAGTGTTGAAACTGTAAAATACTGACCAGGTGATCAGTATGTGAAGCATGGTCAAGAGAAATTGTATATTTCAATAGTAAGGAATCCAATAATAACATAGACCATTTTGTCCAGATTTCTCCTTTTCCTTACAACGGTATTACTAGACTTTTCACATAATTTCCTGTTGAAATCCAGATATAACTTGTCTACAGATTTTGTCTATCAGAAGGAAAATTTTTCCTCTATTACCTTTAGGTTTAAAAGATTAGTACCCACAAATTAACTGGCAATAGACAGTTTAATAGGAAAAAAATACTCTCACATGCCCATATACACATGAGACTATAAGTGAATGATTAGTAACTTGATGAATGGCCAGAAGTAAAGTTTTATATGCATGTGTATTAAGTTGCTTTAGTTGTGCCCAACTCTCTGCAACCCTATGGACTACAGCTCACCAGACTCCTCTGTCCAAGGGATTCTCTAGGCAAGAATACTGGAGCGGGTTGCCATGCCTTCCTCTAGGGGAGCTTCCTGATCCAGGGATCAAACTCGTGTCTCTTAAGTCTCCTGGATTGGCAGGCCGGTTCTTTAACACTAATGCCACCTGGGAAGTCCAGTGGTTTATGTACCATCACAAGAAAAAAGGTAGAGAGCTTTAGAGCTTCAGTGGGAAATCATTCAGGGTTTTATTGGGCTTTTTTATGCTAATGAGTGGGAAGTCTTTTTCCAAGGCAGCTGAATTCACAGGAAACTCCCATAGAAAGGGGTTAATGGCAGCTGTGTTTTCTAGAGACTTGGCTGTAGTCAAAGGAGGCAAGTTCAGAAAAAATTTCTTTCTATCTCTTTTGTGTGTATTTTTTACTTTATTTTCACTTTAAAATAATCTTTGTGCCCAAATTCTGATGAATTCATCTGATAGCTCTTAAAACCAGAGATATATTATATGGTCCACAGCTACATAAAAAAAAAAAAAAAACCACTATATAATTTTATGTCATATTTGAATGCTTACTATGTCCCATTTTTTGTTCAGGTAAGACAAATATTCTATCCAAGATCAAAAGCTAATAAACAGCAGAGTCAGGATTAACTCTAGGTTTACCTGACTTCAAGGTCAACATTTTCTATTACATTATGTTATTCTTTACATGAAAACATTTCTGGAGTTCGCTGTCATGTCTGACTCTTGCGACCCCATGGACTGTAGCCTGTCAGGCTATTTTGTCCATGGGAGTTTCCAGGCAAGAATACTGGAGTGGGTTGCCATTTCCTTCTGCTTATGTTAGATTCTAATTGGGTTAATAATGCATTTGTAAAATTTCGCTTGGAATGATTATTAGAATATACCTTCTTCTGTATCTGGAAATAGCAAATTGACATTTTTTTATAGCTTTCAGTATCTTAGAGGGGCTTGAACATGCTGTTTGAAAAATTTCTCAGTACACTGGGATGAAATTCACTTGAGTGCAGAAACATTGAATTTAGACAGCCAAGTGCTGTCTTCCTAATGACTCTCTATGTTGGTCTTCAGAGGCCTCTTTCTGTAGTCTTTTTCATCTTTTCCCATCTAAATGCTTTTCTCTTTGCCAAAGAAAAAAAGAAATAAAATTGGAACTCCATGGTTTTCTATTCTTTCTGTCTGGTCCCTGACAATAATACTGTAGGGGAGGAAAATGTTTTTTCCTCAGCCCTTTTAGGTTCTGACAGGTTCTGAAAATTAAACGGACAGAGATTATAGGATAAAAGCATTCACATTTATTTAATATAATTTTTACATGATGTGGGAGCCTACATAAGGAAATGAAGACCTAAGAAATAGACTTGAGTATTTTTATGCTTGGTTCAATGAAGAGTGGGCAGTCGTGGAGGAATATGATAGGTTAAGAAGTATGAGGTAATTGCAACAAGCTGAGGGAGACTTAGCAAGGCCTGTTCACTAGGTTTCTTCTTGGCATCCTTTTCTTTTCAGAGATAAGGATGCTCCTTCTTTCCAAGTAGAAGAAGGGCACCTCTTCCATGGAAGTTTTATAACCTGTTTCTGGGAAGAAGGTTGAGGTGAGGGGAGGAAGTCAGAGTATCCTTCCTGCTTCTGCCATTTAGTCACACATTTACTCACACTTCTTTAGGTTAAAATATTGAAAGGACAAGTTGTCATATTTGGGGGTGGTATATCCTGAATCCTATCAACCTTTCCTTTAATATTGATACAATGGGTCCTATGTGGTAGGTTCTATAATTTTCATATTTTTTCCTTTCTCAAAAAATAAATTCAAAGTTTAAGTGGCTCTTAAGTAGAGCTTAGCAGTTATCACTTAAATGTAAGCATCTCCGTCAGCTCTCAATATGGGTACATGACAGATGTTCTTCCTGAATTTCAGAATTAGGACATGACCATGCTCACCATATTGCACAAGAGAAATCTTACCCTGGGTTGTTTTGATCAAACTGTCTTCCATGTAGGCCTCGTGAAGTAACACATCCCTTCCACTTCCCCTAAGGTAAGGGGAGTAAATTTTGACCTCAGCTCCAACTTGCTACAATAGTGCTTTTATTCTCTGGGCTTGTTACTCTTAAGGGCATTTCTAATGGAAAGGACAAGGAGGCCCCTCAGCTGAGTTTCCTCTTAAATGTGAAACAGCATGGATTTATGCTATCAGGTAGCAGTGGCTGATGTTTGCTAAACCAAGTGTTTAATTGACTTATTTCTCATTTAGCTATACCATAAATTGAAGAATCCTTATTTACTAGAGTTTATTATGCTTTTGTTAGTATATTAGATTAAATTTAGTTTGGTATTCTATTTGTAAATGTTAATTTAATTTTAAAAAGTAATACATTATTTTTAGTGATAAAAAAAGCCAATTAAGGCAAATCTTACAGTAGACATTATAGTTACTTTATTTATGCAATGCTTTAATCTGAGTCTCCTTGTAGGCAAGGCAAAAAGGAGATAAAATGATTTATGCAATTTCTGTAATGAAAGGAAAATTATTTCTTTAATTCATTTGAAAAGAGAATTTCATGCTGTAAGAGAAATGTACTAAGTTAGTGCTTAGATAAGGAACATCCAACAACATGCTCTTAAAAGAGTGCATGCAACATTCTTTATAGAATTTAGCTTTTTTCAACTTTTGATAAAAGATGAGAATATATATCGACATGTTACTCAATTAAAGAATATCCACAGGTAATGAAAAATGTTAAACAAGAACTAGATTTTGGAGATCTAAAGTTTCAGTTCAGTTCAGTTTAATTCACTCACTTAGTCACATCCGACTCTTTGCAACCTCATGGACTGCAGCATGCCAGGCTTGTGTCCATCACCAACTCCTTGAGGTTACTCAAACTCATGCCCATCAAGTCGGTGATGCCATCCAACAATCTCATTCTCTGTCATTCCCTTCTCCTCGCGCTTTCAATCTTTCCTAGCATCCGGGTCTTTTCCAATGAGTCAGTTCTTCACATCAGTCCTTCCAATGAATATTCAGGACCAATTTCCTTTAGGATTGATTGGTTGGATCTCCTCACAGTCCAGGAGCCTCTCAGGAGACTTCTCCAGCATCACAGTTCAAAAACATCAATTCTTAGTGCTCAGCTTTCTTTACAGTCCAACTCTCACATCCATATATGACTACTGGAAAAACCATAGCTTTGACTAGACGGAAATTTGTTGGTAAAGTAATGTCTCTGCTTTTTAATATGCTGTCTAGGATTGTCATAGCTTTTCTTCCAAGGAGCAAGAGTCTTTTAATTTCATGGCTGCAGTCACCATCTGCAGTGATTTTGGAGCCCCCCCAAAATGATGTCTGTCACTGTTTCCATTGTTTTCCCATCTATTTGCCATGACGTGATGGGACTGAATGTCATGATCTTCATTTTCTGAATGTTGAGTTTTAAGCCAATTTTTTCACTCTCCTCTTTCACTTTCATCAAGAGGCTGTTTATTTCCTCGCTTTCTGCCATAAGTGTGGTGTCATCTACATCTGAGGTTATTGATATTTCTACCAGCAATCTTGATTCCAGCTTGTGCTTCATACAGCTCAGCATTTCTCATGATGTACTCTGCATATAAGTTAAATAAGGAGGGTGACAATATACAGCCTTGACGGTACTCCTTTCCCTGTGTGGAACCAATCTGTTGTTCCATCAGAGAAGGAAATGGGAACCCATTCCAGTACTCTTGCCAGGAAAATCCCATGGACAAAGGAGCCTGGTAGGCTACAGTCCATGGGGTCTTGAAGAGTTGGACAAGACTGAGCGACTTCACTTTCATTTCTCACTTTCATGCATTGGAGAAGGAAATGGCAACCCACTCCAATGTTCTTGCCTGGAGAATCCAGGGACAGAGGAGCCTGGTGGGCTGCCTTCTATTGGGTTGCACAGAGTAGGACATGACTGAAGTGACTTAACAGCAGCAGCAGCAGCTGTTGTTCCATGTTCTGTTCTAACTGTTGCTTCTTGATTGCATACAGATTTCTCAGGAGGCAAGTAAGGTGGACTGCTATTCCCATCTCTTGTAGAACTTTCCACAGTTTGTTGTGATCCACATAGTCAAAGGCTTTGGTGTAGTCAATAAAGCAAAAATAGTTGTTTTTCTGGAACTCTCTTGCTTTTTCAATGATCCAAGAGATGTTGGCAATTTGATATCTGGCTCCTCTACCTTTTCTAAATCCAGCTTGGACATCTGGAAGTTCACTGTTCACATACTGTTGAAGCCTGTCTTGGAAAATTTTGAGAATTACTTTGCTAGTGTTTGAGATGAATGTAATTAATTCAGACTTAAATTGAAGAAAGTAGGGAAAACCACTAGACCATTCAGGTATGACCTAAGTCAAATCCCTTATGATTATACAGTGAAAGTGACAAATAGATTGAAGGGATTAGATCTGATAGAGTGCCTGAAGAGCTATGGATGGAGGTTCATGACATTGTACAAGAGGCAGTGATCAAGACCATCCCCAAGAAAAAGAAATGCAAAAAGGCAAAATGGTTGTCTGAGGAGGCCTTACAAATAGCTGAGGAAAGAAGAGAAGCTAAAGGCAAAAGTCAAAAGGAAAGATATACCCATTTGAATGCAGAGTTCCAAAGAATAGCAAGGAGACATAAGAAAGCCTTCCTCGGTGCTCAATGCAAAGAAATAGAGGGAAATAATTGAATGGGAAAGACTAGAGATCTCTTCAAGAAAATCAGACATAGCAAGGGAACATTTCATGCAAAGCTGGGCTCAGTAAAGGACAGAAATGGTATGGACCTAACAGAAGCATAAGATATTAGGAAGAGGTGGCAAGAATACACAGAAGAACTATACAAAAAAGGTCTTCATGACCCAGATAACCATGATGGTGTGATCATTCACCTAGAGCCAGCCATCCTGGAATGCGAAGTCAAGTGGTCCTTAGGAAGCATCACTTTGAACAAAGCTAGTGGAGATGATGGAATTCCACTTAAGCTATTTCAAATCCTAAAAGATGATGCTCTTAAGGTGTTGCAATCGATATGCCAGCAAATTTGGAAAACTCAGCAGTGGCCACAGGACTGGAAAAGGTCAGTTTCATTCCAATCCCAAAGAAAAGCAATACTAAAGAAAGCTCAAACTACCGCACAATTGCACTCATCTTACACTCTAGCAGAGTAATGCTCAAAATCTGCAGTTCAGATCTGTACAATTTAGGGAATATATCAGAGTAGCTAGCTGCCATGTAATGTAGTCCCCTTCCTTGTGTTTGACAACACCCACATGGTAAACAGCTGAATATGATGGGTCTGCTTTTCAACTGCTGATTACCAAGAGGGTCAGTGCTTAAAAAGCACCTGGAAAAGTTATGGACATTAAAAAAGCTGATTGGTATTCTTACCCTGGGGGATGCTGCTCAGTCGCTTCAGTCGTGTCCGACTCTGTGCGACCCCATAGACGACAGCCCACCAGGCTCCCCCGTCCCTGGGATTCTCCAGGCAAGAACACTGGAGTGGGTTGCCATTTCCTTCTCCAATGCATGAAAGTGAAAAGTGAAAGTGAAGTCACTCAGTTGTGTCCGACTCCTAGCGACCCCATGGACTGCAGCCTACCAGGCTCCTGCATCCATGAGATTTTCCAGGCAAGAGTACTGGAGTGGGGTGCCATTGCCTTCTCCAACCCTGGCGGATAGAGGCACATTTTATTAAGAATAGATGGGCATTTGGAAGTTACATGTAAAATTTAGTTTTGTTTTTTTTTTTTAAACTGGTCTCAAATTTGATGGTACCACCTACAAAACTGAAAATAAGAAAAGAACAATTTCTTAGCCATATCTCCTCTTTTTTTTTTTTTTTTATTCTCTTATAAATGTCTTATTAAACCTTAGCTCTTCACCATGCTTCCCAGGCAGCTATAATTTTTAGCTGTTTCCCAATTTCCCTCCTCATCAGGATCATTTACCATTATAACATTTTAATTTCAATGTTTATGTAATTTCTTTTCAATCCTTTCTGATTGAGCTATTTCACCATAGAAAAATCTTAGGTCTTCCTATTTTTGAATTTTTAAAATCTGGCTTGTTCAAACATAGACCAAATTTTCATTGTATCCTGTAATTTTCACCAGCTAGCCACCCTTTCTGAACATTAATCTGAACTTTATGATGGCAAGTAATATTCATGACATCTCATCTTTCCAGATTTCCCACCAGCTTCTTCTTATTGATCCAGAGTGACTGTACTGCTTCCCCTGGTATTTGAGGTATTAAATTGCTATGCAGCCAGCAAACAAAAAAATAACTTGTTCAGCTAAATGACACTCCAAGGAGAGTTGAGCACCCTTTCTGATCATTTGTATAACTAATCACTCTAGTATTGGGGGATATAAATGTGAAATAATCATCTATTTCAATCATCAGACCAAATAATCTGTATCAATCTTACAGATGGTACCATGTACAATTCACTCTTCTTTTATTGTAAAGTCCTGCTGGCTTCAAATATCTATCTAGGCAGATAAGATAGATTTTGTGATTTAATTCTTCTAATAAAATAGTTTCTTCAGTTAAAATATATGCTTGCACTGCTGCATTCTAATATTGAATCCCTCAATTTCCCTTGGCAAAAACACATGTACATAAGTGAAAGGACATGCATAACCAACCATATCCACTTTATTATTATACTCTGGCCATTGATACATAGCTATCTGAGGACACAGATATTTTCTACATCCAATTATGTTCTTTTATGAGCACCTTGGGCTTCCCTGGTGGCACAGTGGTAAAGAATCTACCTGCAAATGCAGAAGTTGTGTGTTCAATCCCTGAGTCAGGAAAATTCCTTGGAGTAGGAAATGGTAACCCACTGCAATACTCTTGCCTGGGAAATCCCATGGACAGAGGAGCCTGGCAAGCTTCAGTCCATGGAGTCATGAAGAGTCAGATATTACTGAGTGACTTAACAACAAATGAACACCTTGGGAAGCTCCCTAATATTTTTCTTTCTGGGTCGCATCTATTTTAGTTTTTATAATCCTTGTTAATATTTTGATAATATTTTCCTCTCCTTATACATTTTACTTTAAAATACTCAGATCAGCAATTCACCAGAGAAATAATAATGTCTATTATTTTCTTGGTCAAGACCCACCAATTTTGGCATCTTAAATCATGATTTTGCCATGATTTTGTCACCACCTATTTAACTAGCAACTCAACATTTTTTCGCACTGATGCTGAAGCTGAAACTCCAATACTTCGGCCACCTCATGCAAAGAGTTGACACATTGTAAAAGACTCTGATGCTGGGAGGGGTGGGGGGCAGGAGGAGAAGGGGGCGAAAGAGGATGAGATGGCTGGATAGCATCACCAACTTGATGGACATGAGTTTGGGAGTTGGTGATGGACAGGGAGGCCTGACGTGCTGCAATTCATGGGGTCACAAAGAGTCGGACACAACTGAGCGACTGAACTGAACTGAAACCATACATTAAATTGGAGGAAGAGTTTAAAACAGCATGTGGGTCCCAGGATCCCTTTAGTTCCTGCTTAAGATATTGTGGCTTCTAGAAATGATTTGTATATTTCTCACGATGACATCATTCATACCCACAGAACCAGCAAGCATGGGGAGTTGTCAGCAGGTGTGATAAATCTTGGCAGCTTTTCTACTATGTCCTGTTCACATGTTCCAGAAAGAATGCACTTTCTATTTGGCCGTGTCAAGTCTACATAAAATGTATTCTTTCTCCTTGGTGAATGACAGCCTTTATCCATGGCCCTCATTCTTTCTTGAAAAATAGATCTTTACTTTCTCCTAAGTCATTAATACCTAGTTTCTTGGATATTTTGAAATTTCTGTGCTTGATGTCTAGATTCATTGATGTATGGCTGTCTTTTTGAGTTAGTATACTTAAAAATAATCTGAAAATTAATATTAATAACACTTTTGTAATAACAATATAGACATTAGTGTTGATAGACACATAACACACTGTTATTTGGGTTATTTAAATTATATCTGAATACTAATTAAATTCAGATGAAAATAGAGAAAAAGACTACTTCTATGGCTTTTTGAGGCCACAGGGCACAAAAGAGAGAACTGCGATATAGAATTTATATTTGAATATTACTAAACAACAATAATATCTTATTTTGTTCTGTGGCTGGCAGATCGTGCGCTGAAGAGGCCAGCAGCCAGAGTCTCTGCAGGGAGATTTCAAATTTTGCCAAGTCAGAAAGAGATACCAGCCAAAGGGACCTGGCATTGCAATTGCTAGAATTTTTCCTAAAAATGTGAACATTTTTAGGAAAAATAAATAAAATTATATACCATAGCAGCTACCATGTAAAACTGGGGACAAATTCTGGTTGGGTTAATGTAGGTTATCAGATGATGTGAAAATGGAAAGTGTATAATATTTTTATAGGCAAAATAAGTAAATACTTTGGACATAGCTATTTCTTATGCTAAAAGTTATTAGAATAAAATAGACTATTATATGTTATCTATTAGAAAAGGTCATAGAATACAGTCATAATTAATTAGGTTCTACCACTCTGATCAATTTAGCACAAAGCAGATAATTAAACAAAAATTATTTAGTAGTGATAAAATTTGTATTCTGGGAGTTAATCATACTTGCTC
>SJYT01057674.1:81407-104771 GCA_006410635.1 Cephalophus harveyi | reverse complement strand
CTTCTGTATACTACAGAGCTGGGAAATATTTATTTTGTTTAAAATTATGAAACATACCATATGTTTATTTTGAGAATTCAAATTTACAACTACAGTATTTATATTTATTTTCTTCTATTTTATATCTTTTTTGTTCTCTTCCTGAAAGTAAGAATCTAGTTTCTTAATGTTACCAGAAATTATAGAATTGTAATTTCACAACTATTCAGCCATAAAAAGAGGTAAAATTTTGCCAGCTGCCATAACATGGATGAAACTTGAAAGTATTATTCTAAGTGAAATAAGTCAGAGGGAGAAAGACAGATACTATGTGATTTCACTTATTTAAAAAATCCCATGGACAGGGGAGCCTGGTAGGCTGCAGTCCATGGGGTCGCAAAGAGTTGGACACGACTCAGCGACTTCACTTTCACTTTTCACTTCTCATGCATTGGAGAAGGAAATGGCAGCCCACTCCAGTGTTCTTGCCTGGAGAATCCCAGGAATGGGGGAGCCTGATGGGCTGCTGTCTATGGGGTCGCACAGAGTTGGACACGACTGAAGTGACTTAGCAGCATGGAATATATATATATAAATTATATAATATATATTATATATATATATATATATATATAAAACACAACTCTCCACCACCACATAAATAAACCAAACTAAACAGAAACATACATAGAGAAAGCAGAGTAGTAGCTACTAGAGCAGAAAGAAGTGTGAGAGGAGGCCAAAAGGGGTAAAGGGGGTCAATTTTATGGTGATGAATAGAAACTAAACTTTTGGTGGTGAGCAAATAGTTGTGTATAAACAAGATAAAGTATAATAATGCAAACATGAAACTTATATAATGTTATAAACCAATAAAAAAGACTATCCCATAGCAAATCACTTACTTTATTCTACATATTCAAGTATTAAACTCAGAAACTATATTGAAACCTTCCCCTTTCATCCTCCCACTGGTAACCACTAGTTTATATTCTGTGAATCTGCTTCTTTTTTGTTTTATTTTCTAGTTTGTTGTACAGTTTAGATTCTGCATATAAGTGATATGATATGGTATTTGTCTTTCTCTGTCTGACTTATGTCACTTTGTATCATGCCCTCCAAGTTCATCCATGTTATTGTAAATGTCAAAATTTCATTCCTTTTTATGGCTGGGTAGTATTCCATTGTGTGCGTGTGTGTATATATATATATATACACACACACACACACAATGTATAAAATAGGTGTCTAAGTTGTGTTTTATAAATGATCGGTTGTCCCATCTCAAATTTGCTTAAGGAAACAAAGATACTGGAGTATAAGAGCCAGTACAACACATTAGGTATGGTATCTATTTCAGATTATCTGATGCACTTTTTTCACTGACCTGGGGCCATTCAGTTAGCCACCAGGGAAGACCAAGAATACTAGAGTGGGTAGCCTGTGCTTTCTCCAGCAGATCTTCCCAACCCAGGAATCAAACCAGGGTCCTGCATTGCAAGTGGATTCTTTACCAACTGAGCTACCAGGGAAGCCCATTCAGTTAGCTACTGAACATTTAATTTAGTGAGCACTTACCATACACCAGACCCATGATACCCACCCACGATAAAAACAACCACAGGAGTCATGATCTTTCTCCTCACAGCGTTTAAGGTCTCTTGAAGGAAACAAACAAACAAATGCATGATTAATCTCCATACAGTGTGGCAAGTACTGTGAAAAGAGAGGACAGGTTGCCAAATGAGCACAAAGCAGAGGGTCCAGGTTGATACCCTGAGTGCTCAGGGAGATGAAACCTCTATTAACTAGGAATTGGGCAAGGGGGAACAAGGATGGATGATCTGTTTGATGGAAGCAGCATGGGCAAAGGCTCAGAGGCAAGAACATGTAGGTCCTGTGAGGAAATAAGCCATCCTTCAGTATGGCTGGATCATGGAAATCATGGGGATGGAGAGAGTGGAACGTGGTAAAGACCAGACGAGAAGAGGGTAGAACGTGAAGGGTTTCATAAGCCACATGGAGGATGTGGACTTGATCCAGTCAGGAATGCGGCTCTTCTGAAAAGTTTTAAAATTCACTCAGACTTAAGTCTGGAGAATGGATTTCAACAAGTTGATACCAGAAACACTGGAAGAGATAGGAAAACCTGGTCACTTAAACTCACTCTCCCTCATGACAGAGCTAGCATAAATCATCTCTAAAATCACTCCTAACATTATCTGAATCTCAAATCTCTTCTACCTAGTCTTGAGGCTACAGAGTTTATGGGGACATAATGAAAGGAAACTAGTTCTATCTTCCAGGTAAACTTGTGTGTCATTTGCCGTCGCTTGTCATATAGATCAGAAATCAAACTACATACTAATAATAACAATCTGATTTGAAAGCATTATCTACCAAATGGGTAAGATAAGTTTTCAGTCATTGGGAGCAGAGTATTATCAGAGAGAGCACTATCATAACGTTAATAAAATATGCAAAAATAGTAGCAAATTACTGTGAAGTTGAGCTTCCCAGGTGGTACCTGTGGTAAAGAATCCTCTTGCCAATGCAGGAGATGCGTGTTTACTCCCTGGTCAGGAAGATCCCCTGGAGAAGGAAATGGCACCCCCGGAAAATTCCAGGGACAGAGAAGCCTGGAGGGCTACAGTCCCTGGGGGCGCAAGAGTCAGACATGACTGAGCATGCACTGATGATTGTGAAGTATTCTGTTCTCTTATAGGTATACTTGTATGTATACCTGACCTATTGGAAAAAAAACTGATGTATGCTGTGAATTTTATTCCAGGAAAGCAGCTTAGAAACATTGTTCTGAGGGAGTTATACTGTTTCAATTAGTTGTTGAACGTGAAGCTTTGAACACCTGGGGGAAAGTGTAAGAAATACTTTCTGGTGAGGGAGCGCAGGTAATGCTGCACTAGGAAGTTTTTATACTAGAGGACATTTATAGGTGATGTATAGCATTCTCCCTCCAGGTTTTGTGTTCCTTAATAACATCTGAGGCTAACATGATGCCATTCCTAGTTAGTACGGCTGCTGCACAGTTCAGACAAGACTAGCAGAAGAGGTAAGTTTCCCTGAGGGAGTAGTTAGAGAATTAATTAAATGGAGGAAGGCACTGGCTTATTTAGAAAAGAAATTAGAGTCAAGACCAAACACAGGCAAGAACAGAAATGAGCAAGAATCAGGGGAGAACCAAGTTTGCTGTGTGGGCTTTGTGGCATGTGTGCCAAGTCCCTTCAGTCATATCTGACTCTTTGTGACCCCATGGACTGTAGCCTGCCAGGCTCCTCTGTCCATGGGATTCTCCAGGCAAGAATCCTGGAGTGGGTTAACATGCCCTCCTCCAGAGGATCTTCCCAACCGTGGGATGGAACACTCTTCTCTTACCTCTCCTGCATTGATAGGTGGGTTCTTTACCAGGAACCCACCTGGCAATCTAGTGCCTCTGTCCTAAAAGAAGCATGGAGATAATTTTTCTTAGGAAAATAAGCTTCCTCTTCCCATATAATGTGTATTTGTAAAGAACTATAGATATTAGGCATTTTATACCAATACTGTTTACAAGATACCTTCTGTCCTAAATGAGGGGCTTCCTTGGTGGCTCAGATGGTAAGGAATCTGCCTGCAATGCAGGAGACCCAGGTTTTAATCCCTGGGTCAGGAAGATCCCCTGGAGAAGAGAATAGCAACTCACTCCAATATTCTTGCCTGGAGAATCCCGTGGACAGAGGAGCCCAGTGGGTACAGTTCTTGGGGTCGCAGAGTCGGACACGATTGAGGGACTAACATTTCTCTCCCAAATGAAGGCTTCTGCCAACTGAGACTCTTAGAGGCTGTTAAAATACCATTTGGAAGGTTGCTGCAGACTCTGAAGAAAGGACAAGACTTCATATGAAGTCAAGACTTCATATGAAAATAAATGTTCAGCTCTCTTTGAAAACAATTTCTTCAGATGGCCAACATTTGAATTTCAAAAGTCACCTTTTTTTTCTGTCTTATGCACATGCTCAGTCACTGTCAAGTCTGACTCTTTGTGGGCCCATGGACTGTAGCCTGCCAAGCTCCTCTGTCCATGGAATTTTCCAGGGAAAAATACTAGAGTGGGTTGCCACTTCCATCCTGAGTTAACTGAAAATACCAGAGAATTAGAACTTGTTAGACAAGTAGGCTCCATCATTGCATTAGTTAAAATACCAGAGTTAACTTGTCTGCCACTCACTATTCGTGGATTCCTTGATTTTCATGAAATTTGGCCAACAAAGTGACATAAAGTTTTTGCTGTGGCACTTATAAAGAGTTCAATTCCCATAATCCTTAAATCAAGTGGATGTTCTTAGGGCAAAGGTTTGTTTTTTTTTTTTTTGTATCTATGCACTTAATTTTGAAGATCCTGAAATCTTATAAGTAATTACTTGCTAAAGAACTCCAGTGACTGGTGTTCAAGTTTCAAAAAGTTTGGTTTAAAAAGCTGATGGGACAGGCCATCAGGGAAGGAGAACAGAAAATATTTACCCAGTTATTGATACCACATTGCTAGGTTATCATGCTTTTCTTGCCTTTGGATCAGTATATATTCAAGTACTTTTTTACATCATTTATCAAAAGAAATGCATTTTCAAACAGGAAAACTGAAGTTTAGGCTATAATTTTCTAACTAAATCAAGTCATTTATATAGTATCTATGTTATGGAGGAAATAAAAAGGTTCAAAGAATTAACTTCTTCCTGGAACATAAAATATAGGAAGTATGGAAAATCATGAATGTATTAAATTATTAAAATATAAACATTAGGTAAAAATCAGATGATTCTTATCCTATTACATATAGTGATGATGATAATAACAACTAAGCTTTCATGAGTGTTTAGCCCAATGAAGCATTATTTCATTTAAATTTTCAAACGGGGATCAAAATTAACTTATTTTCCCAACATCTGCTTGAGGTAAACACAACTGTCTTTCTTATTTATTGGTAGTGCATTGAGGTTGAGAAGAGATGAACAAATTGCTTAGGGTCGTGTAGCTCAATGTTCAAACAATGAAGTCTGTTTCCCATTCTGTCTCACCATCTGAGTTCTAAGGGCCTCTTTTAAGTCGAGGCACAAGCTCTGGAGCCCATGAATTAAGGGAATTGATGTTTTCCCAGGTACAGTTTGGTAGGACAACTCGTGGTCTACAGATTGAAAAAAGCACTCAAATGTTTTCTTTTGCGAATGTAGCTCCTTTAAAAGTTTTATCCTTTACTTACTCCACTCTATGTTTCTGTTGTTTGGTCTCTAAATCATGTCTGATTCTTTCGTGACCCCAAGGACTGTAGTCCTCCATGCTCCTCCGTCCATGAGATTTTCCAGGCAAGAATACTGGAGCGGGCTGCCGTTTCTGACTCCAGGGGATCTTCCAGACCCAGGGACCCAACATACAGGTCCTGCTGCATCTCCTGCACTGCAGGCAGATTCTTTACCACTGAGCCACCAGGGAAGCCTCGAATCTACAGCAATATGTTTATAACTGGCACCCCAAATGTACATGCCAATTTCATCCCTGGAGTTGATAGGTAAACCCATTGTGTGAATATGAAAATGTAACTAAACTTCGGTAGGTTGCTTAAAAAGTATACTGTATAGATAATATATAGTATTTTGATATTACAGTGTATTTCAGTAGCTACCTTGTTTTAGTCAGAGTCCATGATTTGGGGACTTTTATTCATTTGACGTATTATCCTCCTTAAAATACAGTTTATGTAGTTCAAGGCATGTGCAGATTAAGTGCACATTGTTTATAGTTAAATGACTTGCTGATGCTCATGTATTACTCCCTGTTGGAAGACACTCCACTGGTGAAAACAAAATCTCTGCTGTTTGTTTAATTGTGCCATAGGGTAGAGATGATAATGTGTCTAGGATCTAGGAGTGAGAGAACACCAGCTTTAATAAGCATACAATGCAATTTAACAGTTCATAAAACAGTAAAATTTAATCCTGGACTGAGAGATTTATTAAATTTCACTTAGCAAAATGGAGTATGGGATACAAGAGCAAGTGAGAATTAAGTCAAATGATTTCAGGGGTAATAGATTTTATTACCTGATAAACTGGGAGGATTATTATTTTTTCTTTTCAAGCTATTTCTTAATTCATTCTTTGGAAATAATTGGCTTGCATAGGAAAGCTTTTAGCAAACAAAATAAATTAATTGGGAACAAATAAAAGCTTTTGTTTAACTTTGTTTCATTTCAAAAGAATAAAACTATCTCACTGAAATCATATGGACGTTGTGGCAGAAATATTTTAAATTATAAGTTAAACTATTTTGTATTCAAGTAGAATTGACTGATTTTCTTTTTTTTTTAAGTCCATTTACAGTGCCCCCAAACTAAATGATGCTTGACAACACTGCAGTTTCAGATAATTTCATTTTTGCATATCAAGTAGCATTCTAAAAAATTCTTAGGCATATTTTCTACATCTATAATGATCAACTCCACTGAAGCTTTGCCATAAATGGACAATACATATTTTGTTTTTCCCAGGTTTGATGTTATTTAAAGAAGTATTAAAATCTGAATATGATACTAAAGAATCCAAGTTACAATTGTATGAGTTCCTTCAATGTAAGACCTAAAAATTGCTACTTTTTATTATTATTGTTGGGGTTGGGGAAAAAAAATATGATTAAAAGAAAGAGCCTTCCCCCAAGCTGGAAGTATCTAGATTTGAATAACAAAAGAAGCAGCTAATGACTGCATAGACATTTAAGTGTGCTTTTACATACATTATGTCCTTTAAGCTCCCTTACACCATGGTTTACTAAGTAGAACAGGTATTATTGCTCCCAGTTTATAGCTGAGAAAGATGGGGTTTGGAGAAGTTACAGTTTACCAGGGGACATAGGGCTATTAACTGCAGAACAGATTTGGTGCTGGTCATTTGAGTTGAAGTAGTAAAAGCACCATTAAGGTCTTTTGCTGTATATTAATCAGCAACAATAAATATCATTAATATTTGAGGCTTTAGATACTTTTATTTGCATTATAATTTCCCTAGTAGTTATTTCAAAATCTGTGAGCAATTTCAACAATATTCAGTTCATTAGAATAAGGTCTCTCTTTTAGTGATTACTAGCTAGATCACCGCAGCACTTAATTTTTAAACAAAAACATTTTAAATTGCTTAATATCCTTGAGTGAGGATATACCTATGAAAGTTTTTATAAGCTATTGAAATATGAATTTAGTGGTACTAAACTGAGTGAGATTTTAGAATTAAAAATATACATAACAGGGTTAACACAAACAATGCCTCCTGTGCTGTGCATCATTTTGAGATATTTGCTTAGTAAATATAATTTTTGAGAAAGCTAACACTGTCAGCCAAAGTTAACTTTTCATCTCTTGACTTTGACAATCATGTGTTTACATTATCTGTACAGTATCTGTCTCATATGAGATACTTCCGTTCCGTTCCGTTCAGTCGCTCAGTCGTGTCCGACTCTTTGCGACCCCGTGGACTGTAACCTACTAGGTTTCTCTGTCCGTGGGATTCTCCAGGCAAGAATACTGGATGGATTGCCATTTCCTTCTCCAGGGGATCTTCCCGACCCAGGGATCGAACCCGGGTCTCCCGCATTGGAGGCAGATGCTTTAACCTCTGAGCCACCAGGGATACTTACTATACTTACTACTGAGATACTTACTATATGTTAAACAGTAATGAGAATCAAGGGTCAGCTGTTAGTCGATGGATGACACATTTTCAGTGATGTTGTAGTACTGAATCTGAGTAAATTCTCTTAAGTCAGTTAAATCCTCCCTAGAATTCATATACTGAGTGTCTTCTTTTACCTCCATTTAGAGAGATTTCATGGACGGAGGAGCCTGGTAGGCTGCAGTCCACAGAGTCACTAAGAGTCGGGCACCACTGAGCGACTTCACTTTCACTTTTCACTTTCATGCATTGGAGAAGGAAATGGAAACCCACTCCGGTGTTCTTGTCTGCAGAAATCCAGGGCAGGGGAGCCTGGTGGGCTGCCCTCTGTGGGGTCGCACAGAGTCGGACATGACTGAAGCGACTTAGCAGCAGCAGAGAGATCATACCTGTCAGTCTGGAGAGAAGTGTGGATCACACATTAATCTTTTCAAGCTCACTTGCCTGTGAAAATCACCTTAGGGCCAGCATCTCTGTATTTTCTGGCTACAAAGAGAAGTAATGTCAACTGTTGGGTAGCCTTTTTGTTTTGACTGATACTCATCACTTGTAAGGGTTTCCCAGATAGCTCAGGGGTGAAAAATCTGCAGGAGACACAGGAGACGCGGGTTTAATCCCTAGGTCAGGAAGATCCTCTGGAGTAGGAAATGTCAACTTACTCCAGGATTCTTGCCTGAAAAATTCTGTGGACTGAGGAGCCTGGTGAGCTACAGTGCATGGGATTACAAGGAGTCAGACACGCCTGAGCAACTGACCACACACATACACATCATTTGTAAAAGGAAGCAGGAGCATTTACATCTATGTGACTCTGATGATTTCATCTGCCCTTCTTTTTGTTGTTGTTGAGGAACTATGTATATATATTTTTAAACAAGTCCCGATAGGGAACTTAGCAAAAGGATGAGAACACAAAATTCTGTAATTGTGGCCCCTGCATTTCTCTCAGAGTTCCTGACAGTACGCATGCTCTTTCCCTGGTGGCTATGCTTACAGTTTCATTGTCATTCTGCAGTATTCCTCTCCTGACTCTAAAATCAGCAAATTTGTAAAGTACTTCATTGGAATAGGACCCTAAGAGTCTTTGCTTTTCTTCAGACTCACAGTAAAAATTTTTGTGGCCAGAATATTTCAGGGTTATATTTTTAACAAAACCAGATGCAAAGGTTTTACCTAATCACATCTTTCCATGATGTTCCCATTTCTTTTCTTAATTGGGTACCTCCTAATCTTCCTCAGAAGCAGAGGGGATGATTTAGGTCTATATATGCCTCTGAATCTGGGCATTCAGAGTGACAAGACCAGTGTTTCCCTGGTCCGGTTTGATAAATGACTTAGTCTAAAATGGTGTCATTGGGTACCTGACTTGACAGGGTTTGAGGTTTGTCCAAATTCAAGACGCTAATTACAGCTTTCAGGTCTAGTTAATATTTAGCTAAAAAGTAGATATGTCCTATGGGTCAGTTTCAGACACCCCTGAGATTAACCTAACAGCGAACTAGAGTCAGCATCAAAGTCTAATCTTTCAATACATTCTGCTATTCTTTTTTGGCATAATCATTTGGATGAGAAACTTTGTTATGACTGAATTATCAGACATAAAACACTGGCTTTTAACTGCATCTCCCAGAGTCAGGCGGGCTGTCTCAGCAGCAGGTACCGATCCTAGCACTCTCTGCAAGAGGCTGCAGTGCCAGGACAAATCATGCTGGGGGTTCCTTGGAGACGCTCATGTACAAATGAAATAATGTTTCAAAGAACATCAAGGCCATCCTCCTGAGAAACAAATAATGACAAAAGGACAATGTAAAGATCGAGGGTCTTGGCAGAAAATCAAAGGGCTATGCCTACTGCTTTGATTCCTTGACAATGTGGTAAGAACATTGGAGTCGCAGGATTTGTTTTTAACAACTGAGTGATTCCCTCAGCACCAAAGCTCTGGGCTGGTGTAATTGTCCTAATTCACTCAATCCTGAAAAAGACTCTGAATCAGAGGTTTCTAGAAATGGAATATCAGCCTTATTTAGTCACTGTCTGTTATTTGATCACTGTCAGTTATTTGAATAAATAACTCAAATTAACTGGCTATTTGGATATATTGTTAATGCTATGTATCCCAGAAGATAAACATTTCATTTCCAGTTTTTTAATGGAAGGAAATTACTACCTTATGATCATGCTTGGTTTATTCAACCAGTCAAAATCATCAGTATCTTCTACTCAAATCAATCCTTTTTGATTACTCTAATAACTCTAAAACACCACAGGATTCTTTTCTCTTGCCCACTAAAGATTTAAGAAAATTTCCAGATGAAATGTTTTGTCTTTTGTGGAAAATAATATATTATTGTTTCATTCACCTGAACCCATTTGAAACTAAAAGATGAAGGTTGATTCCAGAGTCAATTTTTTGAGCATGTGATTTGTACAGCCACACAGGACCCAGTTATTAGAAGAGACATGTGCTTGTTTTAATGCTATGCTGTTGCCATTGTGCAATCTTAATGTTTGAGTAGATGCCTTTTTTTTTTCTTTTCTTTTTTCAGTTTATTTATTTATTTTTTTTACTGAAGGATAATTGCTTTACAGAATTTTGTTGTTTTCTGTCAAACTTCAACATGAATCAGACATAAGTATACATATATCCCCTCCCCCTTGAACGTCCCTCCCATCTCCCACCATGAGGCCATCTATTTTTATTTCAAACTGGGCCCCACAAACCATATAACCAGTCCTGATTGCTGATAGTACTGCTACAGACGTGTCACTTGCACGGTGGAAAGCAAAAACAAGTTAGGAATTTTGTCTGACTTGATAGTGGGGAAGAGATAAACATTTATCTTTAAGGAAGGTCAAAGCAAATTCAGAAAATTACAAAAGTTTTAATTCTTGTATCAAGATGATGCTGTGAAAGTGCTACACTCAATATGCCAGAAAATCTGGAAAACTCAGCAGTGCCCACAGGACTGGAAAAGGTCAGTTTTCACTCTAATCCCAAAGGAAGGCAATGCCAAAGAATGTTCAAACTACTGCACAATTGCACTCATCTCCCATGCTAGCAAATTAATGCTCAAAATTATCCAAGCAGGCTTCAACGCAGTACATGAAGAGTGAACTTCAAATGTTTAAGCTGGATTTAGAAAAGACAGAAGAACCAGGGATCAGATTGCTAGCATCCATTGGATCATTGAAAAAGAAAGAGTTCCAGAAAAACATCTACTTTTGCTTTATTGACTATGCCAAAGCCTTTGATTGTGTGGATCACACAAACTGTGGAAAATTCTGAAAGAGATGGAATTATCAGACCACCTGACTCCCTCCTGAGAAACCTGTATGTAGGTCAAGAAAGAACAGTTAGACCTGGACATGGAACAACAAACTGCTTGCAAATAGGGAAAGGAGTACATCGAGGCTATATATTGTCACCCTCCTTATTTAACTTATATGCATGTACATCATGAGAAATGCTGGGCTGGATGAAGCACAAGCTGGAATTAAGATTGCAAGGAGAAATATTGATAACCTCAGATACTCAGAAGACACCACCCTTATGGCAGAAAGTGAAGAAGAACTAAAGAGTCGCTTGATGAAACTGAAAGACGAGAGTGAAAAAAATTGGCTTAAAGTTCAACATTCAGAAAACTAAGAACATGGCATCTGGTCCCATCACATCATGGCAAATAGATGGGGAAACAGTGAGAGACTTTATTTTTCTGGGCTCCAAAATCACTGCAGATGGTGACTGAACCCATGAAATTAAAAGACGCTTGCTCTTTGGAAGAAAAGCTATGACCAACCAAGACAGCATATTAAAAAACAAAGACATTAATTTACCAACAAAGGTCCATCTAGTAAAAGCTATGGTTTTTTCAGTAGTCATATATGGATGTGAGAGTTGGACTGTAAAGAAAGCTGAGTGCCAAACAATTGATGCTTTTGAACTGTGGTGTTGGAGAAGACTCTTGAGAGTCCCTTGGACTGCAGGGAGATCCAACCAGCCCATCCTAAAGGAAATCAATCTTGAATATTCATTGTCAGGAATGATACTGAAGCTGAAGCTCTAGTACTTTGGCCCCTTGATGTGAAGAACTGAATCGTTAGAAAAGACTCTGATGCTGGAAAAGATTGAAGGTGGGAGGAGAAGGGGACGACAGAGGATGAGAAAGTTGAATGGCATCACCAATGTGATGGGCATGAATTTGAGTAGGCTTTGGGAGTTAGTGATTGACAGGGAAGCCTGGCATGCTGCAGTCCTGGCATGTTTCAAAGAGTAGGACACGACTGAGCAACTGAACTGAACTGAACTTGCTTTCCCTGACACAGCTATCTCCTGTCTCTCTCTACCTGTGGTCTCCCTCTCATACTTCTCTTCTCTCAGTCCTTAAATAACCTTGAACATCAGGACGCTTTTCTTTCATTCTACCTTTTTTTCTGAATGTTATTTGCTCCTGGGTTTTATTTAATCTTTCTCCATTTGTTGGTGATTTCCCAATTTAAATCCCTGGCCCATGTCTGTAACTTGAAACAAATTCATGTGTCCAACTCATCTGTCAGACATTTCTACTTGTAGGTTTCAGAAACAACTCAAACTTATCATCCAACCTGAAACCTCTTCTCTATGGATATAAGCAGTGAAGTCTTGTACCTGTGGAGATTATGTTCTAATGGAGAGGAAGAGAACTACACTCTATGCGCGCACGTGTGTGTGGAGTCAGATCATGACAAGGGCTCTGAAGAAAAATCAGACAAGCTAAGAGAATAAAATGATTGTGAGGGCATATTTTTGAAAGCATTTATCTACATTATTTTATCTTCAGTTTGGTTCACTCTCTCAGTCATGTCCGACTTTTTGCGACCCCATGATTGCAGCCTGCAAGGCCTTCCTGTCCATCACCAACTCCTGGAGTTTACTCAAACTCACTTCCATCGAGTTGGTGATGCCATCATCCTCTGTTGTCCCCTTCTCCTCCTGCCCCCAATCCCTCCCAGCATCAGGGTCTTTTCCAATGAGTCAACTCTTCGCATGAGGTGGCCAAAGTATTGGAGTTTCAGCTTCAGCATCAGTCCTTCCAATGAACACCCAGGATTGGTCTCCTTTAGGATGGACTGATTGGATCTCCTTGCAGTCCAAGGGACTCTCAAGAGTCTTCTCCAACACCACAGTTCAAAAGCATCAATTCTTTGGCACTCAGCTTTCTTCACAGTCCAACTCTCATATCCATACATGACCACTGGAAAAACCACAGCCTTGACTTGACAGATATTTGTTGGCAAAGTAATGTCTCTGCTTTTCAATTTGCTATCTAGGTTGGTCATAACTTTCCTTCCAAGGAGTAAGCGTCTTTTAATTTCATGGCTGCAATCACCATTTGCAGTGATTTTGGAGCCCCCCCAAATAAAGTCTAACACCATTTCCACTTTTTCCCCATCTATTTCCCATAAAGTGATGAGACCATATGCCATGATCTTAGTTTTCTGAATGTTGAGCTTTAAGCCAACTTTTTTACTCTCCTCTTTCACTTTCATCAAGAGGCTTTTTAGTTCCTCTTCACCTTCTGCCATAAGGGTGGTGTCATCTGCATATCTGAGGTTATTGGTATTTCTCCTGGCAATCTTGATTCCAGCTTGTGTTTCTTCCAGTCCAGCCTTTCTCATGATGTACTCTGCATAGAAGTTAAATAAGCAGGGTGACAGTACACAGCCTTGACGGACTCCTTTTCCTATTTGGAACCAGTCTGTTGTTCCATGTCCAGTTCTAACTGTTGCTTTCTGACCTGCATATAGGTTTCTCAAGAGGCAGGTCAGGTGGTCTGATATTCCCATCTCTTTCAGAATTTTCCACAGTTTATTGTGATCCACACAGTCAAAGGCTTTCGCATAGTCAATAAAACAGAAATAGGTGTTTTTCTGGAACTCTCTTGCTTTTTCCTTGATCCAGCAGATGTTGGCAGTTTGATCACTGGTTGTTGGCAGTTTGATCACTGGTTCCTCTGCCTTTTCTAAAAAGCAGCTTGAACATTAGGAAGTTCATGGTTCACATATTGTTGAAGGCTGGCTTGGAGAATTTTGAGCATTACTTTACTAACGTGTGAGATGAGTGCAATTGTGTGGTAGTTTGAACATTCTTTGGCATTGCCTTTCTTTGGGATTGGAATGAAAACTGACCTTTTCCAGTCTTGTGGCCACTGCTGAGTTTTCCAAATTTGCTGACATATTGAGTGCAGCACTTTCACAGCATCATCCTTTAGGATTTGAAATTGCTCCACTGGAATTCTATCACCTCCACTAGCTTTGTTCATAGTGATGCTTTCTAAGGCCCACTTGACTTCACATTCCAGGATGTCTGGCTCTAGGTGACTGATCACACCATCATGATTATCTGGGTCGTTAAAATCTTTTTTGTACAGTTCTTCTGTGTGTTTTTGCCACCTCTTCTTAATATCTTCTGCTTCTGTTAGGTCCATACCATTTCTGTCCTTTATTGAGCCCATCTTTGCATGAAATGTTCCCTTGATAGCTCTAATTTTCTTGAAGAAATCTCTAGTTTTCCCCATTCTGTTGTTTTCCTCTATTTCTTTTCGTTGATTGCTGAGGAAGGCTTTCTTATTTCTCCTTGCTGTTCTTTGGAACTCTGCATTCAGATGCTTATAGCTTTCCTTTTCTCCTTTGCTTTTCGCTTCTCTTCTTTTCACTTCTCTTCTTTTCATATCTATTTGTATGGCCTCCTCAGACAGCCATTTTGCTTTTCTGCATTTCTTTTCCATGGGGACGGTCTTGATCCCTGTAACCAGTTCAATGTCACGAACCTCTGTCCATCATTAATCAGGCACTCTGTCTATCAGATCTAGTCCCTTTAATCTATTTCTCACTTCCACTGTCTAATCATAAGTGGCTATCATAATCATCTTTCTATCAGCCTCAATAATAAGAAACCTGAGAGTTACTGTAACCTCCTTTCTTCTTGTCATTACTCCTTTCATCTCCTCAATAATCAATCAATGGAAAGTCTACGTCTAAATATTTCATTAGTTAATTCATTTTTCTCTTTGTCTACCATAGGGTAGCTGATTATGGAATGCGTGTGTCTATTGGTGTGTGTCCTCTCTGATTTTCTTCTGACTCTAAATATGTTATGACTGTATTAATGTATTATTGGGTTTCCATGGTCACTCAATGGTAGAGAATCCACCTTCCAGTGCAGGAGACATGGGTTCAATCCCTGAATGGGAAAATCCCCTGGAGAAGGAAAGGACAACTCCTTCCAGTATTCTTCCCTGGGAAACACCATGGACAGAGGAGACCGTTGGGCTACAGTCCATGGGTCACAGAAGAGTCAGATGTGACTTAGCGACTAAACAACCACATACTATTATGTAAAAATCAAAGTGAAGTCACTCAGTCGTGTCCAATTCTCTGTGACCCCATGGAGTGTAGCCTACTAGGCTCCTCCATCCGTGGAATTTTCCCAGCAAGACTACCGGAGTGGATTGTCATTTCCTTCTCCAGGGAATCTTCCATACCCAGGCATCAAACCCGGGTGTTCTGCATTGCAGTCAGAGGCTTTACCATCTGAGCCACCAGGGAAGCACTATTATGTAAATACAAATGCAGTTGGGCACATCATTTGGATTTTAATAGTTGGCATATTTTCTAGGAAGAATAGTGGAATGAATGATTCAACTATTTCAGACTGTGTTTCAGTTTTAGAGAGTGCATTTGCATCCTTTTTTGCAAAAGCTACTTGGGTTAGTCTTAGAGTTATTCTGCCTATCTCAGAGGTAGAGACTTAATATACTGCTGAAAGAAGGCACATGAAAACAGAAGCAAGATATTTTTTTTTCCTTGAGGGAGGAAGTGTTTTCTTAGGAAATCAGCCCTTCTTGCTTCCTATCCATGGAGCAGAAATTAATCTTGTAACCTATTCTTCAGAGTCTATAGAAGTGGCAGGCACCTTTAAATGAAGTTAATCTGGGTGTGTAATGATTAAAGTGACCCCTCATTTGGAAATTAGGAACATATCAAATTTGGGTTTTCCTATACATTTATTGAAGTCTGATTTCTCAAAAAAATTCTATAAATCATTTATATGGAATCCACTTTTTTTGCATTACAAATATTGAGGCTAAAGTTCAAAATATTGTATGTGAGTTTAATTCCATTAAAATTTAAATTAAATGATTAAAACAACATTTTAAGCCTGTCTCTTATACACATCTAGATGTGTATAAGAGACAGGAGTATGGATGGAAAGAAGACAGAGAAACATTATATTGGTTATGAATAAGTTGTGATGGATCTCTGAGTTTGTGGGTGGGAGAGCTTTAGTCTCAGGCTCAAAAGTTTTCATCATTGAAACAACATTTTACTGGTAAAATTTATGTACTTATTCCACTTATGCTTAATATGATAGCTCACTGATTTGGGACTTGATTTTAGAGAAAATTGAGAAAGTCAATATTAGTAGATAATTTTAAGACCAAATAGCTATGCTATTAATTATAAATTTTTAATAATTATTCTTGAGTATTTTTTCTAAATCTTATGGTTCAATATGTGATATCATTAATAATGTCAAAATAATGGTCCTAAACAATTCCTGAAATATTAAAAACCTTCCTCAAAGTCATGCTTGACATACTGTGTATGTGTATTAGTCACTCAGTTGTATCCAACTCTTTGTGACTCCATGGACTGTAGCCCACCAGGCTCCTCTATCCATGGAATTTTCCAGGCAAGAATACTGGAGTAGGTTGCTATTCTCTTTTCCAGGGTATCTTCCCAACCCAGGGATCAAACCTGGGTCTCCTGTATTGCAGACAGATTCTTTACCCTCTGAGCTACCAGAGAAGCCCTCATGTTTGACATAAATGAGCACATTTGCATTTATGTAAAATTCAATTGGGAAAAAAAGATTGGCTGTGCTTACCTCAAATATTTTTTGTAACAAAGTCAGCTATACATAAATACATAAAACTACTATGTTTGTTTGAAAACATCTAGTCATGCCATATAATTGTCAAACTTTTTCAGGTAAATACAGCATGTCTTTCAGACCAGATGACTTTTGGGAGTGTCATCTTGTAGAGCTGAGTTGCCTGCTAATCGTTTAGCTCAAGATAGAAAAAAAAAAGCGTATTAGTGCTTTTCCAAATGAGCCTCACACTTAGGGAGCACCACAGTAATTTTATTTAATAGCTTGGGGCTTCATTTGCAGGAAGCAGATACCATGTTAATTAACAGCACAATGCTTGTAGGAAAGCTTTAAGATATGACTTGATTAATCACTTTTTCCTTTTGATGTCCATATTTAGAAAATAATTCTTTATGTCCACTGACACAGATGATGGCCTGACGGGTTGTTTGCAGTTGTCCAAAACGGGCAGTCTTTACTGCCTGAATGACAAGTCATCCAGGCAGCTCTCATCTGACAGTCTTGGGGCCTGACCTTTACTTTTGGTTGAGTTTACATGCATGGAGATAAAAAATCGGTAGTGGAAAACTTTAGGGAAATTAGAAGTGGCTTGTGTAAACAGTGAGTTACCTAGAATTCAGAAGAAAATATGCTTTAAAAAAGATAATTATTAGAGTGTAGTCGATTTAAAATGTTGTGTTAGCTTCTGCTGTATAGCAAAGTGAATAAGTTATAAACATACATATATCCACTCTTAAAATTCTTTTCCCATGTAAGTCATTACAGTGTACTAAATAGAGTTCCCTGTACTATAACACAGGTCCTTGTTACTTATCTATTTTATACATAGTAGTGTGTGTATGTCATTCCCAATCTCCCAGTGTATCCCTCCCCCCAACACTTTCCCTCTTGGTAACCATACATTTGTTTTCTATATCTGTGACTGTATTTCTGTTTTGTAAATAAGTTCATTAAACATAAAATCTGAATTCATTTCATTAAGTCATACCTTAAAGTTATTGCAATTTCAGTTCCAGACCACTGTTAAAGAAAAGTTATAGCAATTTTTAAATTTTCCAGTACATGTAAAAGTTATGTTTCTACTGTACTGTAGTCTATTAAGTGTGCAATAGCATTATGTCTAAAAGTACAAGGCACAACCTTAATCAAAATACACTTAATTGCTAAAAAATAGTAACCATTATCTGAATCTTCAGCAAACTGAAGATTTTAATCTTTTTGCAGATCATGATAGCAAGTAATAATAAGGAAAACTTTTAAATATTGTGAGAATTATGTAAATGCAACACGGGCACAAAGCAAGCGAATACCATTGGAAAATAGTACCAATAAACTTTCTGGATACAAGGTCATCACAAACCTCCAATGTATAAAAAGCATGGTATCTGCAAGGTACAATAAAGTAAAATATGCCTAAAATTCTGCTGTTTATAGGCACAACACATAACTATCCACTATCATGCATGAGTACAACTGTGCCTTAGGAGAGGTATAACCTATATTTTGTTTATGCCTGAACAATTTATATCTTAAGAGTATCCATAATTGAAATTTATTCAGTAGCTAAAAATGATAAGGTAGAACCTAACACTAACTTGGAAGGGTATATTGTTAGTTTAGTTTTGTTTTTTTTTTTCTTTTCTTTTTAAAGTAACTTGAGACTATTCCACTTTTGATTAAAACAATAAAAATAAATGCAATATCTATGTGGGGTTGTTTTTATACATCAATGGTATTGAAAATAATTACCTCAAAGTTTGGAGCATGGATGGCAGACTCTAAATTGTTTTACTGAATGTAAGGCTATATGCTATAATCCATTACAAGAGGAATATATTATTTTATAGCATGGATATCTAAATTTTAACATCTATACTTAATGTCAATACATATAGCTCTAGACAATAAAAGTTTTACAATATTCAGTTATATAACATTAATTTCTTAGCTTTGAAATTCAAGCTGCTATATTTAAGAAAAAAGTAAAACTGTGTTTTATGCATGTATTTGTATATACATCTGTGTGATCTTGTATTGTTGTTTCAAAGGAGTAAAATTTCCAAAGGGAAATTGTAATGTCCCAGTTTGTGCTTGACACTGATTTCCAGATTGTTTTCCGGAATAGTATTAACTGTTTTTTCTAGCACTCAACTATAGGTACTAGCACATCATTATGCACCTATGTCTCATGAGGAAATTGTGATTTTTCTTACCTAGAAATTTTACTGACTCTTTCTCACCTCTGGATTGAAAAAAAATAATTTCATGTCATCAAGAAATGAAAGCTGACTTTTCAATGATGAAAAGCTTTGGATAAAAGCTATCTTTTCAGTGATCTTTGTTTCATAGAGTACACTGCATTAGCTTAAGAGGAGTGGAGCTAGTCTCTAAAATAGATGTTAACTTGTGCTCTCTAGCCACTGCTATAAATAGCCACAATTGATGTCATAATGTATCATGGCTTCAGAAAAGCAGAATCTCTCAAGTGTGCCCCTTACTGGATGATTTAAGCCTCAACTCTTCAGAATCTTTTACCCATACCGTTAGATTATTAAAGAAAATTAAATTAAATCATATCTGAAAAGTGCCTACACAATGCCATATGGTAGGAGTTGTAGAAAGTAATTAAATAACTTCTTTGTGAAGTATTTACTTTCTAACTTAAAAAGGCAAAACATCGTTCATGGGTTATAGCTAAAAATCGACATAATATGCCAATGTCATAACAGATATGTTTATTACCCAGTTTTTTCATATCTATAGTAAATTTCTCTCTTTTACATTCTGGTCAAGGATAGTCCTTGTGATTCACCTAATTTCAAAGAATAAAGAAAAAAAGTAAACTTTATTTTTCTGTTTTGCATGATAGATATGTATAATACCTTTGTACTGGTTTCCTTGAGAACAAAAGTAGTTGCAAATACCTAATTATAAAAAAGTCTGTCAAATTCTTTTCAACATTCAACATAGAATTATATTTATAATTGCAGTAATTTTCCCTTCAAAATATCTGTGGGTATTCATTCAAAGTATCTGTGGGTATTCATTAGGTGGCTTGTATTTACAAGGTGAGAAAGGAAACAGAAGGCCCTGAAGGATATACATTTGGGGAAGAGAGGAACGGAAGTTCTCAGGGTTAGGAATGCAAAGGAGCAAAAGAAATATTATTTGATGCTATGAACTCTGGAAACATAGGAGCCTACTCAGTGGTTAACAGCCTTGCACTGAGGCTCACTGTACTTACTCAGATGCCATTAGTGAGTTTTGAGTCAATGCATGCTTTATAGAACTCCTATAAATGAGCTAAGCTCAAGGATAAAGTTAAATATGGAATGTCTTTTTATTTAAATTTTTTCCTCACAAATTTATCAAATTTCTCTTTCAACTAAGAAGGAAAACCATTTTAAGCTCTTTTATTTTCAGAATGCTTAGGCTATTCTTTTTTTTACTGCCTCATCACTTCTTAAATTTCTTTTTGTTTCTTCAGATGATCATTTTTTTATGCCTTTTAAGACATTTGTACCATCCTTTTATGGCTAATTTCTCTGTGGAAATGTTGTTACTTCTGGTTTTCCTCTGAGTCTCTGCCTCTCACCTCTCTGCAATTATTCAGTTGTAAAATCCATCAGGTGAAGTCTAGCAAGCTGTCTTCTCTCCTGAGTAAAATGATATCACCTTCACCTCTTGCTCTTTGTCTACTTTGAATTAATTTCCTCAATGGCATAGGATTCAGCATACACAGAAAAAGGTTGTAATGAAAGTCTTTTATGTCCGGGTTTGTGATTTATAATTTGTTTCATCAAGTATAAAACTCAAAAGTATAAATGTCAAGAGTTAACTGATACAGTTTAATCGGTCATTTCCAATTTTGATGTCAGTCTATTAACCTACTGACTAAAAGGGCATTGCAGAGGGTTAGTTTACATTTGGTTTCAGAGTCCTCTGATTTCTTTCTTAATAATGTCCTCAGCAGTGTACCATTAAAGTTTTTTGCTTCAGTTCACATTTTGATTGTCCCTGAACCTGTATAATTCACAGTAGGAATGGTAATGTTGACTGAGACAAGTTTTGGCAGGCAGAGTGTATACATCCTACAATTGCTCCATTTTGTGTTTTTATTAGTGTAACCAATTCCCAATACTGTAGATGTCTTAGTAGTTACCCCCAAATTTCCTACTATATTAAATGTTTCTCTACAAAATTATACATTTGGTGAATTTATTTAATATAATTATTACATTTTCTAGTATTTGCATCTGTAATATTACATATGGCCTCTTTTGCATATATCTTCCTATTTTTCTAAATTTATATCCCAACTCTGTGAGTAGATAGAAGTAGTAATCACATTTTGCCTTGAGGAAATCAAAGCCTAGACCTTCATTATTCAAGATTCTTTCAATTCTAATTGCCTAAAATTCCCTGAAAATTAGTTAATAGCAAAAGGAAAGCATGTTGAATCTCTAGCTCATAAGTAGAAGATAATCTGTCCTCAGATAGAGTTGAATCCAGTTGGTTCTAGGTAATAAAGTCATGAACAAGCTAATCTCCATCACTCTCCCCCTTTTTCATTTGTATTGGTTCCGTTCTCAGACAGAGGGTGCAGAGGCACCATGAAAGTTCATATACACAGGTACAGAGCTTCAGGAGAAGGACTGTGTTTCTTTCCTGGTGGCTCCTTCAAAAGGCCTGGATTTAACTTGGCCATGCCTGAACCAGTGGTAGTTATCAATAGGCCTATAGTGCAGAGAACTAGGAGAATGGGTCAGGGAAAAGCTGGGAGGGGAAAAATACTCTGCTGTAATAGGAAGAGATGCTGAGAATGCATAACAATAGAATCACATCAACATGGTTACATTATTTTAATAAAATCATATTCTTGGTCTTCCGAGTTCCATGCTCTATTCTTTTAATCTCCTGTTTAGATCAGTTATAAGATGAACTGATATATAAAGACTCAAATTTAGGAGAACCCTTTAATATCTATTTCATTGAAGAACAAGCATATTTTAATTGTCTTGAAAGGAGATGTTAGGAATCTCAGGATATGAACAAAGTATAATCTTAAAAAGGACTTCTCAGTGGCTCAGGGGTAAAGAATCTGCCTGCAGTGCAGAAGATGTGGGTTTGATCCCTGGGTTGGGAAGATCTCCTGGAGAAAGAAACCGACTCCAGTATTCTTTCCTGGGAAATCCCATGGACAGAGTGAGTACCTGGCAGGCTACAGTCCATAGGGTCGCAAGAGTCAGACACAGCATAGTGACTAAACAACAACAAATAATCTTAAAAAAAAAAAAAAAAAAACTAGTGAGAATTCTGGTTTGACTTTTGCCCTTGATCCTACTATCCTTTCCAACTTCTGCTTTCTAAGCTTTTCCCCACTCCTTTTGTTTGTTGAAGCTGTAAGTGCTAATAGGAAAATATTTCATACAATACCTACTTTCTAACATATCAATAGATAGGGATTGCTCCAGACAAAATCAGATACCTCTCCTTTACCCATCATGGGGCAGTATATTAAGAATGTTGATTTGTTTGTCTAAATAATTGGCCTCTCAGTCTTATTACCCAAACTCATAATTGTGTTGGATGTTAATAACACAATAATATTTATAAATGTTGAATGAGTGAATCAAACTAAAAATCACATAAAGACAAATTAAATAAAAAAGATAATTGAGAAAGAATATGATCACATGGGAAAAGGGATATTCATGAGACCCAAGAGTGGGCAAGCAAAGACATTTCCTTTAGGCAATAAAAACAATAATTAGTTAAATCAATGCATTTTAAAAGTAGGAATCAACCAGGTTATTTAAAGTAATGAAGAGATAGGAAAATTTCACGTTATGATCTAAGGTACACTGAAATGTGAACATGCAAATCAACTGTTATTTTTTTCCCTCAAAGACTGAATCCTAATCTAAGTTGCTATTACTAGTGTTAACATTCTTGAGATTCTCACTTACCCTATTCTGTAATTATGACACATTTAAAATCTTTATAGTTCTCACTTTTCTAAATTTATCTAATTTGATCCTTACAATGTGAGATACATCATTATTCTACTTATTTTAAAGATGAAAAAAATGAAGCTAGGAAAGATTGCATGATTTCCAATAGGGACTAATACATTAGAAAGCTAAAGCTGTAAGTCCCATTAAATTTCTGTGAAACTTTACTTTTTTTTCACATTTCTATGAGAAGACTTTACCACCGAGCCACCAGGGAAGCCCCTATGAGAAGTTACTATTACAATTTTATATACAGAGCACAATATAAAAAGCTAGACTCTCAAGAAGAGCACAAAATTTGTTTTGGACACATATTGGTAGTTGAACGGTTTTATGAAGACCTACAAGACCTTTTAGAACTAACACCCAAAAAAGATGTCCTTTTCATTATAGGGGACTGGAATGCTAAAGTAGGAAGTCAAGAAACACCTGGAGTAACAGGCAAATTTGGTCTTGGAATGGGGAATGAAGCAGGGCAAAGACTAATAGAGTTTTGCCAAGAAAATGCACTGGTCATAGCAAACACCCTCTTCCAACAACACAAGAGAAGACTCTACACATGGACATCACCAGATGGTCAACACCGAAATCAGATTGATTATATTCTATGCAGCCAAAGATGGAGAAGCTCTATACAGTCAACAAAAACAAGGCCGGGAGCTGACTGTGGCTCAGATCATGAACTCCTTATTGCCAAATTCAGACTCAAATTGAAGAAAGTAGGGAA